>ONZH01017167.1:0-64276 GCA_900303285.1 Rhinella marina
ACAGTAGCCGCAGTCTAAAGACTACGTTTTTTCTCTCAGTTTATATATACTACAGTGCAGTGAAAAATTATGTTGTGTGCGGTACAGTAGCTGCAGTCTAAAGACTACATTTTTTTCTCAGTTATATATACTACAGGCCAGTAAAAAATTGAGTGGTGTGCGGTACAGTAGCCGCAGTCTAAAGAGTATGTTTTTTTCTCTCAGTTATATATACTACAGTGCAGTGAAAAATTCTGTCGTGTGCGGTACAGAGCCACAGTCTAAAGACTACGTTTTTTCTCTCAGTTATATATACTACAGTGCAGTGAAAAATTCTGTCGTGTGCGGTAAAGTAGCCGCAGTCTAGAAAATACGTTTTTTCTCTCAGTTATATATACTACAGTCCAGTGAAAAATTGAGTGGTGTGCGGTACAATAGCCACAGTCTAAAGACTACGTTTTTTCTCTCAGTTATATATACTACAGTGCAGTGAAAAATTCTGTCGTGTGCGGTAAAGTAGCCAGAGTCTAGAAAATATCTTTTTTCTCTCAGTTATATATACTACAGTGCAGTGACAAATTCTGTCGTGTGCGGTACAGTAGCCGCAGTCTAAAGAGAACGTTTTTTCTCTCAGTTATATATACTACGGTGCAGTGAAAATTCTGTCGTGTGCGGGTACAGTAGGCCGCAGTCTAAAGACTACGTTTTTTTCTCAGTTATATATACTACAGTGCAGTGAAAAAGTCTGTCGTGCGCGGTACAGTAGCCACAGTCTAAATACTATGTTTTTTCTCTCAGTAATATATACTACAGTGCAGTGAACAATTCTGTAGTGTGCGGTACAGTAGCCGCAGTCTAAAGAGTATGTTTTTTCTCTCAGTTATATATACTACAGTGCAGTGAAAAATTCTGTCGTGTGCGGTACAGTAGCCGCAGTCTAAAGACGACATTTTTTCTCTCAGTTATATATACTACAGTGCAGTGAAAAATTGTGTCGTGTGCGGTACAGTAGCCGCAGTCTAAAGACTACGTTTTTTCTCTCAGTTATATATACTACAGTGCAGTGAAAAATTATGTTGTGTGCGGTACAGTAGCTGCAGTCTAAAGACTACATTTTTTTTCTCAGTTATATATACTACAGTCCAGTAAAAAATTGAGTGGTGTGCGGTACAGTAGCCGCAGTCTAAAGAGTACGTTTTTTTCTCTCAGTTATATATACTACAGTGCAGTGAAAAATTCTGTTGTGTGCGGTACAGTCGCCGGAGTCTAGAAAATATCTTTTTTTCTCTCAGTTATATATACTACAGTGCAGTGACAAATTCTGTCGTGTGCGGTACAGTAGCCATAGTCTAAAGACTACATTTTTTCTCTCAGTTATATATACTACAGTGCAGTGAACAATTCTGTCGTGTGCGGTACAGTAGCCGCAGTCTAAAGAGAACGTTTTTTCTCTCAGTTATATATACTACGGTGCAGTGAAAAATTCTGTTGTGTGCGGTACAGTAGCCGCAGTCTAAAGACTACGTTTTTTTTCTCAGTTATATATACTACAGTCCAGTGAAAAATTCTGTCGTGCGCGGTACAGTAGCCGCAGTCTAAAGACGACATTTTTTCTCTCAGTTATATATAATACAGTGCAGTGAAAAATTCTGTTGTGTGCGGTACAGTAGCCTCAGTCTAAAGACTACATTTTTTCTCCTTTATATATACTACAGTGCAGTGAAAAATTCTGTCGTGTGCGGTACAGTAGCCGCAGTCTAAAGACTACTTTTTTCTCTCAGTTATATATACTACAGTGCAGTGAAAAATTGTGTCGTGTGCGGTACAGTAGCCGCAGTCTAAAGACTACGTTTTTTCTCTCAGTTATATATACTACAGTGCAGTGAAAAATTATGTTGTGTGCGGTACAGTAGCTGCAGTCTAAAGACTACATTTTTTTTCTCAGTTATATATACTACAGTCCAGTAAAAAATTGAGTGGTGTGCGGTACAGTAGCCGCAGTCTAAAGAGTACGTTTTTTCTCTCAGTTATATATACTACAGTGCAGTGAAAAATTCTGTCGTGTGCGGTACAGTAGCCACAGTCTAAAGACTACGTTTTTTCTCTCAGTTATATATACTACAGTGCAGTGAAAAATTCTGTCGTGTGCGGTAAAGTAGCCAGAGTCTAGAAAATAAGTTTTTTCTCTCAGTTATATATACTACAGTCCAGTGAAAAATTGAGTGGTGTGCGGTACAATAGCCACAGTCTAAAGACTACGTTTTTTCTCTCAGTTATATATACTACAGTGCAGTGAAAAATTCTGTCGTGTGCGGTAAAGTAGCCAGAGTCTAGAAAATATCTTTTTTCTCTCAGTTATATATACTACAGTGCAGTGACAAATTCTGTCGTGTGCGGTACAGTAGCCGCAGTCTAAAGAGAACGTTTTTTCTCTCAGTTATATATACTACGGTGCAGTGAAAAATTCTGTCGTGTGCGGTACAGTAGCCGCAGTCTAAAGACTACGTTTTTTTTCTCAGTTATATATACTACAGTCCAGTGAAAAATTGTGTCGTGTGCGGTACAGTAGCCGCAGTCTAAAGACTACGTTTTTTCTCTCAGTTATATATACTACAGTGCAGTGAAAAATTATGTTGTGTGCAGTACAGTAGCTGCAGTCTAAAGACTACATTTTTTTTCTCAGTTATATATACTACAGTCCAGTAAAAAATTGAGTGGTGTGCGGTACAGTAGCCGCAGTCTAAAGGGTACGTTTTTTTCTCTCAGTTATATATACTACAGTGCAGTGAAAAATTCTGTTGTGTGCGGTACAGTAGCCGCAGTCTAAAGACGACATTTTTTCTCTCAGTTATATATACTACAGTGCAGTGAAAAATTGTGTCGTGTGCGGTACAGTAGCCGCAGTCTAAAGACTACGTTTTTTCTCTCAGTTATATATACTACAGTGCAGTGAACAATTCTGTCGTGTGCGGTACAGTAGCCGCAGTCTAAAGAGAACGTTTTTTCTCTCAGTTATATATACTACGGTGCAGTGAAAAATTCTGTTGTGTGCGGTACAGTAGCCGCAGTCTAAAGACTAAGTTTTTTTCTCAGTTATATATACTACAGTCCAGTGAAAAATTCTGTCGTGCGCGGTACAGTAGCCGCAGTCTAAAGACGACATTTTTTCTCTCAGTTATATATAATACAGTGCAGTGAAAAATTCTGTTGTGTGCGGTACAGTAGCCGCAGTCTAAAGACTACATTTTTTCTCCTTTATATATACTACAGTGCAGTGAAAAATTCTGTCGTGTGCGGTACAGTAGCCGCAGTCTAAAGACGACATTTTTTCTCTCAGTTATATATACTACAGTGCAGTGAAAAATTGTGTCGTGTGCGGTACAGTAGCCGCAGTCTAAAGACTACGTTTTTTCTCTCAGTTATATATACTACAGTGCAGTGAAAAATTATGTTGTGTGCGGTACAGTAGCTGCAGTCTAAAGACTACATTTTTTTTCTCAGTTATATATACTACAGTCCAGTAAAAAATTGAGTGGTGTGCGGTACAGTAGCCGCAGTCTAAAGAGTACGTTTTTTTCTCTCAGTTATATATACTACAGTGCAGTGAAAAATTCTGTCGTGTGCGGTACAGTAGCCACAGTCTAAAGACTACGTTTTTTCTCTCAGTTATATATACTACAGTGCAGTGAAAAATTCTGTCGTGTGCGGTAAAGTAGCCAGAATCTAGAAAATAAGTTTTTTCTCTCAGTTATATATACTACAGTCCAGTGAAAAATTGAGTGGTGTGCGGTACAATAGCCACAGTCTAAAGACTACGTTTTTTCTCTCAGTTATATATACTACAGTGCAGTGAAAAATTGTGTCGTGTGCGGTACAGTAGCCGCAGTCTAAAGACTACGTTTTTTCTCTCAGTTATATATACTACAGTGCAGTGAAAAATTATGTTGTGTGCGGTACAGTAGCTGCAGTCTAAAGACTACATTTTTTTTCTCAGTTATATATACTACAGTCCAGTAAAAAATTGAGTGGTGTGCGGTACAGTAGCCGCAGTCTAAAGAGTACGTTTTTTTCTCTCAGTTATATATACTACAGTGCAGTGAAAAATTCTGTCGTGTGCGGTACAGTAGCCACAGTCTAAAGACTACGTTTTTTCTCTCAGTTATATATACTACAGTGCAGTGAAAAATTCTGTCGTGTGCGGTAAAGTAGCCAGAATCTAGAAAATAAGTTTTTTCTCTCAGTTATATATACTACAGTCCAGTGAAAAATTGAGTGGTGTGCGGTACAATAGCCACAGTCTAAAGACTACGTTTTTTCTCTCAGTTATATATACTACAGTGCAGTGAAAAATTCTGTCGTGTGCGGTAAAGTAGCCAGAGTCTAGAAAATATCTTTTTTCTCTCAGTTATATATACTACAGTGCAGTGACAAATTCTGTCGTGTGTGGTACAGTAGCCGCAGTCTAAAGAGAACGTTTTTTCTCTCAGTTATATATACTACGGTGCAGTGAAAAATTCTGTCGTGTGCGATACAGTAGCCGCAGTCTAAAGACTACGTTTTTTTTCTCAGTTATATATACTACAGTCCAGTGAAAAATTCTGTCGTGCGCGGTACAGTAGCTGCAGTCTAAAGACGACATTTTTTCTCTCAGTTATATATAATACAGTGCAGTGAAAAATTCTGTTGTGTGCGGTACAGTAGCCGCAGTCTAAAGACTACATTTTTTCTCCTTTATATATACTACAGTCCAGTGAAAAATTATGTCGTGTGCGGTACAGTAGCTGCAGTCTAAAGACTACGTTTTTTCTCTCAGTTATATATACTACAGTCCAGTAAAAAATTGAGTGGTGTGCGGTACAGTAGCCGCAGTCTAAAGAGTAAGTTTTTTTCTCTCAGTTATATATACTACAGTGCAGTGAAAAATTCTGTCGTGTGCGGTACAGTAGCCGCAGTCTAAAGACTACGTTTTTTCTCTCAGTTATGTATACTACAGTGCAGTGAAAAATTCTGTCGTGTGCGGTAAAGTAGCCAGAGTCTAGAAAATATGTTTTTTCTCTCAGTTATATATACTACAGTGCAGTGAAAAATTCTGTCGTGTGCGGTACAGTAGCCACAGTCTAAAGACTACGTTCTTTCTCTTAGTTATATATACTACAGTGCAGTGAAAAATTCTGACGTGTGTGGTACAGTAGCCGCAGTCTAAAGACTACGCATTTTCTCTCAGTTATATATACTACAGTGCAGTGAAAAATTTATCCACCACCCAGTCTTCCACGCAGTCCACCCACGCTAGCCAAGGGAGTAGACCTCTGTCTCCTCCAGCTCAACCTCCTTCCCCCCAGCCTGCCCCCCCCATGGAAAATATGGATTCAGATCCGGCATACTCACAGGAACTTTTTTCAGGACCCTACCCAGAGACACAAACCACTGCTCAGCAGCAACCTGAGCAGTTTCTCTGTCCCGATGCCCAAAATTTAGAACTTTCGCAGTCTGTGGGTGATAAGAGTGTGGACTTAGTGCAAGTAGTGTTTCAAGAGGTGTCGAATGATGATGATGATGAGACACGGTTGTCAGACAGTGACGTTGTTGTCAGGGCAGTAAGTCCGAGGGGGGAGCTGAGTGAGGAATCAGAGGAAGAGCTGGTGGATGATGAGGTGACTGACCGAGCTGGGTTGTAGTCTGAGAGGGAGGCAAGTGCAGCACCAGAACAGGTTGGAAGAGGCAGTGGGGTGGCCAGAGGGAGAAGCAGTGGGGTGGCCAGAGGGAGAAGCAGGGCCAGAGAAAGTAGATCAGCAACTGTTTCACGGAGTGAAGCTCCCATGCCGAGGCCTAGATGTTCGCAGGTCTGGAGGTTTTTTAAAGAAAGTGAGGATGACCGACGGACTGTGGTGTGCAACCTGTGCCACACCAGGATCAGCAGGGGAGCCACCACTACCATCCTAACCACTACCAGCATGCTCAGGCATATGAGTGCTAAACACCCGACTCAATGGAACCAAGGCCATTCACCTCCTGCGGGTCACACCACTGCTCCTTCCCCTGTGTCACATGCTGGCTCTGTGAGTCAACCCCCCGCCCAGGACCCAGGCACAAGCGCTGACCGCTCTACAACCACCCCTTCACCTCCACATTCCTCCACACCCTCCACCAATGTGTCCTAGCGCAGCGTTCAGCTGTCTTTACGTTAGACATTTGAGCGCAAGCGCAAATACAATTCCACCCACCCACATGCACAAGCCCTAAACATCCACATCTCTAAACTGCTGAGCCTGGAGATGCTGCCCTATAGGCTGGTAGAGACTAAGGCTTTCCGCAACCTGATGCCGGTGGCTGTCCCTCGGTACTTGGTCCCCAGCCGCCACTATTTTTCCCGATGTGCCGTCCCAGCCCTACACCAGCACGTGTCAGAGAACATCATCTGTGCCCTGACAGAGAAGGTACACCTAACCACGGACACGTGGACAAGTGCTGGTGGGCAGGGACACTATATCTCCCTGATGGCACATTGGGTTAACTTGGTGGAGGCTGGGACCGAGTCTGACCCTGGGGCCTCTCATGTGCTGATCACACCGAGGATTGTGGGGCCTACCTCGGTCACGGTTTCTCAGGCTTATTATGCCTCTTCCACCAAACCCCTCCTCCTCTCAATTACCATCCGTGAGCACGGCGCCTTCAGTCGATAGCTCTAGGCGCAGCAGCACTGCCGTGGGTAAGCGCCAACAGGCGGTGCAGAAACGGCTGAGCTTAGGTGACAAGAGGCACACCACCCAAGAGCTGTGACAGGGCATCACGGCGCAGACCGATCTTTGGCTGGCGCCGCTGAACCTCAAACCAGGCATGGTTGTGTGTAATAACGGGCATAACCTGGTGGCGGCTCTGCAACTTGGCAGACTCACACATGTGCCATGCCTGGCCCACGTGTTCAATCTTGTGGTTCGGCGGTTCCTCAAGACCTACCCCAATTTGTATGATTTGCTCACCAAGGTGCGACGCATCTGTGCGAATTTCCGCAAGTCAACCACAGATGCTGCCACTCTCAGGGCAGTGCAACGGCGCTTAAAACTGCCAGCTCACCAACTGTTGTGCGACGTGCCCACGCGATGGAATTCCACATTACACATGTTAGCCAGGGTTTTCCAGCACCGCAGAACAATTGTACACTGCCAGATGACAACTTCCACGAGAACTGGTAGTCAGGTTAGTCAGCTTCCTCAAGTCTACAATGAGGAGTGGACGTGGATGTCTGATATCTGTCAGGTGTTAAGCAACTTTGAGGAGTCAACCCAGATGGTCAGCGGCGATGCCGCCATTATCAGCGTCACCATCCCGCTGATTTGTCTGCTGAAAAACTCACTGCTCAGCATGAAGTCAGAGGCTTTGCGCTTGTCACAGGAGATGGAGGAAGAAGATACGTTGCTTGATAGCCAGACCACCCTCAGGTCTGTTTCTCAGCGCGTATTGGAGGAGGAGGAGGAAGAGGAGGAGACTGTTGGCAAGACTGAAAAGGGTACCAATGCTCATTCCTTCTTACCTGTTGAGCGTGTATGGGCTGAAGAGGAGGAGTTGGAAGAGGAGGAAATAGAGAGTCAGCCTATTGAGGAGAGGGAATTCTTGCGTGTTGGGACTCTTGCACACATGGCTGACTTCATGTTATTCTGCCTTTCCCGTGACCCTCGCATTAGAAGCATTTTTGCCAACACCGATTACTAGGTGTTCACCCTCCTGGACCCCTGGTACAAGCAGAACTTTTCCACAATCCTGTAGAGGAAAGGAGTATGAGAGTGAATCAATATCAACAGGCCCTGGTGCACAAGCTGAAACTATCCTTCCCATCTGACACCACCAGCGGCAGAGGACGTAGTTCTGTGGGCCAACTAGTGGGGGAGAGGAGGGGAGCAGGCAGCTTGTCAAGCACTGGCAGGGGAACACTCTCCAAGGCCTTTGCCAGTTTTATGTCACCCCAGCAAGACTATGTCACCCGAACTGGTTCTGTACGCCTTGGAGGTGCTGGCCTGCCCTGCCGCTAGCGTGTTGTCAGAGCGGGTCTTCAGTGCAACTGGTGGTATCATCACTGATAAGCGTACACGCCTGTCAACTGACAGCGCTGACAGGCTGACGCTTATTAAAATTAATAAAGCCTAGATTTCACCGGAATTCAAATCTCCACCGGGGGAAAGCAGCTCAACATGAAGATTCTTCATGTATCCTCTCCTCCTCCTCCTCCTCCTCCTCCTTCTTCTCTTCTTACACAAACGCTGAGCCAACAGGCAATTTTTCAGAGTGCCAACTGGCTCTCTTTTCAAACAATGTTTACGGAGGGCCACCTACAAGCCTTCTCTCCAGTCAACTATAGACACTCAAAAACAATTTTTTAGGAGGGTCAACTACAGACACTCAAAAACATTTTTTTAGGAGGGTCAACTACAGACACTCAAAAACAATTTTTTAGGAGGGTCAACTACAGACACTCAAAAACAATTTTTTAGGAGGATCAACTACAGACACTCAAAAACAATTTTTCAGGAGGGTCAACTACAGACACTCAAAAACAATTTTTTAGGAGTGTCAACTTCAAACACTCTAAAACAAGTTTTTGGGAGGCTTACCTACAGCCATTTGACTGCAATCTCAGTCTGACCAAGGCATTGGTCACCACCATGTTGTGTCAGGCTACATTTTTGGGTGGTTCACCTGCTACCTCAGTCTCACTTGGTCACTCTGTTGTCACCGCCATGCTGTGTCAGGGCAAAATTTTATGTGGTTCACCTGCTACCTCAGTCTAACTTGGTCACTCTGGGTTCACCGCCATGCTGTGTCAGGGTAAAATTTTGGGTGGTTCACCTGCTACCTCAGTCTAACTTTGTCACTCTGTTGTCACTGCTATGCTGTGTCAGGGTAAAATTTTATGTGGTTCACCTGCTACCTCAGTCTAACTTGGTCACTCTGGGTTCACCGCCATGCTGTATCAGGGTAAATTTTTGGGTGGTTCACCTGCTACCTCAGTCTTACTTGGTCACTCTGTTGTCACCGCCATGCTGTATCAGGGTAAAATTTTATGTGGTTCACCTGCTACCTCAGTCTAACTTGGTCACTCTGGGTTCACCGCCATGCTGTGTCAGGGTAAAATTTTATGTGGTTCACCTGCTACCTCAGTCTAACTTGGTCACTCTGGGTTCACCCCATGCTGTGTCAGGGTAAATGTTTGGGTGGTTCACCTGCTATGTCAGTCTAACTTGGTCACTCTGTTGTCACCGCCATGCTGCATCAGGGTAAATTTCTGGGTGGCTCACCTGCTACCTCATCTAACTTGGTCACTTGTTGGTGTTACCACCATGCTGTGTCAGGCTTATGCCTGCGTCGCGGGGTGGGGAATAGGACAGCAGTGCCAGCATGGGCAGTGGTGTCATCCGCAGGCGGTGATGGACCTTCGTTGCACCTAGTTGGGTGCTTTACTAACATGTTATGGGTATGTGCCTTGCCCATCTTGGTCTGGGTCAGCACAATTGTCTTGAAGGTCACCACTAGGCTGTTGCCCAGAATTTGGCATAATGGTACAATTAGGGAGCCTCAGAGGCATCCATGCATGCTGCCCCTGCTGTTTCCTGTCCATTTCTGTGGTGTTTCCATCATTTTCTGAGGTTTCCAGGTTTTCACGCAACCTTCCCTGTGCAGAGCTTTGGTCCCCTGCAAAAGATGCTCGAGTCTCCTATTGACTTCAATGGGTTTCGTTATTCGAAACGAGCACCCGAGCATCGGGAAAAATTCGACTCGAATAACAAGCACCCGAGCATTTTAGTGCTTGCTCATCTCTAGTAAGAACCTTTCATTTTCCTCCCTAGTACTTTTTTCACACTGACATGTGCACTAAAATGGTGTTACAGGCCATTCTAGTGGATTTGTCCGACACTAGCCTGAGTTTGAACCAAATCAGTTTGCTCATCCTTAGTGCTATACTAATCGTACATTCTTTGTCTTGGATGTAACTGCAACCTCTATACTTTTTATAATCATGCACATCATGATTTTTTTTTTAATGCAACATTCTTTATCAGGCTGGGCTACACTACGCTGAAAATTTTGCATGTTGCTGAAAATTCTCGTGAAGCAGTTGTGCAATTTGTCCGAAACTTGCTGTTATATGACTATTTTACAGATGTAAATGTAAAAACACAAGCAAATTGTAGAAAAGTCTCAGGCAAGTTGCACTTGCATGTGACTTGCATTGTAGTTTATGATGTAAAAGTCCAGTGCGACTTGCAGCTAGAAATCCTTCAGCGTTGACTAACAGACTGAACTAAATGGAAATAAGTCTTTTTGCAGCCTTTCAAACTATGTATGTTAAACTTTTATCACATACTGATGGCATGTTGCATGTCACATAACAACCCAATGGTAATTAAATGCGACGTTGTAATGTAGCCTCAGCCTAAATGTCTTAAAAATACACACTAAATTAATGGAGAAATATAATATTCCATTCACTTGCAGCTTTGTTTACAGTTACATCTGAACACTAAATATTTTCACATTGAAAAAATCCACAAAAACATATGGTTAAAAGTGTCCTGTGTTATTCCAGCCTCAATGGCAACATGTAAGATAATCTAGAAGTATCACTAGTTGAAAATAAGGTCTCTCCTCCACTTAGACTTTTATACTCTTGGGTTATATTTTAACCATTGATTCCATAAGATCAATTTCAATCAAAACTCAACATTTTTTAAGAGAACACTGCAGTGAACATTTAATATGTGTGGAATATCATGTCTAGGTTTTAGTAGAAATATGAACAAATACAGATATTATGAAGCGATGTATGTAAACTAGTGTCATAAAAACAAGATATGTTAATATATGTCTTTGTTTAAACAGCATGCTTGGGCTTGTAGGGGATTTATTTAGCATATATCACCTTAATAAGATTATGATTTGCCAGAAGAGCAGTACATTGATCTATGCATATTCAGTGTCATAGTTCAATGAGACAATTAGTCAGCAGAGGATGTCTAGTCTACAAGATACATTGAGATTATCTATGTTTAAGTGAAGGTACAAACCCCATTGCATCTTCCTAGATTCATCCTTAAGTGCAGAGGATGTTTTTCAGAGTGGAAGGCTGAAGGTGACAATGGGGTCATCATGCTTTTTTCTCTGAATGGAAGCCTCTTGAGTGAGGCACCATATGTCGTATCCTGCCTACCCATATAAGAATTTTAACGGGTGTTGGATAGAGAAATTGGCACAACTCATCTATGCGGCTTCTCAGCTGGTCTCCACACCCCACTTGACATGAAAACGACCTTTTCTTTGTGGACTCCACAAAATAAAAAGATCCCATCCAATGAATTAGAATCTTTTCTACATCACATTTAAATTATGGCTGTAAAAGTATGTTTGTTAGGAGGTTGAGAGCGCTCAATTAAAAACACATTTACAATTCATAAACATGAAAAATACTTTAAAAAGTGGTGGTTTTATGTGAAGTAAAATAGAAGTAAGGGGGGAAACTATAAAATACTGATGTAAGATTTTTAAAGAAAATTAATATACTGCTATATGCAATAAGAAGATGCAAAATCATGGAATAAATATACAAAAGTGATTAAATAAACGAAAAGTATTTATATGATTAAAAAAGAATGAAAAAATTAAAAATATAAATATAGCGCAATGAACACCTTTAAGATGAAACAACATTAAATATGTGAATGATCAAACCTATACTGGGAAAAGACAGTACTATTAATAAATAAATAAATAATATATGATAATATTGATATGTTGCTTAGAATTTGTTATCTCCTTTTTACATAAAAATGATTAGTTTAATATTCTGTTCATCAATTGCTCATCTATTTAAACTGTTGTACGGTAGTTTTGAAAATATACTGTATGGCAAAGTGGACACCACTCCTAGTTATAGAGTTTAGATGTTTCAGGCTCACCTATTGAAAATAGGGGCATAAAATCAAATACACAGCCATGCCATCTCCACAGAAAAACATTGGTAGTAGTACGGGTTGTATAGAAGGTTTAATCCTAAGATGCCACCCATGTGAACTTTAAGTGGTATTATTGTGCAGTGGAAGCATCTAGATGTAACAACTGCTCAGCTGTGAAGTGGCAGACCAGATACAGAGGTGCTGAAGTGCATGGTGCTTAAAAATCACGTCTTCTCTGTTGCATCACTCACTACAATGTTTAAAACTGCTTCCGCACAAAAACTGTGTTGGAAGCCTTAAAGTGCCTCTGTCACCACATACTACTATGTCAAACGGTCGGTAGCTGTCCAACTGCTCCTGTAAGCAGAACCCCAAGAGGTCTCTGCGATCTGCATAAATTCAATCAATCCTCAGAAAAATACCTTTTTAAAATATCAGAATTGCCCACTAGGAGCAATGAGGGGGTACTGTTGCACCTCATTGCACCCAGAGACTTCCCTCCCTGTCTTTTATGACATGACCCCAACGATGTGATGGATATGCCAGTCCCTTAAGGGGAGTCTGTCACCTAATTTTCACCAATATAACTAAGAGCACTGCCCCTCAAAAGATGGCATACACATCCCAAGCATACCTGTGTGCACTTTGTGTCTGTATTCCATGTCCAGTAAAAGCACTTTTATTCTGCTGGAAAACAGCTCCCAAGTGACCAGCTGAAAGTGAGAGTAAAAACAGCTTTCACTCCTGAGTCGATTTCTAATGGCTATATCTTCTGATATAGTGGACATAATGCTGTGATTCTGGTATCATTTGAAAGGCTGGAATGCCAGCTTTTAAACAAGTTATCTCAAGGTATGAGCAACTAAAGCAGCCCTCCCCTCTTCTGTCTGGTTTGTTTTGGGTACTTAGAGCAGCAGAGCTGGGCACTTGGGAGAGGTTTTCCAGCAGAATAAAGGTGCTTTTCCTGGACATGGAATGCAGACACAAAGTGCACACAGGTATGTTTGGGATGTCTCTGCAGTCTTCTATAGGACAGTGCTCTTAGTTATATTGGTGAAAAACAGGTAAAAGACTCCCTTTAAGTCTTGAGAGATGACGCACCGCACATGTACAGAACAAGATCCCATGAGACTTCAGAGAATAACCTGTCAATCACATCCATCACAGCAGAGGGGTCATGGCCTGTGGGTGCAACCCCCTTGTTGGGGGTAATTTGCATATTATAAAAAAAAGCTTTTTGAGGGGAATTGATGGAACATATGAAGATGCCAGAAACTACATGGGACTCTGCTTACAAGCGTGGATGGACAACTGCTGACCGTTTGAAATAGTGGTATGTGGTGACATATGCCCTTTAAGGCCATAATACATATTAGTCTATTGTGCGTGAGGAGCTACTACAACAACAGCTCTTTGGTCTTCACCATAGTGGAGTTTGGAGTATGGCTGTTTGAGGTTGTGGACAGGTGTCTTTTATACTGAGAACAAGTTCAAACAGGTGCCATTACTACAGGTAATGAGTGGAGAACAGAGGAGTCTCTTAAAGAAGAAGTTACAAGTCTGTGGGAGACAGAAATCTTGCTTGTTTGCAGGTGTCCAAATACTTATTTTCCACCATAATTTGCAAACAAATTCTTTAAAAATCAGACAATGTGTTTTTCTGGATTTGTTTTCTCATTTTGTCTCTCATAGTTGAGGTCTACCTATGATGTCAATTACAGGGCTCTCTCATCTTTTTAAGTGGGAGAAATTGCACAATTGGTGGCTGACTAAATACTTTTTTCCCCCACTGTATGATGTCTGATTTTCATTTTTTACATTAAACCCTTTAACCACCAATACTTGAAAGATGCTATATAAAATTATACAGAGAAATATTATAACAAAAGAACATGTTATTCATTAAAGGGGATATCCAGGATTGCTATGGTTTTTAAAAGATATGCTCATGTAGTTGCATACCTCATGTACATCTTCCCCATGATCTTTTTTTCTTTTTTTTATCTTGGCCTATCCGTACATGTTTTCACCATGTAAACAAATAACTCTGACTTGCTTCCACACTGTATGCAGCAGTTCCTGTCACTGTATGCAACCAAACCCATGGTATTTTCTCCTTTCTCTACCACAGCTCCAATGCTGCCCCTAACAATGCCCAGCTGGTTACATAGACAGATCCTTATAACTGCTCTATTGCTGTCTTGACACACCCATGGACATACTATAACATCTCAAGAAATAAAAAAGAGTTGCATAGACATGGTCATGTGTCCATAGCCCAGAAAAGAATATAGGAACAATAAATGTAAAAGAAATACATTACAGAATTACAGTTACCATCATAAATTATTATTTTAATGGATGCTGATGCAAACTGTAAAATCCCATTTAATGAGGGAACAAAGGAGATGGTGAAATTGAGCCAGGAAGGATGGATTGTGTCTCTTTCTTAATATTTGGTGCCTGCATAAAGTAATGAGACATATAGCATATTGCTCCTTGATTTCATGAAGGGGCAGAGGTTTCTTGTAATTAACTTGCTGCAAGGAGTTAAGATCTGTAGAAATGGACATAATGAATGTGTTACATATTGGCAGCCCTCTAGAAATAGTCTGTCCAGTGATGAAACTATGACAACTTCCAAGGTAGTGGAATTAGGATCCTTTTCACATCATATAGGGGTGAATAAGAAGAAAAGCATTTATTGGTTGAGAGAGCGATCCATGGTTCTTCCAAAAGCCCTTTATCAGAGCAAAGCAAACAGAACCATCTTTTCCAGCAAGAGGCCTGAAAGGGGCTACTATTTCTATTACAGGCACCATTTAGTACATGTGAGGACTATTGTAGGCTAGGCAAAGCTGGTCTTGGTTTCTAGGAAAATATATGCAAATTAGTATATCTAACTTCAGCTAGCATCAGAAATAATTATGTTATCTTTTTCTGTCAGGAAAGCTAATGTGCATAGCTATGAGCTTTGGGGAAAATATTCTAATTCATTTTTCTAACAAAAAGCATAAGAAAGGTATTTCTTTCTTATGCCAATTGAAGTTTGGCATTCTAATTTGCATAAGTTTTTCACAAAAACCAAGAGGCGCATTGCCTACCCTACAGTACTCATCACATATATAAACTGACCACTGTAATAGAAATAGTACTCACCCAGAAGTCCCCCCAAGGCCTCTCATCTGAAAAGCTGATTCTATCTGCTTTTTCTCTTATAAAGGGCTTTTGTCCTTAATTAGTTAGGTGCAGATTTAAAGTGCTTTAGTTACTCTCCTAGGTTTACTACATAAGTCTGTTTAAAAGGCCGAGCAATGACTGGAAGACTGTAATTGTAAAACACTCAGCTTTTATAGATTTTTTGGGGGGGAAAAAGCTGAATTGTTCATGTTTTATGTGCACATCTGTTTCTTGATTGCCTGCTATGAACTGCAAAATATTTGGGTTTGTTAGAATCCAAAATTATTTGTAAAATTTAGGATGGATTCAAAGTTGGTAGACTTGAGCAAAGATAATTTGCTTGGCTGTCTGAGAAGCCTTGGTTGGGCTATTATTTCTATTATGGAGGGCCCCAAGTATGCATGAGGAGTATCGTAAGCCAGCCAATGTTCAATGGATGTCTGGGATAAATATATGAAAATTAGCACATTGCTGGCATCAGATTGGCTTAGGAAAGCTAATTTGAATATCATTCACAAAAACCCAGAGGAGTATTGTCTGGCCTACTATACTCGGCACATGTACCATGCATATTAGGCACTCTTTGTAATGGAAAAGAAAATCTCGCGGACAATGCATATATATTGCCTAGAAACCCAGATGAGCATATAAAGAGATAATCTCTTTAGTAATTAGGTTATGTTTGATGTTAGGATGTGTATATCATTTTTTTTTTTTTTGCAACCACTAACCTTGACCCTCTAGAAAATATATGGGAAATACTTAATGTAGGTGACTGCTTGAAATTTAATCTAGGGAATAAGATCTGACTCCCAAATTCACACTTCAGGGATGGAGCTTCCCAGCCCCATTCACTGCCAGACATCTGCACCAGCGACAGATGTTACATGGAAGTCTATAGGAATTATTAAACACAGCACAAATGAGTTTTTTAGTGGTAGCATTTTTTACATTTGAGGCTTGTTTTTTAAGTCAAAAAGTTTTTTTTTAACCAAGGCACACTCACCAATGTGTGATAGCACCATTAGGATTAATACAAGCAAGCGAATAAACGCAAATTATGTGAATGTTTTGCAGCGACTGGGCCTCAGGGGCGTGCATGAGTGTGGTGGCTTCATGGGTATAGTAGTTGGTACTCATGGTTTAGCAGAGATCTGGTCTGGTGTCCAGTGATTGGAAGAAAGGCACCTGATCCCTTCGGGGTGCACTCAGGTGTTGAGGGATCTCCTGCCAAATGGTAATGGAGGTGCCCTTGGTGGTATAGGGTTTAAGGTGCAGGGAAGGAAAAGTGACCCCAGTACCCTTGGGTTCAAATAGGTGATGGAAGAAAGAGGAGCCCACTTTAGTAAACCAACAGAACACTTTACTTAGTTGCCTTGTAGTAGGTGTATACATTTAATGACTTAGACAGCTCGTTGTTCTTTCTTCCAAATATTATTACAAGTTGCTTTATGCTGCAAAATCTCAATAACAGGCTTGGTTAAGGTCGGCACTACATCTAATATTCATGCTGCTCTAATGTTCTTCTTTAACTTCAGGCTGACTCTTATAATCTCTAGGCTTAGAGTATAATACACTAGACTTCTTTGATTTATCTAACACTTTTGTAATCCACATGATACATATAGCCATTAATGCTTTTACTCACATTGGATGCTACCACACTGTCTATGCGGCCTTAGACACAGCTTTGAGCTTAACTGTAGAAATCGTGGACAGAAATCATAGGCAAATCTTGCTTCCACTAGATGCTTGTCTATAGGCTGAGTTATCACTTTTATCTTTACCAGGCTTTCTCTATACTCTGGTATTTTTTCTGAGAATCTTCACCTTAGCCCTCCCTTAGGCCTCCCTTGGTGGCTACTTGTCAGTTTTCTTATCTGAGCAGACTTCTATGTTGTCTATCATGGCAGTTCTTCCTCTTACTAACTCCTCAAACCCACTATCTCTAACTCCTCCCATTCATATTAGTGATGTCAGCATCACCTAGGGGTGACTAAGGTGTCTACATGTACTATGCACCAGCCTGTTATAGGAACTTGCAGCTCTATACACTGCATTACATTACAATTAGTACCATGGACCTATTGTAATTACCCTTGTGTATTACAGGGCCCCACTACTGTTATGGAGTGGGATACTGCAGTTTTTTTGTGGAACAAAAGGAAAAGTAACACACAGCATCTCCTAGCAACCATCAGTGAAAAACAGATTGTCTATCGGTACGTTTTTTTTATTTTTTATTTTTTTTACTGATGCACTGAACGTGAATGGGCTAGTACTGCATGAAAAATGCAATAAAATGCAGGCCCTGTGCTTGGTTGTGCTTTTCACACAGCCCCATTCATTCCTATGGAGTCCTTCATGCATGATAAATGTAAAAGATAGAATTTTCTTTCACACAAAGCAATCTTGTGTGAGAAAAAAAATCCACATGCATAAACCCATTGATTTTAATGGGTCAGTTTTTACTACGAATGCTACCCATTTTAAACGCAGATGACACCTGCATGTGAAACTTGCTTGTGTGTATGAGCCCTTTGGGTGATTATACACAACTTTTTGGGGAAAAGTCACTGCATTTTTATCCAGCTTTTTGAGCCAGAAAAAATGGATACTCTTGAAGGAGTGGCACCTTCAAGTGTGAATACACTATTCAGGGTAGCACCATTTTTGTGCACTTTTGCCTCGCCTATCCCAAAGGCGACCTTGATTAGGTGGTACATATAGCTGTGGCATAGGTAGGTTTAGAGTAGTAGAAACATAGAAACATAGAAGATTGACGGCAGAAAAAGACCACCTGGTCCATCTAGTCTGTCCTTTTATTATTCCTTTATTGTTATCTTAGGATAGATACATGTTTATCCCAGGCATGTTTACATTCAGTTACTGTGGATTTATCAACCACCTCTGCTGGAAGTTTTTTCCAAGCTTCTACTTCTCTTTCAGTGAAATAATATTTTCTAATGTTGTCCTTGATTCCCCCCCCCACCCCAACTAACCTCAGATTGTGCCCCCTTGTTCTTGTGTTCAGTTTCTTATTAATAACCCTTCCCTCCTGAACTTTATTCAGTCCTTTAACATATTTAAAGGTTTCAATCATGTCCCCCCTTTCTTTTCTTTCCTCCAGACTATACATATGAAGAACTCTGAGTCTTTCTTGATAAGTTCTATGCTTTAGACCTTCCACCATTTTTGTAGCTCTTCTTTGGACCCGTTCTATTTTAGCAATATTCTTTTGCAGGTGAGGTCTCCAGAATTGAACACAGTATTCCAGATGTGGTCTCACTAGAGCTCTATACAGAGGATCACAATCTCCCTCTTTCTGCTTGTTATACCTCTAGCTATGCAGCCAAGCATACGATTTGCTTTCCCTACCACCTGGTTGCATTGGTTACTCATTTTGAGGCTGTCAGAGATGACTACCCCCAAATCCTTCTCTTCTGAAGTCTTTGTTAACATAGAACTGCCAATACGATACTCAGATAGAGCATTTCTTCTCCCCAAGTGCATTATTTTACATTTGGAAACATTGAACTGCAGTTTGCATTGTTTTGACCACTTATCTAATAAAGATAAATCATTCTCCATATTACAGACACCTCCTGGAACATCAACCCTATTACACACTTTTGTGTCATCAGCAAACAAGCAAACCTTCCCTACCAAGCCATCCCTTACATCACTTACAAACATGTTAAACAGAACAGGACCCAGAACAGATCCTTGTGGCACCACACTTGTAACCAGCCTCTGCTCAGAATACACTCCATTAACAACAACCCTCTGGTATCTGTCCTTCAGCCAACTGCAGATCCACTGAACTATCCAGGGGTTAAGTCCAATTCTTGATAACTTATCTATTAGCTCTTTATGGGGAACCGTATCGAAAGCTTTACTGAAATCCAGGTAGGCGATATCCATAGCACCACCTTCATCCAGCCCTTTAGTTACATATTCAAAGAAATCAATGAGATTAGTCTGGCATGATTGGCCCTCGGTAAAGTCATGCTGGTTTGGGTCCATCAAGTTGTTTGTTGTTAGGTGGTCAATTATCTTCTTTTTTAGAAGAGTCACCATCATTTATACTACTACAGATGTCAAGTTGACTTGCCTATAGTTACTAGCTTCTTCTCTACTACCCTTCTTGTGAATGGGTACAACATTTGCCATTCTCCAATCATCAGGAACATCTCCTGTAAGAAGGGACTGATTATACAGATCAGTCAGGGGGCCAACCGGACCCATTGCCTTATTTAACTTTAGCTGGACAATTTCCTCTAGAACATCAGCCTCTGAAAACACTGGGGCTGAATCCTTACAACTAGAGGCAGTGCTATGCCCAGCCATGTTCTGATTATGAAAGTCGCCATCTGAAAAAACTGAGCAGAAGTAATTATTCAGATGGTCAGCGACCGCCTTATCCCCATCTATATACAGATTTTTTCCATTGCTAAGTTTTGTAATGCCTCAGTTTTTCTTCTTCCTGTCACTAATATATCTGAAGAAGGTTTTATTACCCTCCTTAACAGATTTGGCCATTTCTTCCTCCTTTGAAGCTTTAGCAGCATTAATAATCTGTTTTGTCTTCTTCTGTATAATTTTATACACTTCTCTGTCTGCTACACTTCCAGACTCTTTATACATCTTATAGACAGACTTTTTATCATTCACTATAGCTTTTACCTCTCTAGTAAACCATAGTGGATTTCTCTTTCTTTTCCTTTTGCTAATTTGTCTAACATATAGTCTACTTGCCTTTAAGAGGACTTTTTTAAATGCCTTCCACTGAGCACTCACTCTTGCTGTTTTATCCCACCCTTTTAATTCTTTCTTTACATATTCTCCCATAACCTCAAACTTGGTCTTCCTAAAATCCAATACTTTGGTTGCAGAATGGGGATTCTCACAGTCAGTTTGGATTTCGAACCACAAACATTGGTGGTCACTGGAACCTAGATTTTCTCCCACCTTCACCTCAGATACCAGATCCCCATTTGTAAATACTAGATCTAGGATATTTTCACCTCTAGTTGGCGCTTTCACCAACTGTTTTAGGGACATCCCCGTCAGGGCCTACTGTGTTCCTACTTTTGCATGTGGACGCACAAGGCATATTCCAATCAACATCAGGCATGTTAAGGTCTCCCATAACTACAATATCTCCCTTTACTACCATTTGGGTAATCTTGTCCACCAGCATAATGTCATGCTCTTCAGATTGCCCTGGAGGCCTATAGATAGCACCTACTCTGGTAACAGATCCCTTTTTGTTTTGCAAGAAGACCTAGAGAGTCTCTAACTCCTTACATGAATTTTGGATCACTGTTGATTTTATGCTATCTTTAACATAAATGGATACCCCCCCCTTGTCTCTGCCCTATCTTTCCTATACAAAGTGTATCCCAGAATGGCTGTTTCATTGTAATCTGTGAACCATGTCTCTGTTATTACAACCAAGTCCAAATTATCTCTACAAACTATTGATATTAGCTTGCAACGCTTGTTGCCTAAGCTTCGAGCATTTGTACACATTACACGAAGAACATTACATTTATCACCAACAACTCCATCTACCTCCCTGACAACATCACCAACATCATCCACCACACTAACATCAGTATCTAGAGCACCAGCGACCACTTCATCTGCACCAACAACTGTATCTACCACACTAACAGATTGTTGACCAAGAAGCTCAATACCCTGGTTTGCCAAAACTGTGCGGGGACAGAAATCATTCTCCTCAATAGAATTCCTGTCCCCTCCATCTAGTTTAAATGCCTGTCGAAAAAACACCTAAACTCTTCTCCAAGTAACTCAGTACTGTTGTGTGTTGGGTGGAGACCAAAACCTTCATCTTTACGCCACTGCCTTAGCCAACCATTGAACTCCAGAATACATGCCTTAATATTTTGAGAGAGGACTGGCAAAATCTCCGAAAAGGTAATGGAATCTGTCATTCTGCTTAGCTCTAGGCTGAGACTTTGAAATTCCATTTTTACCACATCAACATTTTTCTGGGACAAATCGTTTGTACTGAGATGAATAAGCAGATCAACTACAGTCTCCTTTGTTGCAGCCTTAACAATATTTGTGATCCATCTTTTATCCCTGCTTGCAGTAGCACCAGGAAGACATCTCACCTCCTTCAGTATAGCACCAGGAAGACATCTCACCTCCTTCAGTCCATCCTCATTCTGACCTAAAGCAACACCTCTAACAATCGAGTCACCAACAAGGAGACTTGTTGGTGCCTGTCTAAGTCCACCTTGGTGTGGGTAGGTGGGCACAGATATGCTTTGATCAAAACATATTGGCTGAAAGATTTTTTCATATCAGAATGAGGGCTTATATATAATATTTGTATCCACTGAGTATGGAAAAAATGTACGTGGTTTCTATGGCTTTTTTGTGGTCTAGTTGCAAATTCATGTGTGTATTTTCATATATAAAAGAAACATCACAGAAAATAATGCACTAACACTGTGATGGCTCATCTCTGGCACTCCAGCTGTGGTGTAACTAAGACTCCCAGCATGCTCCATTCATTTCTATGGAGTTCTGAGAACAGCCAGGCAAGTGTGCATCTTGGGAGTTGTACGTAGTTTTACCACAGCTGGAGTGCCAGAGGTTAGCCATCACAGTGTTAGTGCATTATTTTCTGTGATATTTCTTTTATGTATGAAACTACACACATGAATTTGCAACTAAGTTTTTTTGACCTCACAAAAGCCATAGAAACCATTTAAATTTTTTTCTATACTATATGTGTTTTTATGGTGTTTTTTAAACATTATTTTATAAACCACTATAAGCTACACTTTTTGCTGGCATCTTCAGAATGTTTAATTAACAAAAATGCCAATAGCAAAAAAAATACTTGGGTGTCCTGCGTTTCAAACTTCCCATATACTTTTAGCTAACATCTGTATCTACAGTTTTTACTTAAAAAATACACCAAAAACCACAGGTGCAAAAAACATCACAAAAATGCAAAGATGCACAGAAAATGCAAAGGTGCACAGAAAATGCAACTAAAAACATATACAGTGGTCTCTCAAGATACAATATTAATTGGTTCCAGGAAAACCATTGTATGTTGAAACCATTGAGTAATCGGTTCCAAAACCCCAAAATGTCATCCAAGATAAGAGAAAATGAAGATTTAAGAAAAATAAGCAGATAACTAAGACAGATAAGAAAAGTCCTTACATATAACAGTCAGGAACAACTGCTAACTAGAGACTAAACCAGCTATTTAACCAGAGAAGTTACCTTTAGTGGTTGGATCTGAGTCTGAGGTATTGTATGTTGAGCCTGGTTTCAACTTACAGTGGGTCAGAAAAGACCATTGTATGTTGAAAATATTGTATACTGAGGCCATTGTATCTTGAGGGATCACAGTATAAGAACCCACATACTGTACCTAGAATATGCTGCATTTATTGATCTATTGACTTATAGCTAACATCACAGCAATATATAAAGCATATTTCAACATGACAACGCTTGAAAACAGCTTCCCATTATTTTCTCTTTTTTTACGAGTCTTTAGAAAAACCCTACAAAAGTGGCATGTTACTTCTTTGAAGTGTTCTTCAGGCTAATTTCCCCAATGAAGTCTGTAAAAAGGGATAAAATACACTGAGTAGGAGAAATATCTGGAGCATATTTGGCGTTGTTTACATCACCAAAAATGACCTTTCATTTGCTAATTATGCTACAGATACGTCGGACTTCAGTGTTTAGTCAGTGATTTACCGTCAGTGAGTTTTCGCCAAAACCACGATTGGAGCCTACACAGAGATAAGGTATAATGGAAGGATCTGCACCTTTTCTGTGTTTTTGACCAACACCTGGTTTTGGCTCAAAATCACTGATGGAAATCTTTGAACAAACACTGATGTGTGGTCTAGGCCTAAAGAAGCCTCTTGCGGCATTTACAGCTGTTTGACTACATTATGTAAGGTTTATTAATCTTGTCTAAAATGAAGATAAAAGTGGAGTGATTTTGTTTGTTTTCTCAATGCACCCTATAGAAATGAATGGGTCCGAATCTGAGCCGCAAAATATGCGGCTCGGAGCCCCTAAAAACCACGTGTCGTGTAAATGTAGCTTAAAGGTTCCACTGATCACTTGATCTACGAGTAAACAATTGTTCATTGGGTGAAAGCGTTGCTACTGCAGCCATCTAAATCATCATTTAAGGCAGCAGATCGTTCAATCTAAACAGTGATCTACTGCTCAGAAACAATGAACGTGTAGGGAAGGACAGTCGATATATTGATCACTCGTCCCCATATGGCAGAGGTGATTGCTGCATGTAAATGCAGCTCTCCCCTCCTGTAACAGACAATTATTGGAAATAAACAGTTTGTTCCTAATAACTGTCTGCTGTGTTGGTCTCTGTAAAGGGTCCTTTAAACCAGACAGTTCAAAGATTCACCAGATTTATTACAGCTGCTCATGGATGATAGATTTGGTACCTGACTAAAAACTTTTTTCTACTATTATTTTTATTATTATTATACCATAGGTTGGGCTTACTTTACAACAGATTTTTGTGCCCAAAATTTTGGTGCAAAATGGTGCATATTAAGGAACACCTTTTCCTTCTAAGTCATGCCACTCTCCTGCTAAGCCATGCTCCCTCTGCAGGTGAGTCACAGGGATTATTCTCTTTGTTGTATTCGATTCAAAAACATATCTAAAATAAGACGTGCCAAATTGCACCAAAAATGAGCCACATTTTTTGCACAAATCATATGCAGCATTAATGGTAAATTCATTAATGCTCATATAAACACACCATGTGTTATTTAAAAATAGAAAAAGAAATGCTATTATAAAACAGGATGTAAGCCATGTGCTCAAACGACATGATCAAGTATACAAATGATATTGTTTTACAATATACACTATATAGGATAGACAGATAGATAGGAGATAGATAGATAGATAGATAGATAGATAGATAGATAGATAGATAGATAGATAGATAGATAATTGTATATGTATAACAAATGCACGCAGAAATAAAGACCATTTCTCGCTGTTGTACTGCGTTATTCAATAGCCATCAGCATTATGCAAGTACTGGGCACACCTGCTGAGGATGGAACATTTTTCTCTATTTGACCACAAAAGCAATTTTAAATCGTTTTCCCACACTAATAAGCCTGACTATTCTGGGGCATTGGCATGCGTTATTAAGCCTTTAAACAGCTTCATTAATGCACATCTAAAATCTGACTTATTTAATGAGGGTTAAAATGACTGGTTATGGCATTTGTTGTCACTATAAAAATACACAAAGCTATTGACTCTCCAGCTATGAGGAATAGTCTTGCTGACAAGATAGCTGCAACGTGTGCTCCATGAATGGTTACAGTTGGAAGACACAGTGCTTGGCTGCTACCTACTGTATGTAGCTCTGCTAGTGCTTTCTTATCACAAAAAGCTGTGGACAGATACATGGCATCTGTTACCAGACTGCAAGCTGTTACATGGGCATCTGTCCTCAAAACCAAACACAAAACAGCTGTTAGCTTAATGCAAAATAAAAGAACAATTACACATAGCTTTTATATCAATGTTGTCATGAATTCCCTTAAGAAAGTTAAGGTGCTTAGAAAAAACAAATTGAGTCAAAAAACTATAACAAGTCAATCTATCAAAATGTATTAGCAATTTATCAAGAATTTGCAGTGGCTTGTTTTGTGTGTCACAAATAAATGTATATTTTTATAGTATGTATGAATGTGTGTGTGGATAGTTAGATAGATAGATAGATAGATAGATAGATAGATAGATAGATAGATATGAGATGGATAGATAGATATGAGATGGATAGATAGATAGATAGATAGATAGGATAGATAGATAGATATGAGATGGATAGATAGATATGAGATAGATAGATAGATAGATAGATAGATAGATAGATAGATAGATAGATAGATATGAGATGGATAGATAGATTTGAGATAGATAGATAGATAGATAGATAGATAGATAGATAGATAGATAAATATGAGATAGATAGATATGAAATAGATAAATAGGTAGATAGATAGATAGATAGATAGATAGATAGATAGATAGATAGATAGATATGAGATAGATAGATAGATAGATAGATATGAGATAAATAGGTAGATAGATAGATAGATAGATAGATAGATGATAGATATGAGATAGATAGATATGAGATGGATAGATAGATAGATAGATAGATAGATAGATAGATAGATATGAGATGGATAAATAGATAGATAGATAGATATGAGATGGATAGATAGATAGATAGATAGATAGATAGATAGATAGATATGAGATGGATAGATAGATAGATAGATAGATAGGTAGATAGATAGATAGATAGATATGAGATGGATAGATAGATATGAGATAGATGGATAGATAGATAGATAGATAGATAGAATACATAGATCTCTATATGTCCAGTTGCCAGATTAAAATTAAACATGTTTAATAATGTAATTAAAGTAATAATTCCTTATTAATTAATGAATTCAATTAAAGCTGTTAACTCTCTGTCAGTGACAATAATTACTGTAATCACATTGATCAATAAAGTTTAGGGCTCTTTATATGATGTGTCTCAGGCAGAAGGATCCTGGAATATTTTCAATAAGGAGAAGAAATCATTACAAAATGCACACAACTGACAACAATAAAATCAGCTGATGGTTAATGCGAGGACATCAACGTGATGTGTCTGTAACATACCAAATAGGCTTTTAATTTTCTGGGGAGGTTGGGGGCGTCTCTGCAATGCCCGCATCAATCATCATCATGAGAGCTTCAGGTCCCAGATCCCCAGGGTCCTTTTTTTTCTAAAGGACTCCTTTTTATATTTCTGACTGGGGGCTGTTTTACCAATACCACGTGTCACACAGACTAATTGCTGACTTGTTCCCCTTATGATGATAAAACACATGTCATTTCAGCACAGAACAGGGGCACAAGGAATTCAAAAATGCATTACAGACAAAATGTTCAGTATTTTATTTTCTTAATAAAAGTGTGAAGCTTCTTATACCTCTGTACGGCATGCTTTTCTATTCTCTAGTTATTTATTTTTTTTGCCAAACTATGATTTGATCCAAACAGAAGAAGGGAAATAAGGATTGATTCACATGCTAAAGATTCCTGCAAATTCCAGAATAAAACAGTAAATGTAAGTGAAGGAGGTTTTCCTAAGCCTGTGCAGTGCAGAAATTACCCTTTGTCATGTTAACTCATGAGGATCTGTATGCAGGTCTTAAGGACATTCATCTGCTCTTTGCAGCATGTGAATGTGCCCGAAGATCTTATTCACATCTAGAATAGTGCTGTCTTTTCTGTGGAATGTAGCTCTAGGGGGTAGGGTAGCTGTAAGAAGACACCAGTATTATAAACACCACTTGCAGGTCCTGTTACACAATGCAGTGAAAACGGTGGCATTACCACTATAACATGGTAGTGGTAACCCATAGCAACAGGTTAAAACTGCAAAGGCTATACATTTTTTTCTATGTATATGGCTCTGGGCATTTTCAGCTGTCTTACAAGTCGGCAGTGCTTCTGACATACAGTAGATCCCAGAGGACGTTGATTCTCACTGTGACAGCTCTTTTTGTTCCCCTTCTCTCAGTGTTAGAGATAGCAGCTGGGGGAAATTGTACAGGGAAGATCTGAGTGTGGGGAGACATCCAAGTGTTCTAGAGGGCAAATTGCATATTCAGAAGCTATGGAAGAATCAGGAAGGAAATTAAATAACATGCTGTTCATTCATAGTGGAGAGAGCTCAAGAAATATTTCTAGGTAGTAGGGAAATCACATACTCATCAACAAAAGAGTATATAGGGGGAAATCCCACTAACCTCAGTGACTATTAATACAAATGTGGAGACATCTTTCATGAGCTGTAGAAGGGGGACTCAGTCTAGTAATGAAGCTGAGACATGAGACCCAGTGAGAACAGGGGAAATATGCCCACACTAGAAAAGTCTGAAATTAGGAGCAGATAGTAAACTGAATATGATATGGTAAATAAATGAAGATGCCTTTAACTCTATCCTTTCCAGAGCACACAACTTAGATGGAATACATATATATACGGGTTGTTATAATGCAATGTCCCTGCCAAAAGCACATCAGTGGCCACAGCAGATGGGGGTCAAGTAATGTAGTGAGTCTCATATACAGAATATGTGCTTCTAATGGTTCCCCTGGTAACATATTGATGTAGCATTGCTAAAACGGGATAAAAGGAATTTGTCAAATGAATAATGTTGGCATTTATGTAATGCATTATCCTATTAAGTATATTATGATAAGTATAGGAATAATACACACAATAGAGCCAATCTGTAAAGTGGTTTGGAGTGATAGTAGCCCACTTATAATTTTGTAGTGTACTGCCTAAGTACATAAACTACTACCGATTAAAATGCAGACTGTGCGACCAGGACCTGAAATATGTGCCTTGGGTAATGCTTTTAGATACCAACTGTCTACACACACCACCATCAACTGTTTTAACAGCACGGGTATGTTTACACATCGACATTAAATCTGATGCCTATTTCTGCAGCAGAAATCCAACACTCAGATATCTGCAATGGATGCAATGGGGGTAAAAGTGACCATACTCTGATTTCCTCCCACAATCAGTGCTAAATTAACTGCTATTTATGAAATTAGCCCTGATATGTATCTATGGTAGGGGAAATAAATTGTAAGCCTCATTTGTCAGGGACTGGAAGTGATTAAAATCTGCTTACAACAGTTCAGAATATGCTTGCTCTATATATGTAATGTGAAATAATCTAATAATATTAAATTATATGTGAAATTTTCACATATATGTGAAAATGTAATCTAATAATATTCTCCACTGTAATGTTACAAATAACAGTAGTTCCATGTGTTCTATTATAGCATAGGGATGTTAATGTTCTTTACTTGGGACTTGCCTCTATGAGCCATAGGTGTAATTGGCCATGTAGGTTTTTGTTTTTTATCTGCATTAGTAGAACAGAAAAAAGTCAGATGTTAAATGCTCTCTGAAATTATGAAACACTCCAGAAAACACAGTTTTTTTTTTTTTGTGGCGACTTAAGATAGCTTCCTAATATATTTTGCTCCCTTGACATTTTTTTATCACAGCATGCTTTGGGTATGACTTTTTTTTCCGATGGCTTACAAGCAAAAAAAAAAAAAGACATAGTATGACAGAGATCCTCTAGCCCTTGCTCTAGGAGACTTGGCACTGTATTGCATAGTCACAGATTGCTGCACTGATCTCCCCTGTGGATAACAGCTAATTATCAGGGGTTCTTTGGGCTCCAGCATCAGTCTAAGATGGGATAACCCCTTTAATTGTGTTCATATCCTGTGAATTTTAAAAATACTCTAAAACAGGTTTGAATTGATGCTGAAGTGAACACTAATGTTGAGCGAATCGAACTTCACGATGTGTAATTCGATCTGAACTTCAGGGAAAATTCAATTCACTGCTGGTTCATCAATTTTCCCTGAATAGCAGTAAAAAAAAAATAAAAAAATCATACTTACCTCATCCGTTTGAGTACGAAGAGCCGGCTGCCACCATCTCCATTAAAGATCTTGCACAAAAGCCATGTGAAGTGACGTATGACATCACTACACTGGCAAACATGATGACGTCATCAGGGCCCGTGCTAGATTTCGCACTAGATCTTCAATTAAAATAGTGGCGGCCGGCTCTTTGCGCTCAAATAGATGAGTGTGTGTGTTTTTATGATTTTTTTTTATTTTACACTGTATTATTGCTGTCAGATGCTGTGATCAGCATCTGAGGGGTGCAATGGTGGGGAGAGGTGCAATCGCTGCTCCCTGTCATTGCACCCACTACTTGTAAAGAAATGCACTTCGTGACAAAGTATTTGTTCATGAAACTTTTTTTTTTTTAATTTTTCAAAGCAGCTGAATCAATTTTTTTTATAATTTGCTCATCACTAGTGACCACCTAAGCTGGGACCCAGAAATATGAACCCTTTGGTACCACGTGATAGAGTTCAGCTTTCAGTACAATATTTTGCAAGCTCTACAATGCTCTTATAAACTATCTAAATCATTTACTTACTTTTATAATAAGACTGTATTTTGTCCAATCAGTTATTACACTAAGCTATTTTGTGTTAAAGCTCTTATGGTACAGATAAGGTAACAAAAATTTGAAAGTCACAAATATCTTAACTTATGAAGTCATTATAGTTGTCTCCTAAGAAGAATTACATACATTGCCTCTACTGTTCAAACATGTTTCAGGAGTCATTTATTTATAGACATTTGTATCTCACAGAAGGATCACAGCTGGGTTACAGTTCAGTGCTTCCCAAAGTCTCTTTTGCCATACACCTTGCAAATTATACCCAGAATCAGAACCTAGAGCTGTTCATCTTCACACCTTAAAGGCAGGACACTCCTCTGTTCAATGCCTAACAATAACAGCTTGACTGCCGACAGCCAGCAAGGGGTAAAGGATTATATGTCTGGATCTGTTTAAGGGTCATATCCTTCGCTAGCTGGGTCATTACACAATTATGGCACACAGAGATACACTTAAGTCGAGTGTAAGCTACAGATCTGTTACAAACTACATTTCTGGTTTTATTACCTTGTGTTTGGATACTAGAAAAGTATCCAATATTGGTTCCTGCTGAATTCATTGTTCTTTGGCTGCAAAATAATGAAAAGTTGCATTTATCCCTTAAAAAGATGATTAATATCAATAACCATACAGCATGAACTGTGGATTTTGTTCAAAAGTTCAGCTTCAAAGTTAGCTATAGCAGTATTATTATTCATATGAAACATGTAGTGCTAAGCTAATATTTGTAGAAAATGCTATGCAGTAATCATTATGCCACCTGCGAGTGGTATTTTGTGAAATATGTCAATATGTATATCTTAAAATGTAGCTTCAACAATGTGTCTACACAACTCGCAACCAAAGTCATGCAATCATATATTGGTAGTGTTGAGCGAACATGTTCGGCGGCGCTCGGGTCCACGCGATGTTCAACCAAACACCGCGTGTGCTCGAGTACCATGCTCGAGTCCCCTCCAATTAGCATACGGGAAGGTACTGGCATTCACTATAATGCCAGTAGCCATGTTTGCTACTGGCATTACACTGATTGGATGGCCGGGAACGCGTCATCGGGTGCTATAAAGCACCCTGTGACATGTGACCAGATCATACCGAGTCAGAGAGAGCTGCTGCAAGGAGGGACAGATAGTGTAGGGAGAGAAGAACGCTGCGCAGCTGGTGCATGGTGTATTACTCTCTGTATACTATCTACCTGACATCCTTTGCTATTTTTTCTGCTGTTAATTACGTCCGCAGTACCTCTTTTGTGTCTGCTGTATAACATTTGCGCAAGGAGGGACATATAGTGTAGGGATAGGGCTAGGCAGGGCTAGTAGTTCTGTTCAAAAGACAGTCCATTGTTAAATCTGGCTGCATTTTTTTTATTTTGGGGCAAAAAGAACGCAAGTGTACCTGACACTAATACCACGTGCACAAAGTGTGCAACCGTTCTGTAGTCTATATACCTGACATTTGTTGCTGTTTTTTCTGCCGTTAATTAAGGCCGCAGTTCCTCTTTTGCGTCTGCTGTAAAACATTTGCGCAAGGAGGCACATATAGTGTAGGGATAGGATTTGGCTAGGCAGGGCTAGTTGTTCTGTTCAAAAGACACAAAAGTCCATTGTTATATCTGGCTGCCATATATTATTTTTGTAGTGGGTTAAAAATTGCGCAAGGTTGCCTGACCTTAACACCACCTTTTCAGGGTCTGCCGTCTAACATCCCAAATAACAGAAATCCGATGTATTTTTTTCTGCAGCTATTGAAGGCGACATTACTAATGTCACCTGCTTAGCCAAATCCTATCCCTACACTATTCTTACCTAATTGTGCAAACGTTATACATTATATGAATAACTGCAGAAAAAAATACACTGGATGTCAGGTAACAGAAAGGTTATACTGCACATGCAGCACAGGTATGTGACATTACCTGCGCTGCCTCTGCTGCATAACATTTGCTCATTCGGTGAAATTTTTCTGCTCATACACTAAAAAAAATATGTGCAACTGTGCTTTTGACAAACTTGCATATATACCATTTAGTATGCGCAAGGTGAGCAGTAAGGGACAGGGAAATGGGCGTGCTGCTGATGGTGTACGGTGGGTGCGGTGAAACAGTGTTTGCTGGCAGAGCACAAGAAACAAAGTCATCCAAAACTCCTAGCTTCATGTCTGTTTGGAGAGCGGCGCAAGACGGGTTCTTTTTACTGTAGGTCAACATGTCAGGAGGAGGACCAGAGTGAGGTTAATTTTTTAGGTTAAAAAATTTGGGGTGAGGGCCTGCTGGTGAGCCTCTTAAATATTTAAAGGCGATGGCAGCCTAATAAGCAGTTTGATATGATGGAGGAAGAGGATGAGAAGAGGAAGGGGAGCATGGAAATACAGTGTATTCAATACACCTTAAAAGCCACATTTAAAATTCCTTTATGTTCAGCCACTTTCCTCTCGTGGGGTAGCGAAGTTGAAGCAGTTGTTTGGCCTGAGGGTGACTCCTGTTCGCCCTTCCTGTTGGAGGAACAGGTAGACTCATTCCTGTCATTAGTTCCAGGGTCCTATAGGGTCAGTTTGGTTTAGGTTCCTGTGTATGAACTCACCTACATTTGAGGCCTGTTCATACTGGTAGTCAATCAGGATTAGAGTCATGTTTTCCTTTAGGAGGTGTCCATCTACCTTCCTTAGTTTCCAGGACTAATCTTCTTTCCCTCCTACACTCTGTGTGGTTTTCCCCCCACACCTGAGCGTGACAGTTTGTGTGTGAGCTTGCCGAGCTCCAAAGCCACCACCAAGTTGCGGCCGTTATCAGACACAATCACGCCTGGTTGTCGGTTGAGTGGCGAGAGCCACAGCTCAGCCTGGTCCCTTATACCCTGCCACAGCACTGTGGTGGTGTGTTGTTTGTCACCTAAGCAAATAAGTTTCAGCACAGCCTGTTGCCGCTTCCCCACCGCTGTGTTAAACTGCTTCCAGCTACTGACTGAAGTCTGACTGGTGCTGCAAGATGAGAATTCCTAGATGGAAGTGGTGGAGGAGAAGGAGGGGTTGCATCCGGTAATGTAGGTGGTGGCGAAAATCCTGATGGAAGTAGGGCCCGCAATCCTTTGTGTCAGTAGCACCTGTGCCATCCCAGGGTACGACTCACTCCCAGTCTCCACAACGTTCACCCAGTGTGCCGTCAGGGAAATGTAGCGTCCCTGGCCAGAAGCACTTGTCCATGTGTCAGTCGTTAAGTAGACCTTCCCAGTAACTGCATTGGTCAGGGCACGGGTTATGTTACGGGACACATGCTGGTGTAAGGCGGTGAGGGCACACCGGCAAAAATAGTGGCGGCTAGGTACTGAGTAACGAGGGACAGCCACCGCCATCAAACTGCGAAAAGCCTCAGTGTCCACAAGCAATTTGTAAAGGTGTGCATTTACTGCTATGGCCTGTGGGTGGGTGGCTGGGTATTTGCACTTTCGTTCAAAGGCCTGGGGTATGGACATCTGTACGCTGCGCTGGGACACAGAAGTGGATGTGCTCGCTGGTGGTGCTTGCGAGGGTCCAGGTGCAGGGGGGAGGCATCTGGGCCTGCGTCTTGGCTAGCACGTAACACAGGGAAGAGGAGGCAGTGGTGTGACCCACAGACACCGATTGTGGATCCAGGCATTTGGCCCACCTATTAGGGTGCTTTGCTGCCATGAAGATCATGCTGGTGGTGGTCAGGTTGCTAGCCCCTGATCATTTTGGTACGGCACAGGTTGCAAATGACAATTCAGTGTGGCCTGCCTTCTCCCTTTTGCCACCCCACCGCCTCTTACAGCCTGTTGCGGTGCTGCGCATCCCTCCCCCTCTGTACTGCTGTCCTCGCTCAGCTTGCCTCCTTCCCATGTTGGGCCAGTGATTTCATCGTCCACTACTTCCTCTTCCTCTTCGGGAAGGAATTTTTTCCCTTAAAGTGAGGAATATTGGCTTCTACCTCACAGGGTTTTTTTTGCCTTCCTCTGGATCAACTTGCAGGATAACAGGCTGAACTGGATGGACAGATGTCTTTTTTTTGCCCTTATAAACTATGTTACTATGTTACTTCTTCACTCTGGTCCAAAACCTGACAAGTTGACGTTCAGTGCTGCTGACACTTGGGGTGAGGGTCTGCTGCTGATCTGACCTAAATCATTAAAACATTAGGGGCGAGTGCCTGTTGCTGAGCTGACCATGTAAAACAGTCAGGGCGAGTGCCTGCTGCTGATCTGACCGTGTCAAATATTAGGAGTGAGGGCCTGCTACTACTTGCACTTTATATAGAAGTAAATATATGTTTCCCAACAATATTTCCTCTAAAATGAATGTTATATTTGGTTTGGGGGGGGTATTATTGTAATTCCGTAAAAGTGGCGTAATAGTCGGACATCTTCATGAATATCAGCGACTTTGGAGTCCAAGATGCATCCAGACATCCTCCCCATGCTGTTCCCTAACCATTTCTGTGGTGTTTCCACCATTTTCTGACGTTTCCCTATGAACCAGACACCCTCTGCAGAGCAAGGGGGTGCCTGGTCCTCTCCCATTGACTTCCATTATACTCTGATGCTCGGCCGAGCACTCGAGCACCTCCTAGTGTTCGGCCAGAGCACCCAAGCACCCAAGCATCGCGGTGCTCGATCATCACTATATATTGGCCAAATGTTAAAAAAATTATATTGATACCCTCATTGTCCACATTATTATCTTAGTAGTATAGATTATCTGTGTGTGCCTTTGAATGTATTTTCACAAATATATTATAAAATGGCACAACTAGAGATCCCCTAGTTATTGAAATCTCTACCTTTAGCAGTTTCAATATTCCCATAATACAGCTCAACAGCAGTAGACAAACTAGCTCCCTACCCATCTTCTCTAATTATCTTTGTTACCTAGACATTTTCTATAATTATTATTGCAGTACCCCAGAGCAAGGGGTATCTGTAAATGAATTGTTATGTAGTATTCTGTTATGTATTGTGATGTTATGTATTGTAGCTAACATAGCTATGTATGGATGGCACAGTTGGGGTAAACAATCCTGGCTCAGCCCTTGTAGGAGTCTAGGTGTGGGCTTGCCCCACCCCTAACTTTAAGTCAGTCTATACTAGAGTTCAGAGAGAGAGGAATCTATGACTTGTGCTCCCTCTTTCTTAGGCTGAGAAGGCTACAGAGACTCACCAATCCCTGCATAATCTACAGAAAAAAAGACCTATAGAACCTAATGTCTGCATGGCCAAGCGTTAGAGTCAGTAAGGTAACCAGCTACCAAAAGCTATTAAGACTTTACTGCAGTGAGGGACACTGTTAAGACACTCTTCACAACTGGACATGACCTGTCCAATCATAGCTCTAAAACTATGAATCATTCAGTGAACATTACAGCCACCATTGCAAGAGTTTGATTGTCCACCAAAGGTTCTGCAGGAAGAGATTTGAGAAAGATAGAGAAATAAGAAGAATTCCTGCGCTTAAGTAGTATCTATATGTGACAACACCGGTGACGCTAACAGCTACAGGATCTGTGGTGGACCAAAAATCCAATGCATTTCAAAATGATGAATTTAGAATTCTCACAATTATCTCAATCCTTTTATGAAGATAATATCAACGACCAACCCACCATTTTATTTCACTAAAACAATTAACTGGGTTAAACAAATTCAACCTTTCCACTATGTTAGGAATAATAGGGAGTGTCAAAAGGCTTGCTCTACACTTAGTGCTTCCATCATTACTGGAGCCACTTCTCCAGTGAAATAAGTTCACCTATTTCCTTTAACAGTTTCTAGGACCAGATGCCATATCTACTTGCTACCTCAGCCAGTATCTTCTTTTACTCTTACTTTTGCTACAGGCCAACATAGACAAGGACATATTCATATTGCCCCACCTTTGGAAACTAAATGTAGCCCATCTGCAATCTCTGAAATGGGTAAGATGGCCTTGGTATATGCCTTCCTGGAACTCTCAAGGTTCTCCCAACATTATTACAGGCACACAACATGTAGCCTTGGACAAAGCTGGTGGCAGCATTGTCGAACACTGGGGTTCCCACCACATTTTCTCTAGATTCTCTCTACATTCATTGACCCATGTGCTGAATTCATCATCAACAGGCAGAGTGCACTTGAAAAGGCACCATTTTACATACCCTCCAGATCTTTCTTCACTCATTGCTTTTACTTTGGAGGTCTTCGGGCCCTTTTCTGGCCGAATCACATAGACCTTAAGTAGGCTTCAGGTACAAGCAGGAGATCTGCAGTTCTAGCCGCTTGCTCTAGCAACCTGTTGCCTTTTTTTTTCTGGCTAGCATCAGGGCATTGAACAACTCTCACACACTCAGCACTCTTAATGGGTTTCCCAAGGATCCAACAAAACCTCTGCTCCCCAAGATTGGACCATATTTATGGAAGATACCAAAGGCAAACCTGAAATGTATCTTCTATCTAGTTTTCACTGGCAGATAAAATATTCGGTTACACAGTTACTTCAGCCATTTCATTTTGAATTAACCTCTTCCCGTCCAGCTTCGTACATGTACAGCGCTGATCAGCTGCAGGGGACCGTCTGTTCCCGTTAGCCGGACCCCCGCTGTATGTGCCGACATCGGTGAAAACACAGATGCAGGCGCATTAACCTTTGATGTGCCGCAGTCAGCGCTGACCACGGCACGTGCGATGTCTGTGGAGGGAGAGAGAGACCATCGGGTCCCCACGCTGCTGTGACAGGGACACAATGTCAGGGAAGGCAGCCTGATGTCTTATAGGAAGCAGGCTGTAAGTGTATTACACTTCTATACACTTCTATACAGAAGTATTGTAATGCATTGTAAAGGGGATCAGATCTCCAAAAGTTAAAGTCCCAGAGTGGGACAAAAAATAAAGTGAAAAAAGAAGTTGAAAAAAATAAAGTTTTACAAAAAAAAAATGTAAAGTTTCAAGTAAAAAAAAGGTATCGCAAAAGGTAGAACATGTCCTATTCTGGTCCTCAAAATGCAGACCTCAAACCCATAAAAGTCAATGGCTCTGAAAAAAATGAGGATCACAGACATACGGTATCCTTATTTAGCAAATCCATGATGTGCAGACCAGAAAACGGAAACAGTGGTGTGCTGAGTCCTAATCCTATCTGCCTGCGGAAGTGTTTATCTTGGCCTATCATGTGTGGTACACCATTTGATATGACCATGATCAGCCCAGGAAACACAGTCCGTGTGCAGGACGCATCTCCCAAGGCCGACTGCACTCTCCTGACCCGAACTTGCTGTATGACAGTAATGTATGATACAGCCGGTCTCTATCTGATAGAGGGGTGAGTACACAACAACTGCCCCAACAGTCAGATATAGTCAGATACAGTCAGATATAGACTGGTTATATCATACATTACTGTCATACAGGGAGTGCAGGTCAGGGAAATCGCGGTCAGCCTGGAAAAGGTGGCCATAAAAGTGACATCCGCAGCACCCTCATAACAGTGATATCCACAGCACCCCCATAACAGTGATATCCACAGTGCCCCCATAACAGTTTCCCAGGAAGCTTTGCACTTTGGATTGCTGTGTTGAGACTCTTAAATGAGGCTCCATGGTGATTTTTGTAACTGGTCTCCCTCAGATCAACTATTGTTTTGTTTGAGTAGTTTCCAAGGCATTGCTCCCGGTTAGCCAGAATCCTACTCCACACTGATGAGGGGGCAATACCCCGAAACAGCTGTCTGTGGATGGATAACTGGCTTAGGTTTTCCCCGTCACATCCTTAAAGCTTATAAAACAGCGGGATCTTGACATAGGGGCCACTTAATATGGTGGATTTGGTGATCTCTGTAATGGGGACACCCCTTTGCTTGGTTTTCCTTCCTTTGAGGGATATCTGGCTTTCACTGTGTTGTAGACCCATGACTGGGGCTCCACGGTTATTTTGCATATTACTGTTTCCCAGGAGGCTTTGCACTTTGGATTGCTGTGTTGAGATTCTTAAATGAGGCTCCCCAGTGATTTTTGTAACTGGTCTCCCTGAGATCAGCTATTGTTTTGTTTGAGTAGTTTCCAAGGCATTGCTCCCGGTTAGCCAGAATCCTACTCCACACTGATGAGGGGCAATACCCCGAAACAGCTGTCTGTGGATGGATAACTGACTTAGGTTTTCCCCGTCACATCCTTAAAGCTTGTAAAAGAGCGGAATCTTGACATAGGGGCCACTTAATATGGTGGATTTGGTGATCTCTGTAATGGGGACACCCCTTTGCTTGGTTTTCCTTCCTTTGAGGGATATCTGGCTTTCACTGTGTTGTAGACCCATAACTGGGGCTCCATGGTTATTTTGCATATTACTGTTTCCCAGGAAGCTTTGCACTTTGGATTGCTGTGTTGAGACTCTTAAATGAGGCTCCACGGTGATTTTTGTAACTGGTCTCCCTGAGATCAGCTATTGTTTTTTTTTAGGTTCACAACAAAGAAGAGTTGATCAGATTCTTCTTCCCTTCGCTGTCCCTACCCCTGGACACCGGAGCAACTTCAACAGCCAATATGCGAACACAATGATTCAAGCCTTACTGGTTTCTCACAGAAAGTTCCACCAACCAGCCCCAGTATCTCACAAACAGCATCCGCAGACTGGGCTCCAACCTGCTGGCGCACAGCAACCACAGATTGGGTAAGATTTGGGTCACCTGTGAATACTACATTTTTCCTGAAATGGCGGGAAAAATAATAAAAAAAAAATACATACCTCATCCATTTGATTGTGGAGGTGCTATCGCGGCCATCTTGATTGAAGAAAATCGCGCACGCTGACAAATGACGTCACCACGTCATCATGCTGGCCGGATATGGTGACGTCATCCGTGTCCACCCACCGTGTCCACCCAAGCAGCATGATTATGCCAGCACATGCGACATTTGCAGTGTTTTCTTCAATCAAGATGGCAAGATGGACGACCTCTCCACCAGCAAATGGATGAAGTGATCATGTATTTTTTGTTTTTAACCCCCAAAAGGCCTCAATGTGATTGTCAGATACTGCAGTCAGCATTGAACGCGGGATCTGAGGGATTAAATGATGGGGGGGCAGCGCAGTTGCCGTTCCTCATCATTGTGCCTGCTACAAAGTAACTCATAATGAATTGAATTTCTTTGTGAACTTCAGCGAAGCAACCAAATCAAATTTTTGATACTTTTCTCATCTCTATCTGTAACCATGGAGATAAATAGTGAGCTGTTCAAACAAAATTATAGAAAAACACTGCAAAGTTGTATATTTCCATTTTTGTTGCAATGGGATAATCCAAACAAAATTTTGCATAGTTTGACATTGCCTTTTAAGAAAATGTTATGTTTTTCCATTTTATTCTAAACCAATTCCAGTTTTAAAAAGTAGGGATAAACATGCTGCAACCGTGCTGCTAGCAATTGTACCAGAAAGGGAGTCCAAAAAATAATCAAAAAGATACATACAGTAAGGAATGTAACAAATTGCAATAGTATTTTCATTTGACAAGATATACTAATACTCTAAATGCAAACATAAAGTAATTTAATCTAACTGGTAATAAATAACATGACTAAAGGAAGAGCAGAAATAAATAAATCACCTTATGGCAATATATTTGAGTGCTTACATTATGCTTCCAGCAAGGGAATGTATGGTTTTATGCAGTTTTATTGAAATCTATTGTCAGACACATGGCATATCTAGGATTTGGTCATTTGTGTTAAGTTTGATAGGGACATGGCTATTATCATGTCTAGGTACATAATTGTACATTTGTGTACATTAATCTTCCCTGACAAGCCTGCTATTTTACCCAAATCTTTATGCACTCATTTGCAGTCTTGATACATATTCAGAAATTACCATCTAATATTCCTGATCACCTCCGAGGTCAATAACAGAAATGTTTCTGCAAAAGTCAGGGATTTGAAGCAAAGATTTCTTTAAAGTAAGTGGTATTTCCCTTCATGTACACTTGGATTTTAGGCTTACCATTGTAAAGCCAGTTTACAGTACAAACTGTAATTAAAATGGATTTAATATACATAAATGGAATGAAAAAAATGCCATGTTTAACAATATATATAAAAACTGAAAAGTTGTGAGTGCATATGTATTCACACCCTTTGCTATGAAACACCTAAATAAGGTCTGATCCAACCAATTAATTTGAGAAGTGCCACATGATCTGTCGCATGATAAGCCCCAAAGTCTGCAACACTACTAAACAAACAAGATGAAGACCAAGGAGACAAAGAGAAAACCACTGCCGAAACTCACAGACTGAGTAAGGAGAGCATTAATCAGACATTCAACAAAGACGTCAACACTGAAGGAGCTCCAAAGATTCACAGCAGAGATGAAAGTATTTGCCCATAGGATCACTATAAGCTGCATACTCCACAGAGCAGGGCTTTATAGAAGAGTGGCCTAAAAAAAGCCATTGCTTAAAGAAAAACAAAATAAAGGATGTTTGATGTCTGCCTCATAAAACTTGCAGACTTCTCAAACACATGGAAGAAGGTTCTCTGGTCCGTGAGACGAAGATTTAACTTTTGGCCATCATGGCACCAACCCAATAAACTTCCAACCCAACTCCCATTATCTTAAGAACACCATTCCCACAGGGAAGCATAGTTGTGGCAGCATCAGGCTGTGGGGATGGTTAGGACTGAAGGAAAGATGTATGTCAGTAAATACATGGCAATTTCTGTTTCAGTCTGCTAGAGCTTTGAGACTGGGGCAAAGAGTCACTGTCGAGTAGGAGAATAACCCTAAACATACTACTAGAGCTACATAGAATCTATGGCATGACGTGGAGACTGCTGTACACCAACATAACCCATCTCACTTGAAGGAGTTTGGGCTGATTCACCTGGAAGAATGGGCAAAGCCTACTATCTAGATATTCTATGAAACAGAGACATATGCAGTGAGCTTCGGAGGAGTAGCTGCAGAGGATGGGAGTGGTAGTGGCCCTCATGGGATGTGTCAAGGTGTACTAGCTTAGGCCATTTCTCTGAGTGGGTCAATGCAGCATAAAGATGATTTGAGGAATCAGGTAAGAAGTAAAAACATAAAAGTCTCTCTTTACTAGTGCAAAATATAACTTGTGGTACATCCAGCAGTAGTAGGTACAAAGCAATTTCTGTCACCAGATGGTATCTTGGCTAGATTAGTGGCAATTTAATGTCACTTCAGATGTGCTGCCTTTCTGATGTCTCTCTCTTGTAATTCCAGCTAACAGCAAAATGCTGGCACTTGTGGATATAGGTGTCTACTGTGTAATACATGCTTCGAGTTAATCTGACCTGGCTTTTGTTTAGGTGATAGGTGTCTGAACTGTTTTCCCTGACCTGCAGCAGGGTCTGTAAAGCTTAGATTGCTGGTCACTGTGCTGTAGTCTTGGTTCTGGTTCTAAATTGGCGTGCCGTTTTAGTGGATTCGCCCAAAACTAACCCGAAAAAGGTTGGGTTCATGTGCCATTAGAAAAGTAGCAAAATCTGGACTGAACTTGGTTTGGTATGAACTGGTGTGCTCATCAAGCTTGTATTTTATGGATATCTTCCACTGACTAAACAGTACTACAAAGCTTGATGTCATCTGCAAAAAATAGAAAAGGTGCTATTAATCCCATCCTCAATATCATTAATAAATAAATTAAATAATAGGGGACCCAGCAATAAACCGTAGGGTACACCATTTATAACTGTGGGCCATTCAGAATGAGACTCGAGATCACAATGTTCTGGGCATGGTCCTTCAGCCAGTTTTCAATCCAATTGCAAACTATACTTTCTAAGCCTATTGATCTTATTTTCCTATTAAACGTCTATGAATGACAGTATCAAAAGCCTTTGAAAAATAAAAGAACACTATATCCACAGCCGCCCCTCTGTCCAGGCTTCTACTCACCTCCTCATAAAAACAAATCAGGTTAGTCTGACAACTTCTGTCCTTGGTAAACCCATGATGGTTGTCACTTATATTATTTAAAGTCACATACTCCTGTATATAAGCTGTATACAACTTTTGTAATCCATCTGGACCTGGAGCCTTCTTCACATTTAGATTATTTAACTTAGCTTGGACCATATCTACAGCTAGGCTGAGTTCACATCACCGTTTAACTTTCCATTCTTCTGATCCACCAGAAGAAGAGCGAGAAAAAAACAGGATCCTGTTGCCTCAGTTAGGGCTTGTTCACACATCAGTTATTTTCATCAAAAACATTGAACAGGTGCAAATCTTTTCATTATACCTTATGTCTGTGTAGCCTCCACTCTTGGTTTTGGCTCACAATAACTGATGGAAATAACTGATCAAATAACTGATGTGTGAACAAACCCTTAGGGCTTGTTCCTGTATATGTATTTGCAGGAGGAACATTGTGTTGCTGTGATGTGACATGTGTAGATGTGACGTGTACATCACTGCCAGTGACACAGAGCTCAGTGGCATCAAAGGTGGCTTTTGATGTGGCTGTATGGGCAGCCTGATGGCAGCACACACTGCAAGTTGAACACAGGGAATAAGCTGTGCAGAGTCATATAAGTCATAAACATAACCCTGCCCTAGCACCATTATGCTATTTATAACACTACTATGGTTTATTTACTTCCCAACATCCACAAAATATATGGCACTGTCAAGCAACACAGCCTGTAAGCAGTCAATACTCTGATGCAATGGTCAGGATAGGTGAAAACTTCAGTCCTGGTTATTTAACCGTTTGCAGTAGTCAGTACGAACCACAGCATCGAAGTGGTTAGACACAGCGAGAGAGCTCCCTCTGTCACTCTATCATCCCCACCATACTGAGCTATATAAATGCATCCACTGTGATCATGTGGCCACAGCTGCGGTGCTGTACATGTACACTATTGTGCATTAAGTGCTTAGGCGAATTTGTGGAAAAGCAAAGTACAAACTTGGCCTAAATCTTTAGGGGGAGGAAAGAGGGGGTGCCAAAATATAATTACACATAAGGATCCATATAACCTAGGGCCGGCCCTGAATATTAGCATAAATTTTTATGCTGTTTTCAAGCTTCATTGCAAATATATCAATACAAACATTATCAGTATACAAACACAACAGACAATATAATTCCCATCCAATCTGATCTCCATTGAAGGACAAAATAAAATATGACTTAACATATGTCTTAAAACTGTGAGAATTTGTCTGGCTAGTTAACTAATAGAGGTTGCAAGACTGCCGAGCAACCATTTTTCCATGATTAACTTATTTGCCATTACCATTTTGCAGTTGCGACGCCCCGAGGGAAGGTGCGGCGCGGCCCTGCGCACAGTTGGGGGCGGCGGCGGGGCAGAGGGAAATGAGCGCTTCCATTGTGGAAGCACTCATCTCCATAGTCATCTGTATTGCCGTCTCCCCTGCCCGTTCCTCTGATAGGCTGCAGGCACTAGGCCTGCAGCCTATCAGAGGCTGGCTCAGGCGGCGCGATGACGTCATCGCGCCGCCTGAGCCGTACAGTGCGGGACACAGGCCGGAAGAGGCCTGCATCGAATTGCTGCCGGCTCCATGAAGGTATTAGTGTTTATTTTTTTTATTATTACAATCACGGACCGGAGCTCTATTGGGGGCACTGGGGGCATTTTACTGGCACTGGGGGCATTTTTACTGGCACTGGGGGTATTTTACTGGCACTGGGGGCATTTTTACTGGCACTGGGGTCATTTTTACTGGCACTGGGTGCATTTTTACTGGCACTGGGGGAATCATTTCTTACTGGCACATGGGGCACTGGGGGCATTTTTACTGGCACATGGGGACTTTGGGGGTATTTTTACTGGCACACGGGGGCACTGGGGGCATTTTTACTGGCACTGGGGACATTTCTTAATGGCACAGGAGCACTGGGGGCATTTCTTCCTGGCACTGGGGGCATTTCTTACTGGCACATGGGGGCACTGGGGGCATTTTTACTGGCACTGGGGGCATTTCTTACTGGCACATGGGGCATTTTTACTGGCACATGGGGGCACTGGGGGCATTTGTTACTGGCACATGGGGGAACTGGGGAATTTCTTAATGGCACGGGAGCACTGGGGGCATTTCTTGGCACTGGGGGCATTTTTACTGGCACTGGGAGCATTTCTTACTGGCACATCGGGGCACTGGGGGCATTTTTACTGACACATGGGGGCACTTGGGGCACTTGTTACTGGCACATGGGGGCATTTCTTACTGGCACATAATTTGGGGGGCATTTCTTACTGGCACATAATTTGGGGGGCATCTATGGGGGTGGGACACTTTTTACTGGCACATGATTTTTTGGGGGAATTAATGGAGGGAACTTCTGGTGCATTATTGAGGCATTTCTTACTGGCACATAATTTGGGGGGCATCTATGGGTGTGGAGCACTTCTTACTGCCACATTATTGGGGCACTTCTTACTGGCACATTAGAAGCATTGTTACTTCTGGGGCACAGTGGGGACATTAGTACTGTTGGGGGCACTATTACTAACAAGTGCACTCTGGCAGATAATTAGTTGGGACTTTGGGGGCACTATTACTGTGGGGGGCACCCTGGCACAGTATCAGCATAGCGCAGTTATTTCTGGGGGCATTATGTTTACACTATTACTGGGCACACTATTACGGGACACTATTTGCTGGGCGCAGTTGTTTTAGGACAATGTGTGCCAATAATTATTGAAGGGCACTATCTGTGTGGTACTAGTGGCACAGTACTGGGGGTGGTAGGATGATTTGTCCAGAAGATGGGAGGATGATGGAAAAGTAGTAAACTAAATTTTTTTTCTGTCAAACTGCAGAGATGAGAAATGGCTGAAAAATTGCGTCTGGTCTGAAAGGAGAAGATGAGGAAAGAGAAGATCTACATCAGAGGAGACGTCACTGGATGTAGGAGGTATGGGGCGCTGTATTATACTGGATGTAAAAGGTATGGGGCGCTGTATTAGGCTACATTCACACGAACATTGTGTTTTGCAGTCTGCAAATTGCGGATCCGCAAAAAAAGGATGATGTTCCGTATGGCATCCCTTTTTTTGCAGATCCACTGTAATAATGCCTATCCTTGTCCGTAAAACGGACAAAAATAGGAATGGACATACAGATGCGGACAGCACACAGTGTTCATTTAAGTGAATTGGTCCGCATGTGAGCCGCAAAATATGCAGATCGGAGGCTGCAAAAACAACTTTTGTGTGAATGTAGCCTTAACCTGTATGTTCTGTAGTGATATACGTAATGTTACGTAATGTTAGGAGGGAAAAGGTTAGGGTGAGAATTTGGCATGGGAGGGGGTTAAATTTTTGACTTTGGCGGCAGAAAAGCTAGGTGCACCAGCGCTGAGGGAAGGGGGGGGCCCAAGCTGAACTCTTGCACCAGGGCCCATGAGTCTTTAGCTACGCCCCTAAACGGAATTAATGTACCGGAAACCTTTCCGTTTTAATCCGTCTTCATATACTTCAAATAAATAACTAAAACCATCATTCCGACAGAATAAATGTGCTCTTAAAAGCCTACAGTACAAGAGCAAGTAACTCAAATAACAAAGTAATAATGAGCGAATTGATGCTAAACAAATCAGGTTCTTTACAAATTTCACAAAAATTTGCGCCCCCCAATGAATCTGAACGTATTCAATCCTATCTGATATAATAGTATCTATTCTGTTATGTAAATAATGTAAATACTGAATCCCTGTATACCAGCAGTTTTAAATAGTTTTTTTGTTGTTTTTTTTTTTTGGGGGGGGGGGTTATTCTTTCTTTTTACTACTTTGCTTATTGTATTTCAACACAAGAAAATACTTTTAATTGAAGATAAAATGTAAGTTTCATAGCAGTGTGTAATTAGTGGAATTTTTAAGGCCCTTGGCTGTCTTGTGACTTCCAATATTATACATGGGTCAACACGCTACATGGGTCCTTCATTTTGGTGTAATTGTGTAAAAATGGCACCCAGTGCCATTTTACTGTTAATATTAGTGGTGAAAGCTGTGAGCGAGGAAGAAGAAGATCAGAGAGGACACTGGGAGTAAGTGAGAGGGCTTACCCTGATTGGTTCAGAGGCTAAAAAACAGCCTCATCAGCTGATCAGGAGACAGTAGTAAGGAAGATCCCCATACCTCCCAAGTGTCCCTCTTTTGGAGGGACAGTCCCTCTTTTTGACCCAAGTCCCTCTGTCCCTTTTTGATTGTTAAATGTCCCTCTTTTTGACCTAGGGAATTAATGCATAAATGTACATTAATAATTGTAATTAATAACATTTACTAAATTTGCTCCTTACTAAAGTGTCTGCATGGTTTCTACCTGCATATTAGACCAAAACTTCATTATTTGGTGCAATTTTGACTTTAAAATATCTATAATCTAAAAAAAAAAAAAAGGAGATTATGGATAAAAGCCACTAATGTAGTGTGAAAAGAATAATAAAGAGTAGTGTTGAGCAAGCATGCTTGGCCGAACTCGCTGTTCGGCCGAGCATGCCTACGCTCGGGTCCACTCGGTGTTCAGCCGAACACCGAGTGTACTAGAGCACAATGCTCAAGTCTCTTCCCCGCACGTTTGTTTGCTGCTACACAGCGAATAAACGTGCGAGAGAGTACTGGCATTCACTGTATTGTTGATTTGTACGCTAATGCTACGCATTGTATGCTAATGCTTACGAATTTGTATGCTAAGGTTACGCATTGTACTCTATTGCGTACGAATTTGTATGCTAATGCGTACGCATTTGTACGCTAATGCATACGCATTTGTACGCTAATGCGTACGCATTTGTACGCTAATGCATGCGCATTGTGCGCGAATGCGTACAAATTCAGTTAATTAGCATACTTTTACGAGTGAAAGGAGTAAAAGAGGAGAAGTCGCGATTCTGACCTTTTTCTATTAACCAGACACCCTTCCCTCTTCTGAGCGGGGGGTGCCTGGTTTAGTCCCATTGACTAACATTATGCTTGGGTGCTCGGCCGAACACTCGAGCAACCCCTAGTGCTCGGCCAGAGCACCCGATCATACGAGCACAGAGGTGCTCACTCAACACTAATAAAGAGATAAAAAGATATAACTGTTAGACTTTAGGGAATTCAGTGAGGGAAAGTTTTAAGAGAGTGAGGGGCTCATCATAATGTTCTTAATACATCTGCTTGCTGCTGCTGCTGCAGCAGCAGCTCAGCCTGGCAGTTCAGCATTAGAACCATACCCCCAACACACTTCCCACAAGAAAAATCTATTTTTTTTCTTTTTTTTCTGTATATGGAGAGACAGCTTTAAAAAAAAAAAACTTCTGGTTTGTGTCTCAGTTTTGGATTTGATCATTTTCTCGGTATTGGACCTCGGCTTGGTAATGTTACGCTTCTGTGTTCTTCTGTCATTTGTTTGTTGTCTCCCATTTTTCCCTTTCCTTTAAGGCCCTGCACTTTGCTAAGTTAGGGACCGCCGTCCAGTTGTGGACCGCTACTTAGGGCGGGTCATGCAATCAGGCAGGGACAGCAGTGTGGGTTGATTCTCAGGGCTCACTTGCTCCCCACAGGACAGAATCACAGGCCTTACCCAAAAATTATGCAAGTCCTAAAGGACCAAATGCAGAATCTTGCTCAGATGGTGCAGGATCTGGCAAAAAGGCTACAGCAGCAGGAGTCACTTCAGACTCCGCCATTACTTACAGTCCCTTTCAGTATTTAGAACCCCATGTCAAACTGCCCGACCATTTTTCTGGGGACTGGAAGCATTTTTGGGCATTTAGAGAGAGCTGCAAGCTTTATTTTCGCTTACGTCCACATTCTTCGGGCTCAGAGCAGCAAAGGGTTGGTATTATTATCTCTTTGCTGCAGTGAGACCTGCAAGAATGGGATTACTCTCTTCCTAGGGATTCTCCATGTCTTGCTACCGTTCAGTCATTTTTCATGCGTTGGGTATGCTTTACGATTAACGGAATCTCAGTTAATGTCCAGTAGTCAATGCAGCAGTCCCTTGGAGGAGTATTGCACCGAATTCCAGAAATGGTGTGTATCTTCTGGTTGGAACGATCCGGCACTTAGGTGTCAGGTTAGACTAGAGCTCTCTGAGAGTTTGAAAGATATGTTGGTCAACTATCCCTCTCCTGACACCTTGGAGCAGACGATGACACTCGCTATAAGACTGGACCGAAATATCAGGGAGAGACAAAGAGAACGTCTTGAGTTACTATGAAAGATCGAAGACGCTTGAGGGGTTCCTGTTTTTATTGTGGAGAAATGGACCATTGGTTGAGGCAATGACCAAAGCTTCCACCCTCCAAGAGGTCTCCGCTTCCTGACGTCCAGAAGAATGAGGTACCCCCCAAGGTTGTTAAAGAAAAAGTATTGCTACCTGTTGTTATTTCTTTTGGTACTTGTAAGGGTTCTGGGAAAGCATTTATTGATTCTAGTTCTACCTCTAATTTTATTGGCCATAATTTTGTCCAATCTCTCCATTAGTTGGTGGGACTGTAGAATATTGAACTCCTAGGGTGACGATGACATTAGGGGCCCTGTATATTAAGTGTTGCTCTTTTTTTATTTTAAAAAATGTACCCGTGGAGATAGTTCTTGGCATGCCTTGGCTCCAGGTACATAATCCAGTCATTAACTGGTCCACAGGCGAATTAGACAAATGGGAAATGTGATTCCTGCTGTTTACCTGCCATTCAAGCTGGAGTCACTACAGACTAGAAGATTCTTACTAATTATATTAGGGATTTTTCTGATCTTTTTTTCTATGACTGATTCTCATTTCCTTCCCCCTCATAGACCCTATGATTGTGCCATCGATCTTGTTCAGGGTTCTAACTACCCTAAAGGTCATATTTATAATCTGTCTGGTCCGGAACGGCAATCTATGAGGGATTACTTGAAGGAAAGTCTACAAAAAGGACATATTAGACCCCCGGTGTCCCCTATGGGGGCGGGGTTTTCCTTTGTGGGAAAGAAGGACAGTGGCTTGAGACCCTGTATTGATTACAGGGAGTTAAACAAAATCACTATTAAGAACCAACACTCTTTGCCTTTAATTCCAAATCTGTTCAATCAGATACTAGGAGCTCACTGGTTTACTAAACTTGATCTCCGGGGGGCACATAATCTTATCCGGATTAAGAAAGGGGATGAATGGAAACCGGCCTTTAATACCCCTGAGGGTCAATTTGAATAGCTGGTAATAACGTTTCCAAAACTTTGTCAATTCCAAAACTTTGTCAATTATATTTTTAGACAATTTATTGGAAAATCTGTGATTGTCTATCTAGATGATATTTTAATATATTCACCTGATTGGGATTCCCATATTGTACACACTAGACAGGTTCGGGAGAACCAATTGTTCGTTAAAGGTAAAAAATATAATTTTTGGGATATATCTCATACCCCAATCCTTCATGATGGTTCCTGGGAAGGTTCAGGCTATTTTGGACTGGGTTCGACCCTCCTCTCTCAAAGCGTTGCAATTTTTTTAGGGTTTTCTAACTATTATCGTAAATTCTTTAAAAAAAATTCAGTAATTCCTAAACCTCTAACTGACCAAACTAAGAAGGGAGCAGATGTGGTTAATTGGTTGTCAGAGGCTATAGAGGCTTTTGAGACATGACACTTAAGTGTTTCGTCGAAGCCCAGATGTTGGTTCAACCAGACCAAGAGAGACCTTTTGTGGTTGAAGTTGATGCTTCCAAGGATGGGGTAGGGGCAGTGCTATCCCAAGGTTCACCAACTCTTACTAACCTGAAATCATGTGCCTTTTTCTCTCATAAACTCTCTCTGGCTGAAAGAAATTATGACATTGGGAATTGTGAATTACTTGCTATTAAATAGGCCTTTGAGGAGTAGCATCACTTTTTAGAGGGGGCTCAACATCTTGTCACGGTGGTTACTGATTATAAGAATTTAATGTTTTTCGAGTCAACTAAACATTTGAATCCCAGACAGGCTAGGTGGGCATTTTTTTGCACACGTTTTAACTTCTGCATTACTTTTAGACCAGGAAGTAAGAATGTCAAAGCGGATGCCTTATCGAAGTTTTTGTCCCTTTCAGTCTCCTGACACGTCACCTGAATCTATTTTGCTGGCAGGTATCATTGTGTCTTCGGTCTCCTCTGATTTGACAACCAAAATCACTGCGGCAGAACACTTGGTTCCAGTAGAGTCGCCTAAAAATAAATTGTTTGTTCCAGGTCATTTGCCCTTCCGGCTCTTAGGTGAGTTCCACAATTCTGTTTTTAGTGGTCATCTGGGCATCAGTGGCACCAAGGATCTGGTATACAGATCTTATTGGTGGCCCACTTTGTCCAGAGATGTCCATTCGTATGTATCCTCCTGTGAGATTTGTGCCAGGTCCAAGACTCCTAGGTCTCGCCCTGTGGGTGAGTTGTGACCCTTGTCCATCCCTAGTAGATTGTGGTCTCATGTGGTTGCTGCTGTACCACCTACAGTAGTGCCTTCTGCTACCTTTAGGGAGCTGATGGCAGGCGCTCAGCCTCGATGAAAAATACTTAGCTGGCATTATATCTCCAAATAAGCCATTCCTGCTTTGTACTGTCATGTAGCAGAGAACACAGGCCACTCCTTGCAATTCTTGCTGTGTGACAAGGTGCATGATGCCACAATGGCAGAATGGCAGCAGGAAGGTCAGATATTGACACCTATTGACACCTCCACATTTGTATCAGTCTGATTCCAACACCAGGTGCTTTTTCGCCTCCTCAAGATTCTCCTCCATGGACATCATCCCATCCCCATCAGCCATTGCATGCCCTTGAGAAAGCAGTGATGGCGAAACCAGTTGGGTTTTAAGATGTTTTATATGTATAACCACAAAATTTTAATTCTGTAAGTATAATTTTAAGCATGTTGATTAAACTACATCAGAATTCCCCCAGGGTGCGCTTTTTTGTTTTCCAATTCTTTGTAGTACTCCCAGACACCACAAAGAAAGGAAAAGCCACAGTGATGTGTAACTGCAGTGTTTGCCACTGAACCAGGTTGGAGAAAGAAAGAGGGACGTCCCTGTACCTAATAACCGACTGCCTTGGCTACAATCTGGCTTACTTGGAACATTTAGCAGTCCCACACTGACTGATCTGGTGGACTTTGCCACAATCTTCCTTTTTAACTGCCAACAAATCTACTATGCTATTTAATCAAAGAACACTGCTCTGGTTCCAGGCTTTATTGTTTTAATTGTGTCTTTAAACACGCTGTTTGTTAACACTATCAGCCATGTGTTTACCCATAACTATATATGTCATTGTTACTCTGACATTATTTGCTATTGCCATCATTGCATTTAAAAGCTTAAAAAAAAGGAAAAAATTCCCCAAAAATTAACAAAAAGAGAACATCTTTTCATTAAAAAAAATCTATGTCTTAGGAGATATCAGAGTGTCATATATCAATTTCCAGGGCAATTGAAACAACTTTGATTCATGTAGTATCGATTTGGGTCCGAACTGAATTTTTTGAACGAAATCGAAATTCAAGAAGTTCACTCATTAATACAAAAACCCGCTAAAGTATTTCTTCTCTACTGCCAGGTTGTGTTAAAAGGAAACATTTAACAAAAACTCTTGATTGACCTTTACCTAGAAAAAATAAAGATCTCGAATCCTTCTCAAACAGCTTATTGTCAGGGGTCCTGAGTGTTGGATCCCACCAATAAGATACTCATGACCTTTCCGGAGGATAGGTGTCACCAACTTGCCTGTCCGAGATACAGCGCCGCAGTCTGGGGCTCGGGCACTGCAGCGCGGTGTCAGACACGCTGCCAAGCTGCACCTCCCTATTGATATGTTGCCTAGGCCATGAGGCGGCAATTAGGCCATGCCTCCTCTCGGTGTCCATGTCGCCTGGTGATGCACCACTTTAGTCACGCCCCCTGGTGATGCACCTCTTTTGCTACGCCCCCTGGTGATGGGACACTTAAGCCACGCCCATCCGCGATGTAAGCGCACATGCTTGCTGGGGGTAATTAGTTCACTATTTAAAGCACCTGCTGGCAATACTCCTTGCCAGTTATAGGCTTTCCCTTGCTGTGCTTTGTTGCTAGTATGTGTATTTGATTGTTGCTATTGGATTTGACCTCGGCTTGACTTGTACCTATCTCTGCTTAGCGATTTTTGTACTCTGTTTTCCCGTCCGGTATTGAGCTTTGGCTTGGCTACTTGAGACCTCCTTACGCTTTGTGATTTGGTATTGTATTGACCTCCTGGCTTTGACTGTTTTCTGCACGACTTCTCTGTGTGTTTGTTCTGGGTTCCAGTGTGTGAACAGGTCCCTGCGGTTTTTACCGCAGGCGCTTGGTTTGGCTCCCTGCACTTACCAGTATAGGGATGGTTGATTAGTTGTGGACTTGACACCTAGGGCTTGTTCTGCAAGTAGGCAGGGTCAGTGGGCTGGGTTCAAGTTAGGGGTCATCGTGTGAGTGTGTTTCCCTGTCTACGGTCTTGACAATAGGTCATCAGTATTAGAAGTCTAGAAAAATCCTTTTAATTGTTTGTGTAGTGGTACAGTATTGATGACCTGTGAAAACTTTTACCCCACAGTTTTCTACTGGCTACATAAGCACACTTTTTTCTTTTGACTTTGTAGAGGCAGTGCAGTGTAATTACACCTGCTCCTGCCATTCAAGTGAATGGGATGAGGCGGCACGCAGGTCGTATGAAAATGCAAGCACCACTAGCGCAAGCACTGCTAACCCTTCAAACAGCTGATTTTCAAGGGCACTGGGAGTTGGGCCACTTTAATGAATCATAGCAAAGTCTAAAGAGGCTTATTTATGAGTAAACAGGGTTAACACAGGATGGGAAAATATAGCGTACTAGTATACCAGTTACATTCTGCAGACCAAGAAAGAGCTAATCCCAAAAACTAGTAAACTAGTAATAGAATAAACATCCTGCAACTATCGTTTTTCCAGTTCTAATCCACAGTTGACTGTTGTACTTTATATATAAATGACACGTTACATATAACCAGATCTTATTAATGTACTGAAGAGAGTTCCTTTAATAAATATAAAGAACATATACGTTTTTTTCTTATGTTATCCAATAGGAACCCAAAGGCTTCAATAGTCCATCTATTTTATACAGACAAAGTGCTGTCAATTACTGCACCCATTGACTGATCTTCTCATTCATGAACACTGACACCACTGTTAAACTAAAAAAAGCATATCACTGTAGGAGTGAGCGTAATGGTAATGAACTCTTTTAGACCCACAGTATCAGAATAACTGCAGATAGTATCACAGAAAGTCAGAGGAATAGTGTTCAAGAACATCTTCCTAAGATATAATCTAATATATACGAGAATAGTCAGATTTAAAACATTGCAGGGAAAAAAGAAATAGCTAGAAAATAACCCTCATCATGGTAAACACCACACCCAATGTCACCTGTTTTTACAATTGGACAAATCTTGGTTCTTTGTGAGCAGTTATTCCTACATTATAAAGGGAGTTCTTCCTGACAGAGCCTAGTTTTGAAAATCTGATGTGTCACTTTATGTGGTAAAAGTTTTGGAATGCTTTTACTTATACAACCAATTCTCATGACACATCCCACTTCATGTTAATGGTAAATTTCAGTCAATATGTTTTACCTTTATTTATTTTTTAAAAATCCCAAATTTATGGAACATTTAAAAAAAATAGCGATTTTTGAAATTTGAATTCCTCTGACAAAGATAGTGATACTTCATATGTCCATATGTCCACTTTGTGTTGGCATCATTTTGCAAATGTCATTTTATTTTTTAAAGACGTTAGAAGACTTAGAATTTTGGAAGCAATTTTTCAAGAAAATTTACAGAACCAACTTTTTAAGAACTAATTCAGTTTTAAAGTCACTTTGAGTGGCTTACATAATAGAAACCACCTATAAAACTATTTCACTCAAACTAATCAAAACTGATTTTACAAATGTTAATCTTTTAGGTGTTACACAAGAATTAAAGGAAAATTTAGGGGATATTTCCAAATGTCACTTTTTTTTAAGATTTTCCATCCTAATCCGCTCATTTCCTGTAAGGGTTAACAGCAGAACACACCTCAATATTTATTACTCTGGTTCTGCAGTTTATAGAAAGATCTCTATGTGGTTGTAAACTCTTGTGTGGATACATGGCAGGATTCAGAAGGGAAGAAGTGCCATGTGTTTTTTGGAGGGCAGATTTTGCTGGAATGGTATTTGGGTACCATATCACATTTGAAGAGACCCTGAGGTAACCCTTGAGTGGACACTCACAAGATGTAACCCCATTTTGGAAACTACACCCCTCAAGGAATTTATTGAGGGGTTTAATGAGCACTTTGACATCACAAGTGTTTTATAGAATTTAGAGACACTTGACTATCAAAAAAAATCATTCCTTTCAAAAAATGTTGCTTTAGCTCTACATAGTAACATAGTTTATAAGGCCGAAAAAAGACATCTGTCCATCCAGTTCGGCCTGTTATCCTGCAAGTTGATCCAGAGGAAGGCAAAAAACCCCTGTGAGGTAGAAGCCAATTTTCCCCACTTTAGGGGAAAAAAATTCCTTCCCGACGCCAATCGGGCAATCAGAATAACTCCCTTGATCAACGACCCATCTCTAGTAACTATAACCTGCAATATTATTACACTCCAGAAATACATCCAGGCCCCTCTTGAACTCTTTTAGTTAACTAACCATCACCACCTCCTCAGGTAGAGAGTTCCATAGTCTTACAGCCTTTACCGTAAAGAATCCTTTTCTATAATTGTGTACAAACCTTCTTTCCTCCAGACGCAGAGGATGTCCCCTTGTCACAGTCACAGTCCTAGGGATAAATAGATGATGGGAGAGATCTCTGTACTGACCCCTTATATATTTATACATAGTTATTAGATCTCCCCTCAGTCATCTTTTTTCTAAAGTATATAATCATAATTTTGATAATCTTTCTGGGTACTGTAGTCCACCCATTCAAGTTATTACTTTATTTGCCCTCCTCTGAACCCTACCCAGCTCTGCTATGTGTGCCTTGTTCACAGGAGCCGAGAAGTGTACACAGTACTCCATGTGTGGTCTGACTTGTGATTTGTAAAGTGGCAGAACTATGTTCTCATCACAAGCACCTATGCCCCTTTTGATGCAACCCATTGGCCTTGGCAGCAGCTGTCTGACACTGGTTTCTACAGCTTAGTTTGCTGTTCACTAAAATTCCTAGGTCCTTTTCCATGTCAGTGTTACCCAGTGTTTTACCATTTAGTATGTACTGGTGACTTGCATTATTCCTTCCTATGTGCATAGCCTTACATTTGTCAGTGTTAAACCTCATCTGCCACTTCTCTGCCCAAGCCTCTCTGCCTGTAGCAGTGTACTGTCCTCTTCTGTGTTAATTACTTTACACAGTTTAGTGTCATCTGCAAAAATTGATATTTTATTGTGCAAGCCTTCTACAAGATCATTAATAAATATATTGAAGAGAATAGAGCCCAATACTGACCCCTGTGGTACCCCACTAGTAACAGTGACCCAATCTGAGTATGTGCCGTTAATAACCACCCTCTGTTTTCTATCACTGAGCCAGTTACTTAGAGACATTTTCCCCCAGTCCAAGCATTCTCATTTTATATACTGACCTTTTATCTGGTACAGTGTTAAATGCTTTGGAGAAGTCCAGATATACGACATCCATTGATTCGCCACAGTCAAGTCTAGAACTTACCTCCTTATAGAAACTGATTAAATTAGTTTGTCATGACTGATCACTTATGAAGCCATGTTGATATGGCGTTATTTGCTTATTTTCATTGAGGTACTCCAAGATCGCATCTCTTAAAAAACCTTCAAACAGTTTACCCACGACAGATGTTAAACTTACCGGCTTATAGTTTCCGGGATCTGTTTTTTGAACCTTTTTGAATATTGGCACATTTGCTCTGCGCCAATCCTGTGGAACATTCCCTGTCAGTATAGAGTCCTTAAATATCAGAAATAAGGGTCTGGCTATGATATTACTTAATTCTCTTAGGATGCAAGGGTGTATGCCATCTGGTCCTGGCGATTTGTGTATTTTAATCTTTTTTAAATGCAGCTGTTCTTCTTCAAGGCTCAGACAGGGCACTTTTAATGGGGAATTTACTTTTTTATTCTGCATTTCATCTGACAGTTTATTTTTCTCAGTGAATACAGTGGAGAAAAAAATATTTTGTAGCTTTGCTTTCTTCTCATGGCTCTCTGCAACTCCCCCCTCATTACTCTGTAAGGAGCCGACACCTTCAGGTTTATACTTTTTACCATTTATATTTTACCATTCTGGAAGCGCTCATTAGCACCAGAGCACCAGGAAGCGGTGAAGACTCTGTACTCACCACTTCCTGGTCCTCCGCTCGGCTGTCGGCTGTGCAGGGCTGCGCACAGCATGAGGGCGCTCTGTGACCTCACGCTGTGCGCGCCAATACACAGTACAGCTGGCAGGAAGATGAAGAGAGCGCAGGCGGCGTCCAGGAGCATGAGGCAATATGGGGGCTTAAAAGAGGCTGCTGGTGGGGGGGACTATGAGGCTCCTGGGGGCTGAAGAGAGGCTCCTGGGGGGCTATGAGGCTGCTGGGGGGCTGAAGAGAGGCTGCTGGGGGGCTATGAGGGTCCTGGGGGGCTTAAGAAAGGCTGCTGTGGGGGCTATGAGGCTTCTGTTGGGGGCTATGAGGCTGCTGGGGGCTATGAGGCTGCAAGGCAGCTGGGGGGCTGATATGAGGCTGCTGGGGGCTGATATGAGGCTGCTGGGGGGGCTATGAGGCTGCTGGGGGGCTATAAGGGTACTGAAGGGCTAAAAGGGTACTGGGGGGCTGATATGAGGCATATGGGTTTTAATGAGAAGCATGGGGCTCTTATCTGAGGTGCGATTGGGGGTTATTCACATTGGGGGTCTTATTGGCGGTCTGATCTGAGGTCTACTGAAAAATATTTTTTTTTCTAATTGTCCTCCTCTAAAACCTAGGTGCGTCTTATGGGGCGAAAAATACGGTAATAGCTTTGCTTTCTCCTCATCGCTCTCTGCAACTCCCCCCTCATTACTCGGTAAGGGGCCAACACCTTTAGGTTTATACTTTTTACTCTAGATGTTTAATTTTCATAAATGGTAACAGAAGGTTTTAAAAGGAAATTAGTGCCATATGGCATTTTGGAAACTACACCCCTCAAGAAATGTATTGAAAGGTGTAGTGAGTGCTTTGACCCCACAGCCATTTCATATAATTTAGAAAAACCTGGCTGTGCAATTGAAAAATTCCATTTAATTAAAAAAGTACTTATGCCTGATTTTCTATTTACACAAGGGGTGACAAGACAAAAAGGACACTATAATTTGTTACTTATTTTCTCCTGAATACTGTTATGTATCTGTGCATACCATGTATTTTTGAGGCCTACTTTGTGGATTTACACAACATAGACCAACAACCGCAGAGGTGCTGAGGTGAAATTATAAAAATAAACCCTCAAGAAGAGACCCCATTTTAGAAACCACAGCCTTCACAGAATTTACCATGAAGTGAAGTGAGCATTTTGATCCCACAGATGTTTTTCAACAATTAATTCACAGAACAATGTGCAAAGTAAAAATAGCAGTTTTTACACAAATATGCAATTTCAGTGCCCAATGTGTTGTATCCATCATGCACCAGTGTGAAAAACAAGCCCTCTTATATTATACTATGGTGATTTACTGACATTTGCTGGCAAGTGTAGAAGCTCTGGGGGGAAGTAATAAATGTATTCCCTGAGAAGTGACCCCATTTTGGAAAATAGCACCCCTCAAATTATTTATTAAGGGGTGAAGTGAGCATTTTGATGCTACAAGTATTTTGCAGAAATTGATTTCCATATTACATGGGATGTTGTCTCTTCTTAGAAAAATAAGGTGCCCTACTATGAGGAGGAATCAACCCTAGCTCAAAGGCACAGTGTCCGACTCAGAGGTGACATTGTCATCATCCTAAATATCGATAATAATCAAAAAGATAGGCAGCTCCTCTTTCTGGATAAGTAAAAATAACCTTTAATTAATGTGCAAACTAATGATTCCCCCCTAAATCCATAACATAATCAACTAATTTGATACATGATTTCCCTATATTAAAACATAAATCACACTGCATATATATACACAGAAAAATTAAAATACGATTAAAAAATATATATAAAAAAGCTCTGGCTGCTGAATATTCCGTTTGGTAATGTTTGATAATGTTTCACTGGATAGTGATATTCATGGCTTGGTTTTGTCTTGAATAATCAATACCAGTCCAATATAATCTCCAATAAATTCAATATATATACACTTTTATATGTTCACAATAATGTCGGACCACTCCATTCCATTTTCCAACAAAGGAGGTTATATATGTTAGTTCCAAAGCGGTATATACAATATTAGTTCAGATTCACTGTCCACATATATGTATTTAAGATCTATTGTTGATATATATTCATTTGCAAACAGCGCTTGGACTGCGTGGTTAGTATATATCAGTTAGTATATATTGCAAACAGTATTTGGACTGCGTAATTAGTCTATATCAGTTAGATATTGGTTATTCGTTAATTGTTTGTAATGCCACTTGATTGTTTATATACAGTGTCCTTAATCCCGCTTAATTCATATTGCGCTGTAAATACCAAGAATTTAAATAAAATCCTAGACAGCCACGTGTCAACCATCCAACACTTAGAGTTATGCAATTTATCGTAGGATTTATCGTAGCCGCCAATGAGAGATACGGATGAAGACTTGGTCACAGCCGTTTGAAGAAAAAGTTTTTCTTACACATCTTTTATAGGGATTATTTTATTTTATATATTTATAATTTGGATTTTTTTTATGTAAGAAATAGAGATGAGCGAGCATACTCGTCCGAGCTTGGTGCTCGTTCGAGTATTAGGGTACACGTAAGTGCTCGCTGCTCGGACGAGTATCTCGCCATACTCAAGGAAATGGCAACTTCCGCTTCGTGCTTTTTTGGCGCCTATAAACACAGCCAATCACAAGCCAGGAGACTCTACGGTACACCCAGCATCACGTGGGGCCCTTACATGTCGATAGCAGGGGTTGGCTGGCCTGATCAGGTGACCCTGGAATATACTAGTGACTGGCCGCGGTGCTCGGCTCAGATGCCGTCTGGATGTCGTTAGGGATAGAGCTGCTGCCTTTCAGGGACAGTGTTAGGGCCTGCATTTAGTTCTCTGTTAGGCAGGAATCACCCACAAAGAACCCAACAGCCCTTCTAAGGGCTAGAAGAAATTTTTTTTTTGTCTCCTGGCTTGGCTGGCTGGCTGGCACTAGTAGTGCAGCTATCGCCATATATAACCCTGTTTTTTTTTTATTGTTCTATCTCAGTGATACAAATCCATTGCACACAGCAGTGTGGAACCATTCTGTGTGTCACAGTTCAGCACACTCACTCCAATCCATATACACTGTCCAGGTGACACTTTCTGTACGTCACAGAATACAACCAAGTCATTTGCTACCAATAACGTATACAGCTTGATCCAAAAAACTTTCTGTGCGACATTTGTCTGGCTCGCAGTCTAAATAGCCACCGTTAACAGGGTGTGAGTTAGGTCTCCGATAGTTCCTGCACGTCACGTTCCCAAAAAACAAAATTTAAAAAAAAATATAAAAAACAAAATATAAAAAAAAATAATTTTTTTTGTTGTTTTAGCTCAGTGATACAAATCCATTTTACTCAGCTGCGTGTAACCTTTCTGTGTGTCACAGTTCAGGACACTTGCTCCAATCCATATATACTGTCCAGGTGACACTTTCTGTACGTCACAGAATACAACCAAGTCATTTCCTACCAATAACGTCTACAGCTTGATCCAAAAAACTCTCTGTGCGACATTTGTCTGGGTCGCAGTCTAAATAGCCACCGTTAACAGGGTGTGAGTTAGGTCTCCGATAGTTCCTGCACGTCACGTTCCCAAAAAAACAAAATAAAAAAAAAAATATAAAAAACAAAATATAAAAAAAAAATAATTTTTTTTGTTGTTTTAGCTCAGTGATACAAATCCATTTTACTCAGCTGCGTGTAACCTTTCTGTGTGTCACAGTTCAGCACACTCGCTCCAATCCGTATATTCTGTCCAGGTGACACTTTCTGTACGTCACTTAATTCAACCAGACTGAACAAGTTTGTGGGTTTCAGTACACCAGGCCCGTTTAATTTTTTTTTCTTTTTATATCATACACTTATATACAAAAAATGTTGAACCCCAGGGCTAAGGGTCGAGGACAAGGGCGTAGGCATGGGCGTGGGCATTCAATTACTGCAGGGGGCAGAGGCCGTGGTCCTGGGCAGGGTGAGACAGTACCTGCTGATGAGGGAGCTGTGGAACGCCGCAGAGCTACACTCCCTAGCTTCACGTCTCAACTTACAGGGACACGTGGTAGAGGACTGTTGAAACCACAACAGTGCGAACAGCTGATCTCGTGGATTGCGGACAATGCTTCAAGTAATTTGTCCACCAGTCAGTCTTCCACGCAGTCCACCCACGTTACACAAGGGAGCACTCCTCTGGCTCCTCCACCTCAACCTCCTATCCCCCATTCTGCCCCCTCCCAGGAAAATTTGGAATGCGATCCGGCATACTCTCAGGAACTGTTTTCTGGACCCTTCCCAGAGTCACAAACCACTTCTCAGGTTGCTGCTGACCTCGTTCCCGATGCCCAAGTTTTCCAACTGTCGCAGTCTGTGGGTGATGATGATGATGACAATGTTGAGTTAGTGGAAGAAGTTTGTAAAGAGGTGTCGGACGATGAGGAGACACGGTTATCAGACAGTGGTGAAGTTGTTGTTAGGGGAGGAATTCCGAGGGGGGAGCAGACTGAGGAATCGGAGGATGACGAGGTGACTGACCCAAGCTGGGTTGATATGCCGAGTGAAGACAGTGCTTCTGAGGCGGAGGCGAGTGCTGCACCAGAACAGGTTGTAAGAGGCAGTGGTGTGGCCAGAGGGAGAAGCAGGGCCAGAGCTGGTGCATCAGCAGCAACTGTTTCACGTAGTGAAGCTCCCGTGGCGAGGCCTAGATGTCTGGAGGTTCTTTAAAGAAAGTGAGGATGACCGACGGACTGTAGTGTGCAACCTGTGCCACACCAGTATCAGCAGGGGTGCCACCACTACTAGCCTAACCACCACCAGCATGCGTAGGCATATGAGTGCTAAACACCCAACTCAATGGAACCAAGGCCGTTCTCCTGCGGGTCACACCACTGCTCCTTCCCCTGTGTCACTCGATGTCTCTGCTAGTCAACCCCCTGCGTTACTCGCTGCCTCTGCTAGTCAACCCCCTGCCCAAGACCCCGGCACGAGCGCCTCCCGCCGGAAAACCACACCTTCGCCTCCACGATCCTCCACAGTGTCCACCAACGTGTCCCAGCTCAGCGTTCAGCTGTCTTTACAGCAGACGCTGGAGCGCAAGAGGAAATACAGTTCCACCCACCCACATGCCTAAGCCCTCAACGTCTACATCTCCAAATTGCTTAGCCTGGAGATGCTGCCCTATAAGCTGGAGAGACCGAGGCCTTTCGAAATCTCATGGCGGTGGCTGCCCCTCGATATTCGGTCCCCAGCCGCCACTATTTTTCCCGATGTGCCGTCCCAGCCCTACACCAGTACGTGTCACAGGACATCATCCGTGCCCTGACCAACGCTGTTTCTGAGAAGGTCCACCTAACCACGGACACGTGGACAAGTGCTGCCGGGCAGGGACACTATATCTCACTGACGGCACATTGGGTTAACTTGGTGAAGGCTGGGACCGAGAATGACCCTGGGCCGCTCATGTACTGCCCACACCGAGGATTGAGGGGCCTACCTCGGTCATGGTCTCTCAGACGTACTATGCCTCCTCCTCCTCCGACCCCTCCTCCTCCTCCACCGAATTACCATCCATGGGCACGGCGCCTTCAGTCGGTAGCTCTAGGCGCAGCAGCAGCGCCGTGGGTAAGCGCCAGCAGGCGGTGCTCAAACTGCTGAGCTTAGGTGACAAAAGGCACACCGCCCAAGAGCTGTTACAGGGCATCACGGCGCAGACCGATCTGTGGCTGGCACCGCTGAACCTCAAGCCAGGCATGGTTGTGTGTGACAACGGGCGTAACCTGGTGGCGGCTCTGCAACTCGGCAGACTGACACATGTGCCATGCCTGGCCCACGTGTTCAATCTCATAGTTCAGCGGTTCCTCAAGACATACCCCAATCTGTCTGATTTGCTCACCAAGGTGCGCCGCATCTGTGCGCATTTCCGCAAGTCGAGCACAGATGCTGCCACTCTCAGGGCAGCGCAGCGCCGCCTACAACTGCCCGCTCACCGACTGTTGTGCGACGTGCCCATGAGATGGAATTCCACATTAAACATTTTATCCAGAGTTTACCAGCAGCGCAGAGCGATTGTAGACTGCCAGATGTCAACTTCCACCAGAACTGGTAGTCAGGTCAGTCAGATTCCTCAAGTCTACAATGAGGAGTGGACGTGGATGTCTGATATCTGCCAGGTGTTGAGTAACTTTGAGGAGTCAACACAGATGGTCAGCGGCGATGCCGCCATTATCAGCCTCACCATCCCGCTGCTTTGTCTGTTGAAAAACTCACTGCTCAGCATCAAGTCGGATGCTTTGCGCTTGTCACAAGAGACGGTGGAGGAAGATACGTCGCTTGATAGCCAGAGCACCCTCCAGTCTGTTTCTCAGCGCGTATCGGCGGAGGGGGATGAGGATGAGGAGGAAGAGGAGTGACGGGGAGTGTTCCACAGGATTGGCGCATAGCAAATGTGGTGCCAATATTCAAAAAGGGTCCAAAAACAGAGCCTGGAAACTATAGGCCGGTAAGTTTAACTTCTGTTGTGGGTAAACTGTTTGAAGGTTTTCTGAGAGATGCTATCTTGGAGTACCTCAATGAAAATAAGCAAATAACTCCATATCAGCATGGCTTCATTAGGGATCGGTCATGTCAAACCAATTTAATCAGTTTCTATGAGGAGGTAAGTTCTAGACTTGACCGCGGCGACTCAATGGATGTCGTATATTTGGACTTCTCCAAAGCGTTTGACACGGTACCACATAAAAGGTTAGTATACAAAATGAGAATGCTTGGCCTGGGAGAAAATGTCTGTATGTGGGTAAGTAACTGTTTAGTGATAGAAAACAGAGGGTGGTTATTAACGGTACATACTCAGATTGGGTCACTGTCACTAGTGGGGTACCACAGGGGTCTGTATTGGGTCCTATTCTCTTCAATATATTTATTAATGATCTTGTAGAAAGCTTGCACAGTAAAATATCAATTTTTGCAGATGACACTAAACTGTGTAAAGTAATTAACACAGAGGAGGACAGTGCACTGCTACAGCAGGATCTGGATAGACTGGAGGCTTGGGCAGAAAAGTGGCAGATGAGGTTTAACACTGACAAATGTAAGGTTATGCATATGGGAAGGAATAATGCAAGTCACCAGTACATACTAAATGGTAAAGCATTGGGTAACTGACATGGAAAAGGACCTAGGAATTTTAGTGAACAGCAAACTAAGCTGCAGAAACCAGTGTCAGACAGCTGCTACCAAGGCCAATAAGATAATGGGTTGCATCAAAAGAGGCATAGATGCCCGTGATGAGAACATAGTCCTGCCACTTTACAAATCACTAGTCAGACCACATATGGAGTACTGTGTACAGTTCTGGGCTCCTGTGAACAAGGCAGACATAGCAGAGCTGGAGAGGGTTCAGAGGAGGGCAACTAAAGTAATAACTGGAATGGGTGGACTACAGTACCCAGAAAGATTATCAAAATTAGGGTTATTCACTTTAGAAAAAAAGACGACTGAGGGGAGATCTAATAACTATGTATAAATATATCAGAGGTCTGTACAGAGATCTCTCCCATCATCTATTTATCCCGAGGACTGTGACTGTGACGAGGGGACATCCTCTGCGTCTGGAGGAAAGAAGGTTTGTACATAAACATAGAAGAGGATTCTTTACGGTAAGAGCAGTGAGACTATGGAACTCTCTGCCTGAGGAGGTGGTGATGGTAAGTTCACTAAGAGAGTTCAAGAAGGGCCTGGATGTATTTCTGGAGGGTAATAATATTACAGGTTATAGTTACTAGAGATGGGTCGTTGATCCAGGGAGTTATTCTGATTGCCTGACTGGAGTCGGGAAGGAATTTTTCCCCCTAAAGTGAGGAAAATTGGCTTCTACCTCACAGGGTTTTTTTTGCCTTCCCCTGGATCAACTTGTAGGAAAACAGGCTGAACTGGATGGACAGATGTCTTTTTTCGGCCTTACAAACTATGTTACTATGTTACTAGAATGTCGGCGAGACAGTAGAGGGTACCAGTGCTCAGTCCTTAACTCTTGAGCGTGTATGGGCTCAAGAGGAGGACTTGGAGGAGGAGGAGGAAATGGAGTCTCAGGCCAGTGAGGAGAGGGAATTCTTATGTGTTGGGACTCTGGCGCACATGGCATACTTCATGTTAGGCTGCCTATCCCGTGACCCTCGCGTTAGAAGAATTTTTTCAAACACCGATTACTGGGTGTTCACTCTCCTGGACCCACGGTACAAGCAGAACCTTTCCACTCTCATCCCTGCAGAGGAAAGGAGTATGAGAGTGAATAGATATCAACAGGCCCTGGTGCACAAGCTGAAACAATTCTTCCCATCTGACGCTGCTAGCGGCAAAGGGCGTGGTTCTGTGGGCTAAGTAGCGGGGGAGAGGAGGCGAGCAGGCAGCTTGTCCAGCACTGGCAGGGGAACGCTCTCCAAGGCCTTTGCCACTTTTATGTCACCCCAGCAAGACACTGTCACCTGTCCCCAGTCTAGGCAGAGTAGGGGGGAGCTGTACAGAAAGATGGTGAGGGAGTACCTTGCTGACCATACCAACGTCCGTAGCGATCACTCTGCTCTTTACAACTACTGGGTTTCAAAGCTGGACACGTGGCCTGAACTGGCGCTGTACGCCTTGGAGGTGCTGGCCTGCCATGCCGCTAGCGTGCTGTC
>ONZH01017168.1:0-285000 GCA_900303285.1 Rhinella marina
TCCTATGTACAAGAATATAACTACTATAATACTGCTCCTATGTACAAGAATATAACTACTATAATACTGCTCCTATGTACAAGAATATAACTACTATAATACTGCTCCTATGTACAAGAATATAACTACTATAATACTGCTCCTATGTACAAGAATATAACTACTATAATACTGCCTCCTATGTACAAGAATATAACTACTATAATACTGCTCCTATGTACAAGAATATAACTACTATAATACTGCTCCTATGTACAAGAATATAACTACTATAATACTGCTCCTATGTACAAGAAATATAACTACTTATAATACTGCTCCTATGTACAAGAATATAACTACTATAATACTGCCTCCTATGTACAAGAATATAACTACTATAATACTGCTCCTATGTACAAGAATATAACTACTATAATACTGCTCCTATGTACAAGAATATAACTACTATAATACTGCTCCTATGTACAAGAATATAACTACTATAATACTGCTCCTATGTACAAGAATATAAATACTATAATACTGCTCCTATGTACAAGAATATAACTACTAATACATACTCCTATGTACAAGAATATAACTCTATAATTACTGCTCTATGTACAAGAATATAACTACTATAATACTGCTCCTATGTACAAGAATATAACTACTATAATACTGCTCCTATGTACAAGAATATAACTACTATAATACTGCTCCTATGTACAAGAATATAACTACTATAATACCCCCTCTATGTACAAGAATATAACTACTATAATACTGCTCCTATGTACAAGAATATAACTACTATAATACTGCTCCTATGTACAAGAATATAACTACTATAATACTAGCTCCTATGTACAAGAATATAAACTACTATAATACTGCTCCTATGTACAAGAATATAACTACTATATACTGCTCCTATGTACAAGAATATAACTACTATAATACTGCTCCTATGTACAAGAATATAACTCTATAGATACGCTCTATGTACAAGAATATAATACTAATAAATACTCCTATGTACAGAATATAATACTATAATACTGCTCCTATGTACAAGAATATAACTACTATAATACTGCCTCCTATGTACAAGAATATAACTACTATAATACTGCTCCTATGTACAAGAATATAACTACTATAATACTGCTCCTATGTACAAGAATATAACTACTATAATACTGCTCCTATGTACAAGAATATAAACTACTATAATACTGCTCCTATGTACAAGAATATAACTACTATAATACTGCTCCTATGTACAAGAATATAACTACTATAATACTGCTCCTATGTACAAGAATATAACTACTATAATACTGCTTCCTATGTACAAGAATATAACTACTATAATACTGCTCCTATGTACAAGAATATAACTACTATAATACTGCTCCTATGTACAAGAATATAACTACTATAATACTGCCCTCCTATGTACAAGAATATAACTACTATAATACTGCTTCCTATGTACAAGAATATAACTACTATAATACTGCCTCCTATGTACAAGAATATAACTACTATAATACTGCCCTCCTATGTACAAGAATATAACTACTATAATACTGCTCCTATGTACAAGAATATAACTACTATAATACTGCTCCTATGTACAAGAATATAACTACTATAATACTGCCTCCTATGTACAAGAATATAACTACTATAATACTGCTCCTATGTACAAGAATATAACTACTATAATACTGCTCCTATGTACAAGAATATAACTACTATAATACTGCCTCCTATGTACAAGAATATAACTACTATAATACTGCCTCCTATGTACAAGAATATAACTACTATAATACTGCTCCTATGTACAAAATATAACTACTATAATACTGCGGCGTCGGTCAGAGCTGTAGTATATGAATATACTCACTGCTTATGGAGCTGGACCTGTGTCGTCCTGTGTCCTGTGATCGGGGTCCTGGGCTTATTTAACGGAGTGTAGTATTGCGGCGCTTCCCGCGGCGTCTCCTATCTCTCCGGTTTTCTTTCTCATGTATCATCTGGTAATATTATTACAGTCATTTGTTGCCATTTCTGGTGAATGTTCCAGAAGCTCCGCCCCCTGCACTGTTCATTATAAAGTGTCACACGATTAGATCTCTTCTTCCTCCGGACCATACATATAGCAGTCTGTGATTTCTGCTTTGGCGAGTTTTGCTTAGAAACTAAGGAGAGCCACCCCACCACACCCCGGTCCTGGAGAGCAGCGGTGACGGCCATGTTTCTCTGTTCACAGGTGGTCCGATATCTGTAATCTGTCCAGGATCAGGCGGAAGCTCAGCGGCAAACTGATTCATCTCCCATCATAACAACCTAGGTAAATGAAGGCGGTGGAGCACCACAGGATCCTGCGGGCCCCGGATCTGATACCATAGTGGCCCCAGAGGTCCAGGAGAAAAATATCACTTGGAGTCAGAAACTTGCAACCAGGGTATTTCTTTGAATCAAAACCTTTATTATTGATATGGGGGTTGGGCCCCTAAAATAATTCCCTCTGGTGGGCCCAAGGATCCCCACTTCTACAATGGATGGATGGATGGATGGATGGATGGATGGATGGATAGATAGATGGATAGATAGATGGATAGATATGAAATGATAGATGGATAGATATGAGATAGAGAGGTGAGAGATTGAGATAGGAGAGAGATTGAGAGGTGAGAGATAGGTAAGAGATACAGATAGATAGATATGAGATACAGTTTCATGCTATATACTCACTGTTGGGGTCACTGGGGGGAGTGGACAGGATCTTGTTCACCCCCTTCCCCCCCCCGCTGTGATTTCTCTCGGTCTGTGCAGACAGCGCCACCTTGTGTCCACATTTTCATAAACCATCACATTAGTTTTTCCTTCTGTCTCTGCAGCAGGCGACATGTCCCAGACTAAAGACACGGTGGTCCTGGCCTACAGCGGGGGGCTCGACACCTCCTGCATCCTGGTGTGGCTGAAGGAGAAAGGCTATGACGTCATCGCTTACCTGGTGAGCTGTGCCCCATGTTGTGATGTCACCTGACCTGGTACAGAGGACCGCCCTCCGGCATATCTCCTTGGTCCCAATGTGGGAGGGGCTATCATAATTTGGCTTGCCACATTCCAAAGACAAAGGGGACATGAATATTTCCAGAACCCCCAAGTCCTCATTTTGGCTGTAGTATGAAGGTGGACTTCCCCTTTAAATCTGGTTATCATATGTAGAACCTTAGGGGTGCCCCCCATCAACACTATGTGGGGGAGGGACAGTGACAACTGTAGAGTTCCACAATATGGTGCTGGGAGCGGCTGTCATTTTGTGGTGGGTGGGGGAGGGGTGGTGAGAATGTTGGGGGAGTAGTAGCTGTACAATCGGGAAGTTGAGTCATTTCTCCAAAGCAGGGAGTGGCAGATGCCGGGGAGGGACAGATTAATTTCCTTCAGGATGTCTTGGTGTCGGCTGCGCTGAACAGACACGGCTGCAGATTTCGGGCCCCTGATGTGATCCCTAGATCCCCTGCTTTCTTATCTTACCAACAATTTTTAAGATCTCTGTTTGCTGTCACTGAACAAGAACATTCTTCTTCTTCCCCAAAATCAATCCTGAGCCAATACTTCTTACAGCTGAGGTTTCGTTCCAATCCAGTCTAGACAATCCTCTGTGAGATAAACACACTCGCAGGATAAATCTCTAACTTGTTACAATGTTTGCTGCGATGTATCGAGTCCACAGAAGTTTGGATGGACAAGATGAAACTGTAACAAATCCTCAGCTATCAGAAGTCTGTAAAGGGCTTTGGCCTCTGAAATTAAATGAAAGTTTTCTTTCACTGACAGCAAGCAGAGATCTTGAAAATGAGAAGGAATTGAAACCCCACGTCTATGTGAAAGTCCTTTAATCCTGCATCAATGGGACCCTAAAGGTGTCTTATTTATTTGTGGTCACCCAGCTTTCCCCGGCCCCTGAATGGCTGCAGTGATTCACCTTCCTATAGTGAGCTGTGTGGTCAGACACCAGGAAAGCTGGGTGACCTGTATTATCCCCTATATGAAGGAGTTTGCAGTTCATTTTTGGGGACACTGCAGAATATAACATGGGGGAGGGGGATCTGGGCCCCAATAATTCACTAACTAAAGGGGTCACATGTGATCATTTATAATTCTCCACTCATCAGGCGAACATTGGGCAGAATGAAGACTTTGAGGAGGCGCAGAAGAAAGCGATAAAGCTGGGAGCAAAGAAGGTAACAGCAAGATGATTACTTACTGTCCTACAGTCATCCTCTCCCCTGAAATGGCTGATAACAGGGAGCAATAGATTGTATTCTCCTGTCCTACAGTCATCCTCTCCCCTGAAATGGCTGATAACAGGGAGCAATAGATTGTATTCTCCTGTCCTACAGTCATCCTCTCCTCTGAAATGGCTGATAACAGGGAGCAATAGATTGTATTCTCCTGTCCTACAGTCATCCTCTCCTCTGAAATGTCTGATAACAGGGAGCAATAGATTGTATTCTCCTGTCCTACAGTCATCCTCTCCCCTGAAATGTCTGATAACAGGGAACAATAGATTGTATTCTCCTGTCCTACAGTCATCCTCTCCTCTGAAATGTCTGATAACAAGGAGCAATAGATTGTATTCTCCTGTCCTACAGTCATCCTCTCCCCTGAAATGTCTGATAACAGGGAACAATAGATTGTATTCTCCTGTCCTACAGTCGTCCTCTCCCTGGCCTGAAATGGCTGATAACAGGGAGCAATAGATTGTATTCTCCTGTCCTACAGTCATCCTCTCCCTGGCCTGAAATGGCTGATAACAGGGAGCAATAGATTGTATTCTCCTGTCCTACAATCATCCTCTCCCCTGAATGTCTGATAACAGGGAGCAATAGATTGTATTCTCCTGTCCTACAGTCATCCTCTCCCCTGAAATGTCTGATAACAGGGAGCAATAGATTGTATTCTCCTGTCCTACAGTCATCCTCTCCCCTGAAATGTCTGATAACAGGGAGCAATAGATTGTATTCTCCTCTCCTACAGTCATCCTCTCCCCTGAAATGGCTGATAACAGGGAGCAATAGATTGTATTCTCCTGTCCTACAGTCATCCTCTCCCCTGTAATGGCTGATAACAGGGAGCAATAGATTGTATTCTCCTGATCTACAGTCATCCTCTCCCCTGAAATGTCTGATAACAGGGAGCAATAGATTGTATTCTCCTGTCCTACAGTCATCCTCTCCCCTGTAATGGCTGATAACAGGGAGCAATAGATTGTATTCTCCTGTCCTACAATCATCCTCTCCCCTGAAATGTCTGATAACAGGGAGCAATAGATTGTATTCTCCTGTCCTACAGTCATCCTCTCCCCTGAAATGTCTGATAACAGGGAGCAATAGACTGTATTCTCCTGTCCTACAGTCATCCTCTCCCCTGAAATGTCTGATAACAGGGAGCAATAGATTGTATTCTCCTGTCCTACAGTCATCCTCTCCTCTGAAATGGCTGATAACAGGGAGCAATAGATTGTATTCTCCTGTCCTACAGTCATCCTCTCCCCTGAAATGTCTGATAACAGGGAGCAATAGACTGTATTCTCCTGTCCTACAGTCATCCTCTCCCCTGAAATGTCTGATAACAGGGAGCAATAGATTGTATTCTCCTGTCCTACAGTCATCCTCTCCCCTGAAATGGCTGATAACAGGGAGCAATAGATTGTATTCTCCTGTCCTACAGTCATCCTCTCCCCTGAAATGTCTGATAACAGGGAGCAATAGATTGTATTCTCCTGTCCTACAGTCATCCTCTCCCCTGAAATGTCTGATAACAGGGAGCAATAGACTGTATTCTCCTGTCCTACAGTCATCCTCTCCCCTGAAATGTCTGATAACAGGGAGCAATAGATTGTATTCTCCTGTCCTACAGTCATCCTCTCCCCTGAAATGGCTGATAACGGGGAGCGGTAGAGTTATGGTTACTGCTCCTTTAAGAATTTGTAGTTTCTCTGTGTCTTTCTCCTATCTGGGGTGTTCCCTCTTGACCCGACCCCTCGTTCTTACTGTTGCCCCCTGTGATAGAGTACTTTGGATATGTGACCACTGGCCCCTCTTCCCTTCAGGTCTTCATTGAGGACGTACGTAAAGAGTTTGTGGAAGAGTTCATCTGGCCGGCTATCCAGGCCAACGCCATCTACGAGGATCGCTACCTGCTGGGCACCTCGCTGGCCCGACCTTGTATAGCCAAGAAACAAGTTGAGATTGCCAAAAGAGAGGGCGCCAAGTACGTCTCCCACGGGGCCACCGGGAAGGTGAGTGTCCTTTTAATGGGAGGCTGTAAATAACCCCCATTCTGTAGCCTTTCCCAATAACTGTCCTCCCTGAAGGATTCTGCGTCTCTGATAAGAAAGGAAATACTGAGAGATCACCTGCACTACTGCGCCCGCCATCTGTACCAACAATAAAGGGAGACATCCCAACAAACTCCAGGATAGGGAAATTTATTCTACATTGTAATGTCTATGAATGGCCACCAGATGGCGATGCAGGCCAACATTTGGTTTCTATGGAGTTATAGTTTCATGCTAGGAGTTATAGTTTCAAAGTAGCTCCTCGAGCTCAGGTTGCAAGTTATATACAGCTAGTTATATATATAAATGTACATATACAGTAGCATGCAAGAGTTTGTGCACCCCTGGTCACAATTCCTGTCACTGTGAACAGTTAAGAAAATTGAAGATGAAATGATCTCCAAAAGCCATAAAGTTACAGATGATGCATTCCCTTGTATTTTAACCAAAAACTATTTTTTATTTTCAAAATAAAAAAGGAAAAGTTTTGCTTCTGGCTCCCTGCATGGTTAGTACCTAGTAGTGCCCCCTGTGAGGGGCATGGTAAAACTTTGATCAGGAGGACTGTAGGCATGAAAACCTTTGCAGGACCATCGGACAGGGGACTGTGAAAACCCTTCAGCAGATCAGGGGACTGCCATGTAAAACCTTCAGCAGATCTGGGACTGTGAGGCCATGGTAAAAACCCTTCAAAAACCTTCAGCAGATCAGGGGACTGTGAGGACCATGCCTTCAGCAGATCAGGGACTGTGAGGACCAGTGGACGTGAGGACATGTAACCTTCAGCAGATCAGTTGACTGTGAGGACCATGGTAAAACCTTCAGCAGATCAGAGGACTGTGAGGGCCATGGTAAGACCTCAGCAGATCAGAGGACTGTGAGGACCATTTGTAAAACCTTCAGCAGATCAGGGGACTGTGAGGACCATGGTAAGACCTTCAGCAGATCAGGGGGCTGTGAGGGCCATGGTAAAACCTTCAGCAGATCGGGGGACTGTGAGGGCCATGGTAAGACCTTCAGCAGATCAGAGGACTGTGAGGACCATTGTAAAACCTTCAGCAGATCAGGGGACTGTGAGGGCCATGGTGAAACCTTCAGCAGATCAGGGGACTGTGAGGACCATGGTAAGACCTTCAGCAGATCAGAGGACTGTGAGGACCATGGTAAAACCTTCAGCAGATCAGGGGCTTGTGAGGACCATGGTTAAACCTTCAGCAGATCAGGGACTGTGAGGGCCATGGTAAAACCTTCATCTTGCACCTTTTGAGGTCGTCTATTGTGTGTTTAGGATCATTATCCATTTGTAGAAGCCATCCTCTTCTGTTTCCGCTTTTTTTACAGCTGGTCTTATGTTTGCTTCCAGAATTTGCTGGAATTTCATTGAATCCATTCTTCCCTATACCCATGAAATGTTCCCCATGCCATTGGCTGCAACACAACCCCACAGCAGGATTGTTCTGCCCCCATGATTAATGGTTGGAGAGGTGTTCTTCTCATGAAATTCTGAGCCCTTTTTTTATCATTGTGGCTATAGAGTTTTGTTTTATCCTCCTCGGTCCACAAGACTTGTTTCCAAAATGCATCAGGCTCATGTAGATGTTCTTCTACAAACTTCTGATGTTGAATTTTGTGCTGAGGACACAGGAGAAGTTTCCTTCTGATAACTCTTCCATGAGGACCAAATTTGTGCAGTTGTCCATGAGCAGTAGAACAATATACCACAGTCTGCTAAATCTTCCTGAAGGTCCTTTGCAGTCAAGCGGGGGTTCTGATTTGCCTTTCTAGCAATCCTACGAGCAGTTGTCTCTGAAATTTTTCTTGGTCTTCCAGACCTTCTCTTGACCTCCACTTGTTATCTGCCATTTCTTAATTACGTTTCAAAATGAGAAAGTGGCAACAAAAGGCACAAGCTGAAGTTTTTACTATGGCCCTCAGTCCCCTGATCTGAACTTCAGGGAAAATCTGTGGAAGACACCTGCAAGGAAGAATGGAGGAAAATCCCTCAAACAACAACAGAAAGACTGTTGGCTGACTTGCCAGAGGGGGTGCTAATTGGTATTAACCATGCAGGGGGCCCAAAGTTTTGTTATTTTGAAAATGTAAAAAAATTAAAAAGCGAATGTGTCATCTTTAAAGGTGTTTTCCGAGATTTTTAGACTGATAGGTCATCAGTATCTGATCGGAGGGGGTCTGACACCCAGGACCCTCACTGATCACAGCCCACTGCAGCCTTCTCTCTGCTTTTCTTAGACCAGTGAGGACACTTTCGTGGGTCACGTGGCTTAGGAGCAGCTCAGCCCCACAGAAGTAAATGGGGCTGAGCGCAGTACCAAGCACGGCCACTATACAATGTGCGGCGCCGTGCTCGGTGAGCTGTGAGAAGGCCGGGACGCTCACAGGAACGCCGATGTCTTCTCAAACAGCTGATCATGGGGGTGCCAGGTTTCGGACCCCCACCGATCAGATACTGATGACCTATCCAGCGGATAAGTCATCAATATAAAAATCCTATAAAACCTTTTTTTGCCTTTTGGAGATCATTTCCTCTTTATTAACTCTTCTACTTGTGATCAGGGGTGCCTAAACTTTTGCCACTGTACATACCCTCATACAGGGTCATCTGTTTTCAGCACTGCTAGGTGGACAGTTCCCAAACCACCCAGGGCAAAGTACCATACACAGGAAAACTGCATAAATAACAACTCCCAAATAGGAATATATGGGGAGATTGCTCCTCACTGCCTCCCTGGGGATTGCAGCAGCCTGTATTCTGCCTGTGGAGCAGCAGACACAACATCCCACCACTGTTGATGGGTGGGCAGATGATCCGACCTCGCTGCTCCCTACAGTTCAATCCCTCCGGCGTCTATATGTAATTCTCCCACCACCTATTTATTGAGTGCAATCACTGGACTGTGTTATATCAAGATGTGGCCACAAGAGGGAGACACAGATCACTCCCCAGACCATTCTCATGAAATGTCATGTGAGGGGTTAACCCCTCTCCCAAAATAATCCATAGATCCCTCGTCATCCTCTGTATCCGATCCTGCACTGAAATCATATAGGAACATTTATAAACCAATGTAGCAGAGAGGGATTTCTTAATGTGTTTCTATGTGTTAATGTAGTAGATGTCACCTGCAGTCCTATGTAACACCACAGATAACACAGTGATAACTCTCTTAGTACAGATAATGTAGTAGATGTCTCCTGCAATCCTATGTAACACCACAGATAACACAGTGATAACTCTCTGAGTACAGATAATGTAGTAGATGTCACCTGCAGTCCTATGTAACACCACAGATAACACAGTGATAACTCTCTGAGTACAGATAATGTAGTAGATGTCACCTGCAGTCCTATGTAACACCACAGAAACACAGTGATATCTCTGAGTACAGATAATGTAATAGATGTCTCCTGCAGTCCTATGTAACACCACAGATAACACAGTGATAACTCTTTGAGTACAGATAATGTAGTAGATGTCACCTGCAGTCCTATGTAACACCAAAGATAACACAGTGATAACTCTCTGAGTACAGATAATGTAGTAGATATCACCTGCAGTCCTATGTAACACCACAGATAACACAGTGATATCTCTGAGTACAGATAATGTAATAGATGTCTCCTGCAGTCCTATGTAACACGCACAAGATAACACAGGTGATAACTCTTGAGTACAGATAATGTAGTAGATGTCACCTGCAGTCCTATGTAACACCACAGATAACACAGTGATAACTCTTTGAGTACAGATAATGTAGTAGATGACACCTGCAGTCCTATGTAACACCACAGATAACACAGTGATAACTCTCTGAGTACAGATAATGTAGTAGATATCACCTGCAGTCCCATGTAACACCACAGATAACACAGTGATAACTCTTTGAGTACAGATAATGTAGTAGATATCACCTGCAGTCCCATTAAACAGTGATAACTCTCTGAGTACAGATAATGTAGTAGATGTCACCTGCAGTCCTATGTAACACCACAGATAACACAGTGATAACTCTTTGAGTACAGATAATGTAGGAGATGTCACCTGCAGTCCTATGTAACACCACAGATAACAGTAGTACAGTGTCCACTCACCTCTTGCTCTTTCTTGCAGGGTAATGATCAGATCCGCTTTGAACTGACCTGTTATTCTCTGTATCCGGAGGTGAAGGTAAATCTCATGTTCTCTGCATCCACCTGTGACCAATGGAAAACCTGCTCACGGGGCATCAATACTACTGCACATGTATTATTATTACCTGTCCACTGAGTGCCGTATACATATATCTGTGCACCCCAAACACAATGCATAGAGTAGAGCCGGGTGACATTAGTTACTTTCCTTCTCTCTGCAGATCATCGCTCCATGGAGGATGCCGGAATTTTACAACCGTTTCAGGGGACGCACAGACTTAATGGACTATGCCAAGGTACAAAACCTATAAAGTATGTTCATGTCTATAGGGGGCGGTATTATATTCTTGTACATAGGGGCAGTATTATAGTAGTTATATTCTTGTACATAGGAGGCAGTATTATAGTAGTTATATTCTTGTACATAGGAGCAGTATTATAGCAGTTATATTCTTGTACATAGGAGCAGTATTATAGTAGTTATATTCTTGTACATAGGAGCAGTATTATAGTAGTTATATTCTTGTACATAGGAGCAGTATTATAGTAGTTATATTCTTGTACATAGGAGGCAGTATTATAGTAGTTATATTCTTGTACATAGGAGGAGCAGTATTATAGTAGTTATATTCTTTGTACATAGGAGGCAGTATTATAGTAGTTATATTCTTGTACATAGGAGGCAGTATTATAGTAGTTATATTCTTGTACATAGGAGCAGTATTATAGTAGTTATATTCTTGTACATAGGAGCAGTATTATAGTAGTTATATTTCTACATAGTACAAGTAGCAGTATATTTAGTTATATTCTTGTACATAGGAGCAGTATTATAGTAGTAGTTATTCTTGTACATAGGAGGCAGTATTATAGTAGTTATATTCTTGTACATAGGAAGTATTATAGTAGTTATATTCTTGTACATAGTTAGCAGTATTATAGTAGTTATATTCTTGTACATAGGAGCAGTATTATAGTAGTTATATTCTTGTACATAGGAGCAGTAATTAGTATTAGTAATTAATTTTGTATAGGAGGCAGCAGTATTATAGTAGTATATTCTTGTACATAGGAGGCAGTATTATAGTAGTTATATTCTTGTACATAGGAGCAGTATTATATAGTAGTTATATTCTTATACATTGTAGGGAGCAGTATTATAGTAGTTATATTCTTGTGTACATAGGAGCAGTATTATAGTAGTTTATATTTGTACATAGGAGCAGTATTATAGTAGTTATATTCTTGTACATAGGAGCAGTATTATAGTAGTTATATTCTTGTACATAGGAGCAGTATATTATAGTAGTTATATTCTTGTACATAGGAGCAGTATTATAGTAGTTATATTCTTGTACATAGGAGCAGTATTATAGTAGTTATATTCTTGTACATAGGAGCAGTATTATAGTAGTTATATTCTTGTACATAGGAGCAGTATTATAGTAGTTATATTCTTGTACATAGGAGCAGTATTATAGTAGTTATTCCTTGTACATAGGAGCAGTATTATAGTAGTGCATTTTCTGATAGGATGATGAGAGTCATAGTTGTCCTACTTGTAGTTGTCACTGATTATTCCCCCCTCTGGTCCAGTCCTGTGATCAGTGACTCCGCTTCCACATGGAAGGGGGTAATTATCTCTTATACAGGTTCCGGGTGCAGGTTGTGTCTGTGTGTGGGATTGTGATGAGCAGGGGTCGGGTGTGACAGATTTGCCCCCTGGCTCAGTCCGAGCTGCTGATTATTACCCATTCAGAATAAACAAAGAGCGTCATTAATTGACTAACAAGCTCTTGAAAATGAATGAGATCCTGGGAGCGGTGGAGCCGCTGGAGCGCGACGCTTCTCCCCATGTTACAAGGACAGTACAATGTGCTGCTCTGTCCCATCTGGGGCCCGTACTGCCGGCCCAGCTGTGGAGCAGGGAGCGCGATCCAGAACATCCCCTGCCATACTGTACATTCATGCATATGGCTGCCTCTGTTCCTGGGAAAGCCCTGTGTGCAGCCATGCTGATTATAGGAATATAGTTATTCTCTGCCACCACAAGAGCTTACAGTCTAATCGCTCTGCGGTACGCACCAGAGTCAGTATTGTACAATATCGGATGGGTTAAGTGTAATTGTGGGAATTTTACTCTGTTCATTTTGCTACAAGCCATAGGACTAAATGTATGGCGGTATTATTTATTCACTAAATGGCAGTATTATTTGGGCACTCTAAAGTGGTGTTGGACATTGTATGGCGATATTATTGGAGTACTGTATGACTATAATTTAGGCACTATATGGCAGTATTTTATCCTGAGTATTACAGTGTGGTATTATTTGAAACTGTATGGAAATCTTCTTTGGGGACTGTGTGGCGGTATTAGTTGGGGGACTGAATGGCAATGTTGTTTTGGCATGTATAACAGTGTAAATTCGTCACCATATGACCATATCATTTGAGTTTTAAAATGTAGTAAATTCTGACACTATATTGAGGCATTTTTGGGCTCTATATGGCGGTACCAGTCAGTCACTACATGGCAGCATGATTTGGGCACTGCAGAGCAGTATTAGTTCTGAGTATTATTTGGGCACTCTATGGCAGTATTAATTGGGGCACTGAATGACAGCGTTCTCTTAATACTGTATAATGGTATAGTTTCGGCATCATCTGACAATATAATTGAAGTTTTGCAATGTGGTACTCTGACACTGATATAGGCATTATTTGGGCACAGAATGGAGGTATTTCACACTCTATATAGCCATCACTTGAGAACACCATGGCGGTATTATTTCACACTGTATATAGGCATAGATTTGGGCTTAGTATGGCAGTATTTTTTAACTCTGTATATAGGCAAACTTGGGCACCATATGGTGTTATTTTTACACTGTATATAGGCATAACCTGAGCATGATATGGAGCTATTTTTTCATGCGGTATAGACATAACTTGAGCATAGCTTGGCGGTATCACTTGGCCGTCGCATGCTGCTGTTTCGGTGCTGTTTGGACTTTCTGAAGGCTCCTTTTTCCAGGGCCCCACACAATGCCCTGTCTAGGGGCCCATACATGGTTTGATTTGGCTCTGGGCGATCTCCAGACAATAGTTGTATTGGAATTTCTCATGTGAGGTAAAGCTTTCCCCCCTCCCCCCTATCATGGCATCTCTCCTTCTGTTCGTGTCCTCCATGGCCCCGAGCCGCCTCTTATCAGACATCTGAAGGAGCTGAGTCCCTGAGAAGTGGGTTAAACAGATCGCTATCAGGGAGACCCTCACTCCCACCTGTGCCCCCCTATAATGGTGGCATTCAGACCCTGGAGCTACTGATTAACACCGCCATGGGGCCGTCACTGCATTGGGCTTCCAGGCCATTCACTGCAGGGACAATTCATTCCAGGACCATGAAAGGAGACAAATTGGAGCATTGTTATTGCAGGTTATAAAAACCTCAGAGGACAAAGAGAGCAAAGGAAATAATGTTACAGGGTATCGCAAGGTATCTAAGCACTTGAGATAGGGATGCATTATATTACAAAGCACTGGACATTGGGTGACAGTATATCAAAGAGTATCCAAGCACTGGACATAGGGATACATTATATTACAGGGTATCTAAGCACTGGACATTGGGTGACAGTATATCAAAGAGTATCCAAGCACTGGACATAGGGATACATTATATTACAGGGTATCCAAGCACTGGACATAGGGATACATTATATTACAGGGTATCTAAGCACTGGACACAAGGATACATTATATTACAGGGTATCTAAGCACTGGACATAGGGATACATTATATTACAGGGTATCCGAGCACTGGACATAGGGATACATTATAAAAGGTACGACTGACAAACATTAATACAGGTATCAGCACTGGACATGGATTACTTATAACGGGTATCTAGCACTGGACGGGATACATTATTAATTACACGAGGTATCTAAAAGCACTGGACATAGGGATACATTATATACAGGGTATCTAAGCACTGGACATAGGGAAAATGGTATCTAATGTAGATAATTATATTACAGGGTATCTGAGCACTGGACATAGGGATACATTACATTACAGAGTATCCAAGCACTGGACATAGGGATACATTATATAACAGGGTATCCGAGCACTGGACATAGGGATACATTATATTACAGGGTATCCGAGCACTGGACACAAGATACGTTATATTACAGAGTATCTAAGCACTGGACATAGGGATACATTATATTACAGGGTATCGAGCACTGGACATAGGGATTACATATATAACAGGGTATCCGAGCACTGGACATAGGGATACATTATATACAGGGTATCCGAGGCACTGGACATAGGATACATTATATTACAGGGTATCCGAGCACTGGACATAGGGATACATTATATTACAGGGTATCTGAGCACTGGACATAGGGATACATTATATTACAGGGTATCTGAGCACTGGACACAAGGATACATTATATTACAGGGTATCTAAGCACTGGACATAGGGATACATTATATTACAGGGTATCCGAGCACTGGACATAAGGATACATTATATTATAGGGTATCTAAGCACTGGACACAGGGATACATTATATTACAGGGTATCCGAGCACTGGACACAAGGATACATTATATTACAGGGTATCTAAGCACTGGACATAGGGATACATTATATTACAGGGTATCCGAGCACTGGACATAGGGATACATTATATTACAGGGTATCCGAGCACTGGACATAAGGATACATTATATTATAGGGTATCTAAGCACTGGACATAGGGATACATTATATTACAGGGTATCCGAGCACTGGACATAAGGATACATTATATTATAGGGTATCTAAGCACTGGACACAGGGATACATTATATTACAGGGTATCTAAGCACTGGACACAAGGATACATTATATTACAGGGTATCCGAGCACTGGACATAGGGAAACATTATATTATAGGGTATCTAAGCACTGGACACAGGGATACATTATATTATAGGGTATCTAAGCACTGGACATAGGGATACATTATATTACAGGGTATCCAAGCACTGGACACAAGGATACATAATATTACAGGGTATCCGAGCACTGGACACAGGGATACATTATAACACAGGGTATCCAAGCACTGGACATAGGGATACATTATATAACAGGGTATCCGAGCACTGGACATAAGGATACATTATATTATAGGGTATCTAAGCCCTGGACACAGGGATACATTATATTATAGGGTATCTAAGCACTGGACACAGGGATACATTATATTATAGGGTATCTAAGCCCTGGACACAGGGATACATTATATTACAGGGTATCCGAGCACTGGACATAGGGATACATTATATTACAGGGTATCCGAGCACTGGACATAGGGATACATTATATTACAGGGTATCCGAGCACTGGACATAGGGATACATTATATTACAGGGTATCTAAGCACTGGACACAGGGATACATTATATTATAGGGTATCTAAGCACTGGACACAGGGATACATTATATTATAGGGTATCTAAGCACTGGACACAGGGATACATTATAGGGTATCTAAGCCCTGGACACAGGGATACGTGATACTGCAGGGCATTATAATGAACAATATTTAGAAACCATATATAATCAGCAGCGGTTGTGGCTCGGTGGTTAAGAGCACCAATGACTTCCAGGCTGAATGAAGGGGACGTGATGCTTGATGCACGATTTGCGCTGTTTCCCTGGGGTGCGGTGACGCCGCTCGCCCTTGTTTTTCCTGTATTGTGGGTGGCCTTTTTTTACCCACTGAGCCCCAGGAGGCACATGGACATCGTCTTGCTGCTGCTGGGATGTGCAGTGCATTATCACGTAGAGACAATGGTCTGTCCCGCAGCTCGTGACATCTTCATTATGTACAGTGTGAACAGGGGCTGTGCCGCCATCAGGCCTTTCTTCTTCAGGTGGGTGGCAGGGCCTCACACTGTGCAGGGGGTCGGGGGCATTGCTTACCCTTCATCGCCTAGCCCAATCAGGGGGGCGCATCCGGAGAGAGCCTGCTGACCACCTAAGGGGGTCCACCTAGGTCCCAGTTGGGAACCTCTTCTTCCCGTGATGGCTTTGTTAACATATTAGGGTCCCCACTGAGACGGACGCGGCTCTGAGTTATTCGGAGTAGTTGGTGTTGACGGAGAAAATGGAGATTTTTCCTGTTTTTATTCTTGGAAGGGAGGAATACATTTTCTTGGTGATTCCGTGAAGTGTGAGGGTTTTGCGCACGGGGCTTGTGATTAGCTTCCCCTGGAGGGGCCCGGCCGGTGTTTAGAATGCATAGAATCTGTCTGCTCGCTCGCTTGGACATGAAGTGCGTCCCCTCGCTGGAGCCGCCGCGCTTTATGTGCTTACATTTGCTGTGCGTTCTGGAAATGCGAAAAGTGTAAAATCCAAACTCATGCATTCTGATGAGCGCCGGGCCCTCTCCATCCCTCGTAGGACCCCTAGGGGGTGGGTAAGGGCAGACATCAGCACCCTTCCCATCCCATGTTGTAGAAGATCCCCCCTCCCAATACTGTGGTGCCCATACGGGTTTGTGGGTTCATAGAGGCCGTCCTGTCACCCTGCTCCTCCAGGGGCCCCACGGCCATCTTTGAGGGACATGCCTCTATCCTCAGCGATGTCCTAACCCTATGGGACCTGTCACACACACATGCTCATCATACGCTGCCCCCAAACCCATTGAGCTCATTATAAGGCCGTCCCTGTTATAAATCACTCAGCTTACTTATAAACCAGAGGACAATGGCCGCCGCCACACAGCGTGGAGGATGACAGATTGACTTGGGAAGCGACAATTCACTTTATAGATTTGTTTCCTGAAACTTCAGCATCAGGACGATCAGGGGCGTAGCCCGGGCCTCAATAGACCTGAACCTGCACAATAAACTGCATTCGTGCTCGTGCATATGGCGTATGACCACCCAGGACCCCTCCACGAATGGTATAATGGGCCCCAGATAGCGCCTGGATGTAGAGGTGTACCCCCCGCCGATGAAAAATAATTTTATAATAGGTTATTTTTAGCCTGAGATATTACTGTGTAAAGTTACAGGCCCGAAGCCTGAGGCTGCACTACTGATGTCAGAGAGAAAATCCAATAACTGACTCCATCAATGTACACATATAGCTGAGATTAATATATAATACATCTCCTTCCAGAAACATGGGATCCCCGTACCGGTCACCCCAAAGAGCCCCTGGAGTATGGATGAGAACATCATGCATATAAGGTAATATAGGCCAGCATGGCACCTGGGGTACAGGATAATGACGTGGACACATCGGGGTTACAGGATATATGACGCTGACACTCGGGGTTACAGGATAATGACCACCGACACTCGGTGGTACAGGATAATGATGCTGACACTCGGGGGTACAGGATAATGACGCTTGACACTCGGGTACAGGATAATGACCACTGACATCGGGGGGTACAGGTAATGACGCTGACACTCGGGGGACAGGATAATTGACACTGACATTTCGGGGGTACAGGATAATGATTACTGACACTCGGGGTACAGGGATAATGACGCTGACACTCGGGTACAGGATAATGACCACTGACATTCGGGGTACAGGATGAATGACCGTGACACTCGGGGTGTAACAGGATAATGACACTGACATTCGGGGTACAGGATAATCGGGGTACAGGGATAATGACGCTGACACTCGGGGTACAGGATAATGACACTGACACTCGGGTACAGGATAATGACACTGACACTCGGGGTACAGGATAATGACACTCGACACTCGACACACTCGGGGTACACTCACTCGGGCCGGATACAGGATAATGACGGACACTCGGGGTACAGGATAATGACGCTGACACTCGGGGTACAGATACAGGATAATGACACTCGACACACACTCGGGGTACAGGATAATGACACTGACACTCGGGGTACAGGATAACTGACACACTCGGACAGGATAATGACACTCGGGGTACAGGATAATGACGCTGACACTCGGGGTACAGGATAATGACACTCGGGTACAGGGATACAGGATAATGACACTGGGGTACGACACTCGGGAAATGACACTGGGGGTACAGGATAATGACACTGACACTGGGGGTACAGGATAATGACACTGACACTCGGGGTACAGGATAATGACACTGACACTCGGGGTACAGGATAATGACACTGACACTCGGGGTACAGGATAATGACACTGACACTGGGGGTACAGGATAATGACACTCGGGGTACAGGATAATGACACTTGCTCTGTATCTCGTTGCAGCTATGAAGCGGGGATCCTGGAGAACCCTAAGGTGAGTGATGACGATGATGTGATGCTGGCAGCCATGTTGTGTGAGGACTGGTATAGCGCTGTGTCCCCTCCGTCTATCTATTTTCTGTCCCGGAGAGCTTACAATCTAAGTGTGCGGCGTCCCCTGACTGATGCGGTGTTTACACTCTTGTCAGTCGTGGAGTTGCTGTAGGTAAACAATCTGTCAGCACTTCTTACAACATCACTCAGGATGAGTGTGCCCCGGGGGGTGAGCGCCGCTGCTCCGCAGCCCGAGGGGAACATCCACTTTGTTCCAATATTTAGGTTAACGTTCAGTCTTTGATCAGTTTCTCACCTCAGCGCTCGCAGGAATCCGGCAAATCCGCGGAGACATTTACAGTTCAATCAGTTGTGGGAATGCAAGATGACGGATAATCGAGCACAGAGGGCGAGAAATCTGAGGGTCACCCATACCAAAAGACATATATCTATCTATCTATCTTATATCTATCTATCTTATATCTATCTATCTTATATCTATCTATCTTATATCTATCTATCTTATATCTATCTATCTATCTTATATCTATCTATCTATCTTATATCTATCTATCTATCTTATATCTATCTATCTATCTTATATCTATCTATCTATCTTATATCTATCTATCTATCTTATATCTATCTATCTTATATCTATCTATCTTATATCTATCTATCTATCTTATATCTATCTATCTATCTATCTTATATCTATCTATCTATCTTATATCTATCTATCTATCTTATATCTATCTATCTATCTTATATCTATCTATCTATCTTATATCTATCTATCTATCTTATATCTATCTATCTATCTATCTATCTTATATCTATCTATCCTATCTTATATCTATCTATCTATCTTTTATATCTATCTATCTTATATCTATCTATCCATCTGTGTCTCTTTCCGCTCTACCCCCTTTCTTTTTTCTCTTTTCTCGTACCTCATCTTCTCAAACCAACTGCAGGGATTTATAAAAAGCAGATGGTTGGGCCATTTTCTGCCTCCTTGAGACCCGATTGAGGGGCAATGAGGCATTCTAATGTTAGAAAGATAGAAATTTACTTGCTTTAACTTCATATGGCGCTTTGAAAGAGTTCATTCAGACTCGGACACAACAACATCAACTGGGTGAATAAAGCATTGACGGCACAAGCATCCTTACACCGGCCTTCACTTTACGCCCCATTTCCTCCTAATCTCCCCTCGCTGCCCTCGCGCTCCCTCTCCTCTCCCCGCTCCTCTTTCTTACATTTTACTTTTATTAGAGGGTTTTTTATTTTTAGATATAGTCTTTATTTTTTATTGTTTGCTTCTCTGTATTTTGCTTCACTTCCCTGCTTTCCTCCACAACAGGTCAGGGACATGGGGGGGGGGGGTCTCGTCCACAGCATAGAGAAATGTGCTGACAACTCGGACACCATTTTATTTGCTATGTGATTATTTGATTTAATAGAGTTGTCAAAAAATGGACACACAGAGAATTTGATTTCCAGGATTTAGTAAAAGGTGTGAATCTTGGAATTTCACATCTCAACTTTCACTTGGCTTGAACCCCTTTACTGGGCTTGAACCCCTCACTTGCCTTGAACTGTCTTACTTGACTTGGACTCCTTAGCTTGGCTAGAATCCCTTCTGTTAGCCTGAACCCCTTCACTTGTCTTGAACCCCTTCCCTCAGCCCTTTTCCTTTCACTTGCCTTGAACCCCTCACTTGGCTTGATCCCCCTCTCTTAGCCCAAAACCCTTCACTTGGTTTGAACCCCTTCACTTATCCCAAATCCATTCACTTGGCTTGAACCCCCTCTCTTAGCCCAAACTCCCCCACTTGGCTTGAACCCCCTCACTTACCTTACCCCTTTCTTTTGGCATGAACCTCTTCTCTTAGCCCAGACCCCTTCTTTTAGCCCAAAACCCTTTACTTGGCTTGAATGCCTTCTCTTAGTCCGAACCTCCTCACTTGGCTTGAACTTTTTCTCTTGGCTTGAACCCCCTCACTTGGCCTGACCTCCTTCTCTTGACTTGAACTCCCTCACTTGGCCTGAACTCCTTCTCTTGGCTTGAACCCCCTCACTTGGCCTGAACTCCTTCTCTTGGCTTGAACCCCTTCACTTGGCGTGACCCCCTTCTCTTGGCTTGAACCCCTTCACTTGGCCTGATCTCCTTCTCTTGGCTTGAACCTCCTCACTTTGCCAGAACTATTTCTCTTGGCTTGAACCCAATCACTTGGCCTGACCTCCTTCTCTTGGCTTGAACCCCCTCACTTGGCCTGAATGCCTTCTCTTGGCTTGAACCCCCTCACTTGGCCTGAATGCCTTCTCTTGGCTTGAACCCCCTCACTTGGCCTGAATGCCTTCTCTTGGCTTGAACCCCCTCACTTGGCCTGACCTCCTTCTCTTGGCTTGAACCCCCTCACTTTGCCAGAACTATTTCTCTTGGCTTGAACCCCCTCACTTGGCCTGAACTCCTTCTCTTGGCTTGAACCCCCTCACTTGGCCTGAATGCCTTCTCTTGGCTTGAACCCCCTCACTTGGCCTGACCTCCTTCTCTTGGCTTGAACCCCCTCACTTTGCCAGAACTATTTCTCTTGGCTTGAACCCCCTCACTTGGCCTGAACTCCTTCTCTTGGCTTGAACCCCCTCACTTGGCCTGAACGCCTTTCTCTTGGCTTGAACCCTCTCACTTGGCTTGAACCTCCTCACTTGGCCTTAGTCCCCCCCTTCCCATCCCAGCCTGAGCGAATGTGGAATATCAGAGGCTGCTGGGCAAATGGAAACCTGTATTTTTTCCGAGATCCTTCCTATTCCAAACTTCAGTTGCCCAGAATATTCCATTCCCTTTCCTCATATATGGAGCCTGTGTGCCGGGGGCAGTCCACCTCACCCCAGGCTCCCAGCATTCCCCTGTCTCGGCCCCACTCCCGGCAGGGAATGCTGCTCCAGCGGTTTTTGTAGGTGTCTGGGTTTTTTTTTTTTCCCGAGCATGGAGCGCAGGGTGCCGGGTGATTGACAGGCATTACCACACCCACAAGTCAGCGACCGCGAGCAATCAAATGGGCCACAGCAGATTTTAGCCGCTAACCCAGAAAGGGCGTGAATGAGGAGCGCGGAGAGAAGGCGCCTTCTTATTGTGACTCTGCCAAGCCTGGCATTAGGCTGATATGTTTTTAGATGAGTTTCTGCTTTGTTCCTCTCCGCTCCCCCGGATGTATTAACCTCGGGGACACGGTGCGAGCGCGTTCCTGCAGAGCACCTGCTGGGGTCACCCGCTCTGATTTCATTCTCTATTTTTGCAGAATAAACGGCTGTGATATAGACGGCGCTCTGTCTTCAGGCTAAAAAAGCTTCAATCTGGCGGCTTCTGATCGCGCTTCGGGTACAGGCGCTCGGCCTACGTGCTGCTGTCAGCAGTTATTAGATGGGCATTATAATGGGGGGGCAAAATGGCCTCCAATATGAGGCTATAACTTGTACTGGATGCTTCCCCTGCCGTAATGGATGCAGTGAATGTCCTGCACCAATATGGATGCCATCCTGACTCACTCACTCACCAAGATACATTCGTTACACGTTGACGGATGTAGCAGAGCTAAAATTGCGGGAGCCGATGATACAACATGAGCCCTTGCAGTCCTATGTAAAACCATGTACAATACAATGGAGGAGGTATTTGTTTGTGGATTTTGACAATTCCCGCTCCCCCACACGGATCTTAAGACTGTCGTACAGCACCACGTCCCTTATGAAGGCACCTACCATGGCCCAGAACGCTCAAGAGTCAGTCACTTGCTGGTTGTAATCATAATAACTGCTTATAATGGTATCCCCCTCCTGATTTGGCCCCAAATATACAGTCACATGACATAATATACACCAGTAATATAGACACTGGGGGCGGCCAATCAGACGGCAGCTTTCATTGTTTTCAAGGAGGCCTGAAAATGAAAGAAGCGACCTGATTGGTTGATTGAGGGCCTCAGTTAGAACAGGAAAGGTCAGTGTTGCCCAACGCCGGGGTGGAGCGCCACCAGAGGAAATGATTGTGAGGGCCCACCCTCTGTGCAGAGGCCCGGTTTTACTAGGGGTCCAATTTTGTCAGAGCTTGGGCTCACTGTATCACCCTCTGGCATGCCGGTAGGCCAGTCCGACCCTGCCCATGGCAACCAATGAGATTTTTGCTCTCATTCAAATGGAAGAGTTGCCCAACCAATCAGCTTTCGTGTTTCTGGTGCAGGTTAGAGGATGGAGTGTTGTGATTGGTTGCTGTGATCATGTCCGCCATATTGCTGCCTCAGGTGTTCATACCTCATAACTTCCCATGTTATTTCCCTGCAGAACCATGCACCAGATGAGCTATTTCAGAAAACGAAAGACCCCCGCACCTCCCCGAGCACCCCCGACATCCTGGAAGTCGAGTTTAAGAAAGGTGAGTCTGTGGTATGGCTGCAATCGCACAAGGGCCCTGGCTCCTGAGGGGGCCCCAAAGACTTCTCTACCACAGTAGACGCCAGTATTAGGCCTCTCACATGAGCTTTACGGATTCTCTCAGGATCTGTTCAGAAAAAAAACGGATGGTTTTGAACGCAAGTTCAGTCAGATTTGTCTTGCAAATGATTGTGTTCAGTCTTTCAGTTTTTTTCCGCTCGATTTATCCTGATCGAAGAAATGATGCGTGAAAAATGAAATAAATGGGTCCAAATTCAGTGCGGATGCAATGCGTTCACTTCACGCACCGCGCCCTAACGGAAATCTCGCTCGTGTGAAAGAAGCCTAGTAGATGATTGTATATAATTGTGGTAGGCGGGGGCGCTGTTAAAGATTCCACATTAGGGCCCAGGTGAAGTTGTGTTTTAGGCCTTTATAAATAAAGTTATTTGAATCAAGAATGTGACATCCAACTACATAGTGTGGCCATCATGTGCCGGGCCGGAGAACCTTCGGGGCATGTGAGTCCCGCTTTTGGGAACACGTCCCTGCCGGGACCACCCGCTGACGTAATCCCCACCCATATGCAGTCAGTAAATTAGTTACTACACACTACAGCGCATTTATGGGCCAACTTGCATAAGCCAACCCATTTTTGGCCCGGGAAAGCCCACATTTACAGGGACTGTCTCTGAAAATTAGGGACTGTCTTGGCAAGTTTGGGACTGTTGAGAGCTATTCATGCTAGGCTACAAAGGGGGTGGGATTATGCAAATACTGCCTGAAAATGGGCCTTCCCAGGAGGTTTGGGGGCCCCAATGCCCCAATTTTGGCCAAGCTAATATGTTATAAGTAGTGTCATATTATTACCTGCCAAACCGAACATGATGGATCCGTGGAACGTTCCTCTTCACAACGTGGTGAATGTACAGAATGGAGATCGGGATGAATATATAATATTAGCGTGGGCGGGGCTTATCAGAAATGATTACACATACAATACTAATAATATATAATATAATAACACCATAATATATGACCAACAGTAATAGTATAAATAGTGACACGGATAATATAATGTATAATAAGTGGCAATATGAATAAAAATCATGACAATATTCTGTAAAATAATGGATATTAATATAATAATAAGGCTGGAATTAATAATAACATTAAGTAATATAATAATTAAAATAAACCAAATGATGCAATACAAATAATGATATTGTAATAAGACCTTATAATAATGAATACAATAGTCCTGAATATTGTTTAATATTATACAATTAGTAATAAATTTTGACTATAAATTATAATAATAAATGACCTTTTTTAATCTTATAGTTTCCTGTTTTTTCCTGCTATAACACGTGCGCCATGATCTGAAGCCTTTGCATCTGTGAAATCTGATTCTGATTCAGACCGTTTTTTCATTTCTCTCCTCGAATCCATTATTCTTACTGGAAAAAAAAACGTTGTCATAAATAAATGCGGAATTCTGTACGGACTGAGCAGAGCTGACACGGCGCAGCCCGTGCGATGGTGCTGGCGTCTGGCAGCTGCTCGGAGCCTGCGCCGTCACGACACCTCCAGCGACTCCTTCACACATGTCCTTATAGTAACTTCTGCTATTGTCCCGGCGAGAAATTAAAGTCCCATCGTGCTCCAGACGGGACAATGGCGGCTCCATTCACCTCCCGCTCCATCAGATTATCTATTTGAAGTTCTAATCTAATTATTGACTATTTGAAAACTATAAGCCGCGGCGCGGGACGGGGCGGACTACGGGCGATAAAAAAAAAAAAAAAAAAAAGACCCTCGTTCGAAAGAATAAAAAAAAAAAAAAAAACCCCTTTAAATATAAATGGGATCTGCAGACTGATGAAGGCGGCTTAAAGTTCATTATTGCAAAGAATTACATTTAATAGCATCAGAGGTGATTGGCGTTGAATGGTGCAATCAATACTAATGGGGGCAACAGATGGAGAAAAGATTAAGCACAAAACTAGTCCCGGCTCCGCTTTGTGGCGAAACAAGCCCTTGTCAGATTCATGATACATTTATTGCTCATTTCACTTTGCAAAAAGAATAATGCCCCCTTTCTTTTCATAGTCTGTCCTCTCCCTCCCACCCGTAGCCCTTCCATCCGAAAATCCCCCCTCGCCCTCCCTGGGGCTCAGCCCGTACACCACACCCTTCCCTCTGCCTTTCTTGTGGAAGGTGTAATAATTAATTCATGGGGTCTCCCGATGGCTGCGAGGCTTTAACTTTTTTTTTTTTTTTTTAACTGATTGACCCCCCTTCTTTTGAGCGTTGACAGGTCTAGAACTTGGTTGGCGCTCACTGAAACAGACATTATGGGAGGGTCGGAAACCCACCAAGCAACTGGCCACCAGCTTTTCCCCCTCCTCTGTCCCCATTTGTCAGGCTGAAATCTCTGAGTGGTGAGACAGAAGGTGCGGGGCCGTAAGACAATGGAGGACCGTGAAATGCAATTAAGAATGGGGCTGGTGGCAATTTCACAGTGTATGAAATGAAAGACAGGGTGACAGTGGAGACAGGGGGGGCGCAGGGGGCTCATTTTATTGCAGTTTCTATTTTACCCTAAATCTGTAACCCCCCCCCCCCCCTCCACCTTCTGGTTCTTAAGGAGTTATTTAGAGTTCATATCTGTCTCATCCATTAAATGCTGCTGTGTGCGGCACGGCCTCGTTGGTGAGCGCTCGGGTCCCCTGAGGGGCTCATTCTCTTCCTGTAAATGCGGATACGAGGCCCTGATTGTCTTTTTTTTTTTTTTTGTCTTGATCACAGGTGTCCCCGTGCAAGTCACGAACCTTCAGGACGGAACTCGGCATCGCACCGCGCTGGAGCTCTTCTCCTATCTCAACGAAGTGGCGTAAGTTGGAGACGCGCGTCGTGAGGCACGCCTGTGTTATCTGCTGTACCCTAATACACGGGGGTCCTTGGGGTACCTCCAAACTGGGGATACAGTTTACAAGTCCCCACGGAGTGCACATATTTACCGCCATCATGGATATTGTGGCGCACTTCAGTGGACCAGGGAAGTGGAGGTGCCCCAAGGATGGCGCAGCACCAGGGGGTCCAAGCATGATTGCCGCCATCCACTTTCCCAATTGGTGCACAACGCCACAACAGTATCAAACATGGAAGGGAGTAGGAGCACCCCGAAAGTGACTGCACCCTAATTTCGTACAGGGTCACGGTGCAGACAGGGAAAACTACGACTTTTTGATTGGTGCCCCTGCCGATCAGCACCTTCACCTCCAACTGTAATAGTGCAGAGTGGGTCTACCCCACCTCCTGTGTGACACTGGGGTACCATGGACCCCCGGAGGTCTCATCTCTAATTATACAGAACAAGACTGTATCTATAAACCCTTCAGATCTGTTCATGTCGGGCCACCTCGGGGTCTCCCGGTCCTATGATCAGCCAGTGCCACCATGCCCCCTGACACCGAGTCCTCCCAGAGTGCGGCACGGTCATCTGCACAGCATCATGGTCCAGAAGAACAGGCACTGACCAGCCCTCCGCCCCTGCAAAATGACATCAGGCAATAAGTGCAATTAAGCCAAGGCCTCTATGACCCTGCGGCCACCCATTAACCTGCCAACCCTCAATGCCACATTAAATTATCATATGGCGTCGCGGCTTCCATGTCCCCCCCCCATAAACAATGCGGCTCCCGTCACAATGCAGTCATACCAGCCTTAAAGAGAGGATATTATAATGCACTTATAGACTCGAGAGATGATGAAGAGCAGGCACAATAAACATTAACCTTGTAACCGCCTATTGTGACTCAAGAGCTTTCTCTTCATCGGTGGCTCTGGTTAGGTAGTGAGCGCCCCCTACTGGAGGATGCAGCAGCTGCGCAGATCTCAAGAGGGGAACCCTACTCCCTCCATGGCGGAGATTTGCAAGGATTGACGGGTGAGATGTGCCTGACCGCTGACGCGTTTTTCCTCTCCGCAGTTGCAAGCACGGTGTGGGGCGGATCGATATCGTGGAGAACCGATACATTGGGATGAAGTCGCGGGGTAAGTGTCAGGAATTAGAAGAATCATACCACCCTGATTGGGTTTCCCATGCCGCCGTACTAACCTTCCTCATCAGGTAGGGTCAGTCATCAACGTCCATTAAAATGAATGGAAACTCTACAAGGTGGAGTTGCCGTTCCTAGATTTCAGGATGTTGTCGGGTGCCCATCAAAGTGCCTTTACCTAATGTACTATCCCATGCAGGCAGAAAAGGCTAGAGGACAATACACACATCGCATGCAGGGAAGAATCCGTGATACCTCTATGACCATCTTACAATGCTATGGAAGAGCAGCTCTGGAGCACAAACTGCTTCTCTACAAAGTGGAACATTCATGAGCGCAGGACGGACATCTCCGGACACGTTCACATACAGCAGCAGGGATTTCCATAGAGGCCATGTATATTACTATCACAGCACCCCCTACTGCTCAGTGGAGGGACTGCAACAATAACCGTGTGCATCTGCTACTAATAGATACAAACATATCACATGCATCCATATAATCCTAGTTTGCTGGCAGGAGAGGGGTTAAACATGCATAAAGGGGTGTTCCCATTTTTTAAAGTGTTGGGATATTGTTTGGCCCCCATGGATCCTGGGAATGAAGGGGCCACAGCGCTGATTTAGCTCTGCCTCCCCGTTTCCTTGCATGGGAGGTGGCTGGATACTGCTGTGCAGGTAAAAACTGTGCTGTGGCCCCTTCGTTCTACGGGTTGGTGGGGGTCCGAATGGTTACCATCATCAGTTATATCCTAGCAATAGGTCGCAAGTCGGAATACCCCTTTAAAAGTGTTTTCCAGGTACAGAAAAACATGGCTGCTTTCTTCCAGAAAAGTCGCTGGACCGGTCCGTGGGTCGTGTCTGGTATTGCGCCTCAGCCCCAGTGCAGTGAATGGAGCTGCGATACCACATGTAACCTGTGGACAGGCGTGGCGCTGTTTTTGGCAGAAAGCAGCCATGTTTTTCTGATCATGCACAAACCCCTTTAATGATTGCATAATAAAAAAAGTTCTGCTGCTTTCTAATATACTGCATTTCAGTTTCAAGATATCTGTTTGCTGTCGGTGAATGGAAACGTTCTCAATGAGATACTTCTCACAGCTGAGAGTTTGTTGCAGTTGTATCCAAGTCTAGACAGTCCTCTTTGGACTCCAGACTGGTTTCCGTTACCTGCACTGACGCACTGTAACAAACTATCAGCATAGAGGAGATATTCGGGCTGCTGATGTGTTTACAGAGGATTGTGTAGACTGGATGCAATTGCAGCAAACTCTCAGCTACGAGAAGTAATAGCCTCTGGAAATAAAGAGCATGTTCCCATTGACTGACAGGAAGCAGAGATCTTGACGATAGTACAGAATTATTGGGCAGATGACATAAGGCTGGAGATCCTCCTGCAGGCGCTGCACGGCCCCAGTGGGTGGCGCTCTCTGTGCCTCTCACAACTACCCCCCTAACAATGGACTGCTCCCTCGGGCAGCTGAAATTACAATACATTTGATGCATATTATGTCTTTCACAACCTCATTATCAAATTATGTTTTTTGCACTGAAGGAGGCCTAATTAAGTGAAGTAAATTAAATCTGTGGGAGGGAAAAGTGCGGCGGCACGTTCAGGCTTTTAATTCTGCCAAAAGAACAAAAGCTTGTGTTTTTTCTCTTTCATTTTCCTTTTTGTCTTTTGTGGGGTTTTTTTTTTTTTAAACAGAAGCGACGATTTCAGTCACCGCCTGAATGGAGAAAAGTTTCTAAAAAGTTTGTTTTGCATCTTGGCTAAGAAAGGGTCATCCTCGTAGCAGGGGGTCTGTGTAATTCCTCTAGATTGGCACATTAACATCCAAAAATCTGTGGGCTTTTTGTTGTTGTTGTTGTTATACAGACGGGAAATACTGAGGAGCTGTTCTGCATAGATGGGATCATTGTAAATGGACTGAATACACGGAATGGCAGTCTTGGGTTAACACTAACATGTTCCTGGTGGTCTAGGGTGGCTTAGGGGTTGATGACTGTATTCCTGGTGGTCTAGGGTGGCTTAGGGGTTGATGACTGTATTCCTGGTGGTCTAGGGTGGCTTAGGGGTTGATAACTGTATTCCTGGTGGTCAAGGGTGGCTTAAGGGTTTATGACTGTATTCCTGGTGGTCTAGGGTGGCTTAGGGTTGAATAACTGTATTCCTGGCTGGGTCAGGTGGTTAGGGTGGCTGGTTTATGACTGTATTCCTGGTGGTCCTGGGTGCTTAAGGGGGCTTGATGTATTCTTGGGGGTCTAGGGTGGCTTAGGGGTTGATAACTGTATTCCTGGGGTGGGTGGCTTAAGGGTTTATGACTGTATTCTGGTGGTCTAGGGTGGCTTAGGGTGTTGATCTATATTCCTGGGGGTCAAGGGTGGCTTAGGGTTTATGACTGTATTCCTGGTGGTCTAGGGTGGCTTAGGGGTTTGATGACTGTATTCTGGTGGTCTTAGGGTGGCTTAGGGGGTTGATGATATATCCCCTGGTGGTCTAGGGTGGCTTAGGGGTTGATAACTATATTCCTGGTGGTCTAGGGTGGCTTAGGGGTTGATGATTATATCCCTGGGTCTAGGGTGGCTTAGGGGTTGATAACTATATTCCTGGTGGTCTAGGGTGGCTTAGGGGTTGATGATGTAATTCCTGGTGGTCTAGGGTGGCTTAGGGGTTGATGATGGTATCCCTGGAGGGTTTCCTGGGGGTCTAGGTGGCTTAGGGATTATTCTTGGTGGTGGGGTGGCTTAGGGGTTGATGACTTAATTCCTGGGGGTCTAGGGTGGCTTAGGGTTGATGACTGTATTCCTGGTGGTCTGGGTGGCTTAGGGGTTGATGACTGTATTCCTAGGTGGTCTAGGGTGGCTTAGGGGTTATACTATATTTCTGGTGGTCTAGGGTGGCTTAGGGGTTGATTTATGGGGACTATTCCTGGTGGTCAAGGGTGGCTTAGGGATTGGTGACTGTATTTCTGGTGGTCTTAGGGTGGCTTAGGGGTCGATCCTATATTCCTGGGGGTCTAGGGTGGCTTAGGGGTTGATGATTATATCCTGGGCTCTAGGGTGGCTTAGGGGGTTGATAATATTCTGGTGGTCAAAGGGTGGCTTAGGGTTGATGACTGTATTCCTGGTGGTCTAGGGTGGCTTAGGGGTTGATGATTATATTCCCTGGGGGTCTAGGGTGGCTTAGGGGTTGATGACTTATATTCCTGGTGGTCTAGGGTGGCTTAGGGGTTGATGCCCTGGTGGTCTAGGAGGGTTGATGTATTTCCTGGTGGGTGGCTTAGGGGTTGATGACTATTCCTGGTGGTCAAGGGTGGCTTAGGGGTTTGATGACTGTATTCCTGGTGTCTAGGGTGGCTTAGGGGTTGATGATTATATCCCTGGTGGTCTAGGGTGGCTTAGGGGTTGATAACTATATTCCTGGTGGTCTTAGGGTGGCTTAGGGGTTGATGATTTATATCCCTGGTGTCTAGGTGGCTAGGGGTTTGATGACTATTTCCCTGGTGGTCTAGGGTGGCTTAGGGTTGATGACTGTATTCCTAGGGGTCTAGGTGGCTTAGGGTTTGATGACTTGTTTTCTGGTGGTCTAGGGTGGCTTAGGGATTGATGACTGTATTCCTGGTGGTCAGGTGTGGCTTAGGGATTGGTGACTGTATTTTCTGGGTGGTCTAGGGTGGCTTAGGGTCGATAACTATATTCCTGGGGGTCTAGGGGTGGCTTAGGGGGTTGATGATTATATTCCTGGGGCTCTAGGGTGGCTTAGGGGTTGATAACTGATTCCTGGTGGTCTGGGTGGCTTAGGGGTCGATAACTATATTCCTGGGGGTCTAGGGTGCTTAGGGTTGATGATTATTTCCTGGGCTTAGGGTGGCTTAGGGGTTGATAACTGATTCCTGGTGGGTCTAGGGTGGTTTAGGGGTCGATAACTATATTCCTGGGGTCTAGGGTGCTTAGGGGTTGATGACTGTATTCCTGGGGGTCTAGGGTGGCTTAGGGGTTGATGACTGTATTCCTGGGGGTCTAGGGTGGCTTAGGGGTTGATGACTATTATCCCTGGGGCTCTAGGGTGGATTAGGGGTTTGATGATTATATTTCTGGTGGTCTAGGTGACTTAGGCGTTGATGACTGTATTTCTGGTGGTCTAGGGTGGCTTAGGGGTTGTGACTATATCCCTGGGGCTAGGGTGGATTAGGGGTTGATGATTATATTTCTGGTGGTCTAGGGTGGCTTAGGGGTTAATGATTATATTTCTGGTGGTCTAGGGTGGCTTAGATGTTGATGATTGTTTTCCTGGTGATCTAGGGTGGCTTAATAGTTGTGATGATATTCCAATATTCCTAGTAGTCTAGGGCAGTGAAGAGGTTAATGTTAGTATCTCAGGTGGTGTAGAACATTCAGGGGGTTAATTACTGTATCTCTTGTGTTCTTGGGTAGTGAAGTGGTCAATTACAGTATTCTTGGTGGTCTTGTGCAGCGAAGGGGTTAGTGCCAGTATCCCTGGTGATCTAGATCAGTGAAGTAATTTCAATATAGCTGGTGGTCTAGTACAGTCAGTGGTTAATTACTGTATCTCTGGTGGTCAAGGGCACTGAAGAAGGTAGTGTCAATGTACCTGGTGGTCTAGGGCAGTGAAGGGGATAAAGTTCAGGCAGTTCACAGCAGTAAAGAGGTTGATGTAAGAATACCTTGGGTCTAGAGCAGTTAAATGTACGATTCCTGAGGAGGGCAATAGAGATGAGAACAGGGGGAGACGGAGGACGGGGCTTCTGTTGGCAGTGCACTTCTCTCTATGATGGGGAGAGATTTGGGAGGGTTCTTCCCCACCATTAAGGAGGCAGCTTAGGGAGTCTGCACGGGAGCACACCTCTACTGAGAGGGAAAAACTTCTGTGCCGTGCAGCCCTGCAGCTTAGAGGGGACATTGGTCCCTGGTGGTCTTAGACCACCACGAAGATTAAAATAAACCACTTCATAAACTAAGGTAATAAAGAGGTTAATGGCACTGACCCTTGTGGTCTTGGGTCATGAGGGGGTTACTGTTAACATTCACCAGTGGGTTACTGAAAATGTCCTGGTCTAGGGTAGTGAAGGGATTCATTATACTAACCGGTCCAAAGCAGTGAAGGGGTTAATGGTGATGGTGAAGGAGTTAATTGTTAATACTTGTTTTCTATCAGCTGCTTAAAGGGGTTTCTGAGATTCTGATATTGATGACTTATCCTCATCAATATCTGATCAGCGGGGGTCCGATGCCTGGCAACCCCACTGATCAGCTGTTGGAAGAGGCTGCAACGCTCCGGTGAGCACCGCAGCTTTTTCTTAGGTGCCAGTCCCATCCAAATGAATATCAAATGTAATACCAAGCACAGCCACTATAGAATGGACGGCGCTGTGCTTGGTGAGCTGCGGGTATCAAACCCCTGCCGATAGGTCTTCAATATCAGAATCTTGGAAAACCCCTTTAAGACAACCGTACACCTTAGATAGTGTTATGGCCAACTGCTAATTCTCCCAACCCCCACCCTATACACACCAGGATTGGCCGAGCATGCATGTATTCTCAATAGGTAGAACGGAATAAGCTGCTGCTAAACCTCTCACAACAGATCTGGAATTTTAAGATCCAGCGAGTTCAGGACACCCTCATGGACGGTCGCCGGCTCACTGATGTTCTTCTCGTGTATGCTCAGCTAGTTCTGTCTGTGACGGGGCATGCCCACCATGAGAGCTCTGCCTGATCACTATGGGAGTGGGCTGGGGGGTTTATGGTGGCCGCTCTATTCCTGGTGCCGTTCCCTCGGCGGTATAATCAGTTTCACTCATCAGATACAGCGGGGAGTAACATGTTTATTCATCAAACGGTAAAAATAATTCACTGAAAAGCCGAGCACCGAACTTGTAACAATGCCAAAAATCTGTTAAATTACACCCCGTCCCCGAAAATATGAAGACGCCATGAAGATAATGAGAAGGAACTGCCGAGTAAAAGACCGTGATTTACTTACTGTATGACTTCACTATACTGCTGTATCTAATCCTATCCTGTGTGATACTGCCTGCTGAGCTGTGTATCTAATCCTATCCTGTGTGATACTGCCTGCTGAGTTATGTATCTAATCCTATCCTGTGTGATACTGCCTGCTGAGCTATGTATCTAATCCTATCCTGTGTGATACTGCCTGCTGAGCTGTGTATCTAATCCTATCCTGTGTGATACCGTCTGCTGATCTGTGTATCTAATCCTATCCTGTGTGATACTGCCTGCTGATCTGTGTATCTAATCCTGTCCTGTGTGATACTGTCTGCGGAGCTGTGTATCTAATCCTATCCTGTGTGATACTGTCTGCTGAGCTGTGTATTTAAATCCTATCCTGTGTGATACTGTCTGGCCTGCAGCCTGTGTATCCTATATCCCTGCCCCCTGGTGGTGATACTGTCTGCCTGAGCTGTTGTATCTAATCCTAATCCTGTGGTGATACTGTCTGCTGAGGCTGTGTATCTAAGCCTATCCTGTGGTGATACTGTCCTGCTGCAGCTAGTTGCTATCTTAATCCTATCCTTGTGTGATACTGGTCTGCTAAGCTGATGTATCTAATCCTTCCTCCCTGTTGGTGATACTGATCTGCTGAGCTGTGTATCTAATCCCATCCGTGTGTGATACTGTCTGCCTAAGCTGCTGTTATCTAATCCTATCCTGGTGTGATACTGTCTGCTGGAGCTATGTATTCTAATCCTATCCTGTGTTGATACTGGCCTGCTGAGCTGTGTATCTAATCCTATCCTGTGTGATACGTCTGCTGATCTGTGTATCTAATCCTATCCTGTGTGTGATACTGTCTGCTGAGCTGTGTATCTAATCCTATCCTGTGTGATACTGTCTGTGCTGTGTATGAGCTGTGTATCTAATCCTATCCTGTGTGATACTGTCTGCTGAGCTGTGTATCTAATCCTATCCTGTGTGATACTGTCTGCTGAGCTGTGTATCTAATCCTATCCTGTGTGATACTGTCTGCTGAGCTGTATGTATCTAATCCTATCCTGTGTGATACTGTCTGCTGAGCTGTGTATCTAATCCTATCCTGTGTGATACTGTCTGCTGAGCTGTGTATCTAATCCTATCCTGTGTGATACTGTCTGCTGAGCTGTGTATCTAATCCTATCCTGTGTGATACTGTCTGCTGAGCTGTGTATCTAATCCTATCCTGTGTGATACTGTCTGCTGAGCTGTGTATCTAATCCTATCCTGTGTGATACTGTCTGCTGAGCTGTGTATCTAATCCTATCCTGTGTGATACTGTCTGCTGAGCTGTGTATCTAATCCTATCCTGTGTGATACTGTCTGCTGAGCTGTGTATCTAATCCTATCCTGTGTGATACTGCCTGCTGAGCTGTGTATCTAATCCTATCCTGTGTGATACTGTCTGCTGAGCTGTGTATCTAATCCTACCCTGTGTAATACTGTCTGCTGAGCTGTGTGTATGATACAGTAATGCTCGTGTATGCGGTCGTCATGTCTGTGTACATATATGTAAACATGTTTGTATGTTGCCGGGATCTGGGTTGGCGTGTAGCAGGCAGTGTGCGGTATCATACTGACGGCATCCTTTCATGGCGGCCTGGCGGGAGGCATCGCTTCCAGTGCTGTCAGGGTATTCAGCGCACTTTCTCTTAGCTGCTGACAGCTGTCACAGCAGAGAAAATATGAAAACAAGAACCCCCACCATCCGCTGTACAACTCTGCCAAACAGGCCGCAGTGCACGCCCGCACTCTGGAGGCTTATCCTGTGCACACCTGACAAGGCTCTTCTGAGGGCCAAGAGAGGAAATCCAGGGCCACTCAAGATCCACCTCGGGAAATGGCCAGATGGATGGCTCCGCAACACATGATGGGGGGTGTAGTGCTTTAGGCTTCTCTGAGACAGTATCACAGTTTTAGATACAACAGCTCAGCAGGCAGTATCACTAAAGACTGGCTTAGAAACACAGCTCAGCAGACTGTATCACACATGATAGGATTAGATACACAGCTCCCCCCGGTGGGTTCCTATACATCTCCTTCCCCCCCCCCGGTGGGTTCCTATACATCTCTTCCCCCTCCGGTAGTTTCCTATACATCTCCTTCCCCCCCGGTAGGTTCCTATACATCTCCTTCCCCCCCCGGTGGGTTCCTATACATCTCCTTCCCCTCCGGTAGGTTCCTATACATCTCCTTCCCCCCCCCCGGTGGTTCCTATACATCTCCTTCCCCCTCCGGTTGGTTCCTATACATCTCCTTCCCCCTCGGTGGGTTTCCTATACATCTCCTTCCCCCCGGTAGGTTCCTATAACATCTCCTTCCCCCTCCGTGGTTTCCTATACATCTCCTTCCCCCTCCGGTGGGTTCCTATACATCTCCTTCCCCCCCGATGGGTTCCTATACATCTCCTTCCCCCCCCGGTAGGTTTCCTATACATCTCCTTCCCCCTCCGGTGGGTTCCTATACATCTCCTTCCCCCGGTAGGTTCCTATACATCTCCTTCCCCCTCCGGTGGTTCCTATACATCTCCTTCCCCCTCCGGTGGGTTCCTATACATCTCCTTCCCCCTCCGGTGGTTTCCTATACATTCTCCTTCCCCTCCGGTGGGTTCCTATACATCTCCTTCCCCCCTCCGGTGGGTTCCTATACATCTCCTTCCCCTCCGGTGGGTTCCTATACATCTCCTTCCCCCTCCGGTGGGTTCCTATACATCTCCTTCCCCCCCGGTAGGTTCCTATACATCTCCTTCCCCCTCCGGTGGGTTCCTATACATCTCCTTCCCCCCGGTAGGTTCCTATACATCTCCTTCCCCCCGGTAGGTTCCTATACATCTTCCTTCCCCCCTCCGTGGGTTCCTATACATCTTCCTTCCCCCCCCCCGGTGGGTTCCTATACATCTCCTTCCCCCCCGGTGGTTCCTATACATCTCCTTCCCCCCCCGGTGGGTTCCTTATACATCTCCTTCCCCCTCCGGTGGGTTCCTATACATCTCCTTCCCCCCGGTAGGTTCCTATACATCTCCTTCCCCCCCGGTGGTTCCTATACATCTCCTTCCCCCTCCGGTGGTTCCTATACATCTCCTTCCCCCTCCGGTGGGTTTCCTATACATCTCCTTCCCCCCGGTAGGTTCCTATACATCTTCCTTCCCCCCCGGTAGGTTCCTATACATCCCCCCCCGGTCTCCTATCCCCCCCGGTAGGTTCCTATACATCTCCGGTCCCCCCCGGTAGGTTCCTATACATCTCCGTCCCCCCGGTAGGTTCCTATACATCTCCTTCCCCCCGGTGGCTTCCTATACATCTCCTTCCCCCGGGTCCGAACCTGTCATCTCCAGTCTCCATTTCCCACAGTTAATTTTACCATTGACTTTCGAGGACTCTGAAGGGAGTAATTTCGGAGGCGCCGGAGATGGGAAGGCTTTAACCCGCTCACCCCGGTAGATTATTTTGCGCCTGGTTTAGCACAACATTTCTCTTGACAACTCCCGTCCTTAATAAGCCTTCAAGATGTCAGCAGCAAACAGAGATCTCTGCTGGATGGACGGGGTGCAGGTAACATACTGACGTCTCGCTGCCACCACGTGGGGGGCTCATGGTCTGTGACACTGACACTGTCCTACCGACCAGAGGGTTGTCACGTCAAGTGGTTCGGATCATGGGGGCATTATTTTATAGAAAACAACTAAAATCTCTGCTTTTAAAATTTTGTGTAATGTTAATTTAAAGACAAGCCCTTCCTGGTTTCTATTGTATCTGCTTCTGGGAAAGCTGGATGGTTATCAAGGCCTAGTTCAAGGGTTAGAAAAACATGGCGGCTTTCTTCCCCGAGCTGTCCCACACCCCTCCATGGGGTTGAGCTGCAGTACCACGCACAACCTGTGGACAGCCGTGACACCGGACAATTCCTTTAAAAGTGTACAGCGGTGGTCTGCGACCAGTGGTGCTCCAGCCTAGGCATGACTACCACTCTGTCATGCATGCTGGGAGTTGTAGTTTTGCAAATGGAAAATCCTGGGTTAGAGATCACAGTATCAATGTATATCTAGGAACAGTTGCCCTTTAGGTGCCTGGGAAAGTTGGGTGACAACTCCTGAAGGCCGCTGGGGCATGCTGGGAGTTGTAGTTAAAGATCACAGTTTCCCTTTAGGAGCCTAGGAACGTTGGGTGACAACTCCTGAAGGCTGCTGGGGCATGCTGGGAGTTGTAGTTAGAGATCACAGTATCAATGTATATCTAGGAACAGTTGCCCTTTAGGAGCCTAGGAAAGCTGGGTGACGACTCCTGAAGGCTGCTGGGAGTCGTAGTTTTTCAACAACTGGAAAATCCCAGGTTACAGATCACAGTATCAATGTTGCCATTTAGGTGCCTGGGAAAGCGGGGCATGCTGGGAGCTGTAGTTTAGCAACAGCTGGAGAAACCGTTGGCGTGGAACTCCTCTGGGGTCACCCAGCTTTCCCAGATGCAGATTACTCCGATGTTACCTTTCATACATTCGCAGGCCGGGGTGGCGTTCTTATGCCAGTGCCGAGATCTTTTCACCGTCTTCAGCCCGGCCTTGGCTCGGCGCTCAGAACCCACCAAGTTACAGGCTTCGTGTCCAACATAGTTTAACATTGTTCTGACAGGCGGAGAATTAACCCGTCACTCCGCTCGGCTGCCTCCCAAAGCTGGCGGACACTTATCTAAATGAGCAGTTATCCTCGGGAGAGAGATACTTTCAGCTCCGTCGCCTGGCATAGCGCTCTCCATCACGACGTGAGCCCGCGAGCCTCCCAATCAGGGCCATTTTAAATAGTATTATTTCCTAAGCGCTTATGCTTGGCCGAAAGTGAGAGTGAAGTAGAGGCATAAAGGGAGGGGAGGCGAGGAGGGGGGTCTATAGAGAACTGTTATTTCAGGCCCTTCTCCTCCATGCCTCCTCTCCTTCTCCTTGGCTTTAATTACAGCCTTCCTGCGGGAGTCCGGTGGGCTCGAGACGGTGAAGCGATCAGTTCTTGAAACCTGTCATTTCAGCCTCTTCAAAAAAAGAGGAATCTACACATTTTCACCACAAGGTGCGGAGTGGTCTGTCTTTGCCCCCAGCGGGGTAGTAATGACACATACACTTTGCAGCAAGCTGAGAGTGAATGAAGTCCGTCTGCAGTTCTGCTGTCACCGGCCTCATTAATGGTGTCATTTGACAGCAATTTGGGCTTCACGTATCCTTGTCTTTTTCTCTTTTCTTTCTCCCTCACCCCCCTCTGCCTGGGAAAAAAAAAAACTAAAAACTATGGCTAGGTATCTACGAGACGCCGGCTGGAACCATCCTGCACCATGCGCACTTGGACATCGAGACGTTCACCATGGACCGAGAGGTGCGGAGGATCAAGCAGGAGCTGTCGCTGAGGTTCTCCGAGCAGGTCTACAATGGTAGGTGACCCGCGCCTCTCCACGGTTTCCCGTGTCACTGGCTTGTCAACAGAGTGACATCATCTTATAAAGATGCCACTTGTCATGTCTGTACAGAGCAGCAATGATGTCTCACAGGATTAAAGGTGCATTCCTAAATAAACCTCCATTGAAACGTCCTCCAGGTCCCACATTCTGCAATGATTGATATCATAATATATCTTTATAACGGTGAGAGGCCCATTTTTATTGACACAGAGCTCCAAATTCTCTGCATGAGGTTAGATGATAAAATCCTGGTTCCTTCAGTCACCACTAGGGGGAGCTCACTGCAGACAGATTTATTATTGAGTTCAGTGTACAAACAGTATCAGTATACAATGAGCTCCCTCTAGTGGTGGCTGTATAATCTGTATGCAGCAATCTCCTGAGCTCCCTCTAGTGGTGGCTGTATATATCTGTATGCAGCAATCTCCTGAGCTCCCTCTAGTGGTGGCTGTATATATCTGTATGCAGTAATCTCCTGAGCTCCCTCTAGAGGTGGCTGTATATATCTGTATGTAGTAATCTCCTGAGCTCCCTCTAGTGGTGGCTGTATATATCTGTATGCAGCAATCTCCTGAGCTCCCTCTAGTGGTGGCTGTATATATCTGTATGTAGTAATCTCCTGAGCTCCCTCTAGTGGTGGCTGTATATATCTGTATGTAGTAATCTCCTGAGCGCTCCCTCTAGTGGTGGCTGTATATATCTGTATGTAGTAATCTCCTGAGCTCCCTCTAAGTGGTGGCTGTATATATCTGTATGTAGTAATCTCCTGAGCTCCTCTAGTGGTGGCTGTATAATCTGTATGTAGTAATCTCCTGAGCTCCCTCTAGTGGTGGCTGTATATATCTGTATGTAGTAATCTCCTGAGCTCCTCTAGTGGTGGCTGTTATATATCTGTATGTAAGTAATCTCCTGAGCTCCCTCTAGTGGTGGCTGTATATATCTGTATGTGTATCTGTGTGTAGTATATCTGTATGAGTAATCCCTGAGCTCCCTCTAGTGGTGGCTGTATATATCTGTATGTAGTAATCTCCTGAGCTCTCTCTAGTGGTGGCTGTATATATCTGTATGTAGTAATCTCCTGAGCTCCCTCTAGTGGTGGCTGTATATATCTGTATGTTAGTAATCTCCTGAGCTCCCTCTAGTGGTGGCTGTATATATCTGTATGTAGTAATCTCCTGAGCTCTCTCTAGTGGTGGCTGTATATATCTGTATGTAATCTCCTGAGCTCCCTCTAGTGGTGGCTGTATATATCTGTATGTAGTAATCTCCTGAGCTCCCTCTAGTGGTGGCTGTATATATCTGTATGTAGTAATCTCCTGAGCTCCCTCTAGTGGTGGCTGTATAATCTGTATGCAGTGAGCTCCCTCTAGTGGTGGCTGTATAATCTGTATGTAGTGAGCTCCCTCTAGTGGTGGCTGTATAATCTGTATGTAGTGAGCTCCTCTAGTGGTGGCTGTATAATCTGTATGTAGTGAGCGCCCTCTAGTGGTGGCTTGTATAATCTGTATGTAGTGAGCGCCCTCTAGTGGTGGCTGTAATAATCTGTATGTAGTGAGCGCCCTCTAGTGGTGGCTGTATAATCTGTATGTAGTGAGCGCCCTCTAGTGGGTGGCTGTATAATCTGTATGTAGTGAGCTCCCTCTAGTGGTGGCTGTATAATCTGTATGTAGTGAAGCTCCCTCTAGTGGTGGCTGTATAATCTGTATGTAGTGAGCGCCCTCTAGTGGTGGCTGTATAATCTGTATGTAGTGAGCGCCCTCTAGTGGTGGCTGTATAATCTGTATGTAGTGAGCGCCCTCTAGTGGTGGCTGTATAATCTGTATGTAGTGAGCGCCCTCTAGTGGTGGCTGTATAATCTGTATGTAGTGAGCTCCCTCTAGTGGTGGCTGTATAATCTGTATGTAGTGAGCTCCCCCTAGTGGTGACTGTATAATCTGTATGTAGTGAGCTCCCTCTAGTGGTGGCTGTATAATCATTAAGTATACAGTGAGCTCCCCTGGTGGTGGCTGTATAATCTGTATGTAGTGAGCTCCCTCTAGTGGTGACTGTATAATCTGTATGTAGTGAGCTCCCTCTAGTGGTGGCTGTATAATATGTATGTAGTGAGCTCCCTCTAGTGGTGACTGTATAATCTGTATGTAGTGAGCTCCCTCTAGTGGTGACTGTATAATCTGTATGTAGTGAGCTCCCTCTAGTGGTGGCTGTATAATCTGTATATAGTGAGCTCCCCCTAGTGGTGACTGTATAATCTGTATGTAGTGAGCTCCCTCTAGTGGTGGCTGTATAATCATTAAGTATACAGTGAGCTCCCCCTGGTGGTGGCACGCTGCATTTTATCATCTAACTCTGTTTATGGATGGAATTTGGAGCTCTGTATCAGAGTAACTGAGCTCTAACCACCCTAAAGATATATTAAATAAGTTCAACAATGTTTAAATGTATAAAATGTTCAAGATCTCTGGCCTAGCTGAGCTTTTGTTATAGTGTATCATTGTAGTTTTCTGTAAGCTAAATATAACGACAGTCCAAATCTCTCCCCTGTCTTCCAAAGAGGACACTCTACTGGGCCTACTGGCCTTTTCTTCAAGACCTGCACATATGACTTTGATAACAAAAAGCAAAACGATCAGCGCCTGATCTTCCTCCTTATCAGAGGATATTAAAAATAAAGGATTTTCCATCCTGTAACAGCTTCTTCTGCTTTTCTCCTCTGCTGAAGTGATGCAACTATTCTGCTTGCTCTGAGGTTGCTATGGCAGCATCCAATAATGGACTTCCTGTCATGTGACCTGCACTTTTATGAATGTGCTGTTATGAGTGGAGGTCACATGACAGGAAGTCCATGCTGAGTTAGTCTATTTTTGCTACCAGGGCAACTCCAGATCAAGCATGATAGTCAAATTACTGCAGTAATGAAGGGAAGAAGACAAGGCGATTTTTGCACGTTTCTATGAACTGTTTTAGTACAGAAGGGGCAGATTGAGGCAGTCGGAAGGCGCTTACCCAGACCATACGCACCTCCTCTGCTATCATCAGTTCTATTCAGCCGTTTCTCAACCAATATGGCTGCCATTACCGCTCCCTCACGGGTCATTACCTAACTTTCCCTGACTTCTGAGTGACAAATCAGCCTGGTTATACAATTATACATTGTCCAGTGGACGGGGAAGTTCTAGAACTTTAGGAAAGCTGGGTGACAACTCTTGTAGGGCCTTCAATGTCAGCCTACTGGTTGTCACCCAGCCAGCTAATAGAAGGGGAAGTGCTCTTCAGGGACTTTTTCTTTTGGCGTGTTACATAAAGCTTCTTTTCTGTCTGCGTCCAGTTAATTGATCAGGTCGCATAGCCCTGGGGAGCGGCCGCGATGCTGGAGACTTAGGGACAGATGTGCTCTGGTATTCCTTTCCCGGGAGGAAAGTGGAAGTCCTTTCTTCTGACTGTGACTAATGTTACCTTAGGAGAATGCTGTGGAAGGTGAGCTCACCTGAGCCGGCTCCCAGCGAACACCCGTCCATATGGCCCCTGATTCCTGACCCTGATAAGGCGCGAGGTCAGGCCGCAGCCTGGCGTCTTTCATCCAGGGCTCTAGCTCAGCTCTGCTTTTCTAGGATTACAATCCCAATGTTTCAAGTCGCCGCCGCGCTTTCTCCCGCGGTTCACGGACGGCGGTAATTAGAGCGCACGGTGCAACCGTTTCCAGAAAATAATAACCCAGATTTCACATCGTAGAAAATGAGGTTAAAAGTGAAATTTTTGAAATGGCAGCGACGCGCCGGCCGCCCCCGGGGAAAACGATGTTGTGACACAATCTGCTGACAATCACTAATACGGTTTGGAAGGAAAATGATCGCGGACGTTTTTTTCTACCCTTGTCTTCATATTCATAGGAAGGATATAGGGGGTCACCTATCACGTGCCGGATGTTCACAAAACTATATTCTGTATCACAAAACAGAACTTCAACAGTACAAAAGTCCAAATTTGTTACAACCCGTGTTACGGAATGATACTTTGTGTCATTTCCATGGAATAATTAGGCAGAATTCATCCAATTCTTGTACAGTGACCCTGTAGAAATTCCAATAATCTGGCATGTCCTGCCCAACACAGTGGTTACACTATCATCTATAGATTATCGCAACCACATAGGTAAATACCCGTACTCCAGTCAGATCCTCGTAGGTCCCGGAATCGCGCTCTCACCGGTTCTCCGATCTCATCCGCAGGTTACTGGTACAGCCCTGAGTGCGAGTTTGTCCGTTCCTGTATCTCCAAATCCCAGGAGCTGGTGGAAGGCAAGGTGCAGCTGTCTGTGCTGAAGGGGCAGGTCTACGTGCTGGGCCGAGAGTCGCCCCAGTCTCTGTATAACGAGGAGCTGGTCAGGTAAGATGCCATCACTTTCCGCGCAGCATAAGGGTCTATTCACACACAGCGGAGTTGTTGAAGATATTTCTGCATCAGTTTCATCCATCTGAATGAGATTGATTTGGTGGCAAGAGATGGATTACTGCAAGTCCCATGAAGATGAATGGGACAGTTGTAGAAATTCACCTGTACCATCATCTCCTGTCGGCTCTTAAAGGGGTTGACTGGTTTCGGTAGAGCACCAGACCAAGCTAGTGATTGGCTGCAGTGGTCACGTGACATCACTGCAGCAGCCTGGCCTGGAGAACTGGAGGATCTGTCAGGTAAGCACTTACCTGTTCTTCATTTCAGGCAGATCCTGGGGATTGTCCGTTGTCCTTCTGAAAACAGAAAACCCCTTTATTAGCTGGAAAATGCAAGAAGACACAGGCTTGTAACATCCCGTCATCAGCTCTCCCCCGCCTCTCCTCTTGATAACAGCAATGAGAGGCGGGGCCAGACTACAAAGTGCCTATCTGTGTAGTCTGGACCCGCCCCCTCACACCTGTTTTTCCTCATCAGTGCTCTTGCTTCATTTTTCTCCAGCTGCCTCTCCTCTTGATAATGGCAATGAGAGGCGGGGCCAGACTACAAAGTGCCTACCTGTGTAGTCTGGACCCGCCCCCTCACACCTGTTTTTCCTCATCGGCGCTCTTGCTTCATTTTTCTCCAGCTGCCTCTCCTCTTGATAAGGCTCCATTCACAAGTCCTGTTTTTCTTTCCTGATTCGATCCTGATCTGGATCCATTCATTTCAATGGGTCCTGAAAAAATCAGGATCGAATCAGGAAAGAAAAACAGGACGTGTGAATGGAGCCTAATGGCAATGAGAGGCGGGGCCAGACTACAAATCATCTATCTGTGTAGTCTGGACCTGCCCCTCACAGATGTTTTTCTGCAGTTAGAGGCGGGGCCTGACCACTCAGACCACTGTGCATCAAGCATCTTAGGGGATGGGGCCAAAAGCTAATCTGTTAAAAGATTAAAGGCCGTCTTAAAGTGAACCTGCACCTTAAAACCACAAATAAGGTGTCTACACTGGTTAGTATGAGACTATATAAGAAGTGTATGTTTATAGCGGGTGTTATAATATCCTCCGCCTTCAAGGAGCTCAAATAACACAGCGGGATTGGACGGTGACATCATCTTGTATGGTTTTTGGCTATGACGATTTAGTCTTACCTATCCATGCCCCAGGTTTTCCCAGGATCTGGACGGGCCCTACCAAGCGGCAGCTCCGATATCCCACCTCTGTTTATTTTACCTGAGCAGAGGGCTCTCCAATTATCTCCACCGCCTACTTACCTTGGGTGCCCCCCCTCCTTTCCTCCCACCCCCCTCCCGTCCGTTTCCAAATCAGCGGCTTCTCAATCCACATCCATCCCCTCTCATTATGTCACTCTCGCTCTTGGGGAGATGAGATGAATAAAGTGAAAAGAGTAGGGGAAAAAAAAAACAACAAGCAGCTAAAGCGAGCGCGATCAGAGAGACGGCTTTTATACTCGCCGCGTCTCCAACCATTTGCTTTTCTTCTTCTTGACTTTTGCATCTTTGCTTTGAAAGCTTTTGAATGACAGCGTAACGGGAAGCAGGGGGAACGAGCATGCTGCTACAACCAGCGCCGGGTGGAAATGCCTCCGCTCAGTGGGTATAAAGTAATGTAATTATAGAGCAGGTCAGAGTCACTTCAATGAGCAAAAATAAAAGGCGCCGCTTTTCTTCTGTGTCTCTTTCCTTCATACTTTACTTTCACGTCAAGGGAGGTAAAATCATTCTCCAGGTTTTTTTTTTGGTGGTAATTTCTATGGTGGGTGGGGGGGTTGGGGTAGGCGCTGGAGCGGTTTCGGTTTACAATTCCTGTGTTTGTCTCTCCATAATAGTAAGTGTGATACTAATGGCGGCCGGGAAGTAAGATGGGGAGAAAAAAGGGGGCGGGGGGTTCTTAAAGAGCCGCCCCCTTGACTAAAACAATTGTTATTCTGGCCGCCATTGTCACCCAGCTTTCCCAGGACAGTTTTGTAGTGACCCCCTCCCCCCCAAGATGGCCGCCTTTACCCATCTCACCACTCACCTTTCCCACCCCTGCCCAGTTATATAGTTCTATAACCCCAGATGCTGCAGTGACTGATCCGCCATTCAGGGGCACGGTAAAGCTGAGTGTCAACCAATACGGCCACTAGACCTCCGAATGGCAGGTCTGCCCAGTTACGCTGTTATGTTCGCCCTGCCTGATGCCAGACCCGCCATTTTGAGGACTGGTAAATCTGGGTGACGCCCCCTGCACCGGCGGTTTCATGTCTTCCTCTTTCCCTCCCACAGCATGGACAAGCAGGGAGATTACGAGCCGTGCGATGCCTCTGGATTCATCAGGATCAATGCCGTCAGGTGAGGTTTATTCTGGTTTGGGGTGCAGTACATTACACATATAAAGTTTTGCAGCAGAGCGGTAAAGTGAAACATGTGCCCTGTTTGGTTGCTATGGGCAACACGGATGAAGTAAAGGAGACCCCACGTGTGCAGACTGGAGTAGTTGCCCACAGTGACCAATCAGATTCCAACATTCATTTCATGCATATTTGCTAATACCCCTCCCCCTTTGGTGTATGCTCCGCCCCTCGGGGCTGATACAGTTAGCGCTCATGGAGTGCGGCTTTCTGAAAGCATGCAGCTGTGCCAGTGATTCGTCAACTCCTCCAGGATGGTGTTATCTCATTGGTTGCTATGGGCAACACCACCAGAAATCCATTCTCACCCGCCATGCTGACGCTTTCCAACAAAACACCGGACCGCCTTTATCTAACCTTGTCACCCATAGCGACCAATCAGAGCACGGCCTCTGGATAAAATGAAAGCTGCCTTGTGATTGGTTGCTATGGGGGGACGAGGCCTGTTAGACCAACACGTTTTTTGTGTCCGGCGTTTGTGCGGGATCAAGCATGCCGCAGATGTGAACTTACCCTTAAAGGGGTCCTCTCACTTCAGTCAGTGCCATTTATCATATGGATGCACTTACTAATGTATTGTGATTCTCCATATTCCCTCCTTTGCTGGCTGGATTCATTTTTCCATCACATTACACACGGCTTGTTTCCATGGTTACGACCACCATAAAATCCAACGGTTGTGTTTCCACACTATAGGAAAAAGCCCTAGTCTATATGAGCTCCTGCGGTCCCAGCCACCAGAGAGGCCGGCACTTTTTCCTATAGTGTACAAGCACGACCACCACTGCTAGATTAGAGGGTGGTCGTAACCATGGAAACGAGCAGTGTATAATGTGATGGAAAAAATAATCCAGCCAGCAAAGGAAGCAACATGGACAATAACATCACATTAGGAAGTGTCTTGTATTCACTGCATCTACTTGATCAATGTCACTTACTGAAGTCAGAGGACCCCCCTTTAAGGGGAGTTCCTGCTGCTGCCACCCGCCATTAACATCTGCAACTGATGGCGGAAATTTTAAGATCACGTGAATCACTGATTGGCGGTAATAGAAGCAGAGCGCCCCTTTAATGTTTATTGCCTGAAATCATAAAACAATCTTCCGGGAAGGGGCAGGACTCACCCCGAATACAAATTTACCGAAAAGTGGGCACTTGGGTATTTTGTGGGTGGGTTCAGGGGCGGGGCTTAAATGTCCCAAATTTAATAACGCACTGTGAAGCGCTGCCACATTACGGATTTTGGTGCATCTACCGGAGCAGGAAATGGCGGTATTGTGTGACTATAAAGTCACGCCCCCCCATTTCCAAACCCTCCGAAACCTTGGGGTGAAATAAAAAAAGAATGGGGTTTAGTAAACACGGCAGATGCGTGAAGTATCTAGATGTTCCGGGGCCCATACATACAGAACCTGCAGATGACGGGGGTGGTCACGTGGTCGGTGGCTCCACCTGGTGACCGCGCTGACAGGGTTAACCCTTCGTCAGAGTCTCCGCAGCATTTACATAAAAGGCTTTCTCTCCATTAATTTCTTTCTTCAAGGCTCTGAGCGGCTGGTGATCGGCATTCACCTTCCCGTCTTCCAAGGCGTTTCGGAATAATATCCCCTCCCCCCCAATCTGTAATAACGCGCTCCCTTGACTTATTAACAAATAAAATTGACCTTGTGCCTCATTTGCATTGATTTACATGAATGCCTCGACCTTTCGCTAATTGACTCCTCCCCTCCCCCACCTTTGTTTTCTCCTCTGTGGTTTTTACAGGTTAAAAGAATATCACCGATTGGGGAAGAAGGTCACAGCAAAATGAGAAGAAAAGAAGCGAACAAAGCGGCGGCGATGGAAGAGGAGCGCGGCGGCCGCCAGCTTCTTGTTCCCAGCCCGTTACTACTTCCCCGCAGTCGCTGATTGGTCGCAGCGATCAATGAAAAATGTTTTGTGCAGTAAATCGCAGGTTGGACGAGTCCGACTTCTGTAAGAAGAGCAATTACTGGAGGTTGTGTGTGGGGCGTAAGGGGTTAACAGCGCAGAAATTAAAGGAAATCATTTCTACAGAGTCAATTAAAAATAAATAAAAGCCGTGAATTCAGCGTGATTGTGAATGATGGCGACGGCGGCGGTTACTGGAGGATAGAGGGCTGATCAGAGCTGAAAACCGGATTGTAGTGTTAATAGAGTAAATGAAAGAAGAGATGTCAAAGGGATGGATAGAGAGATAGAGAGATAGGAGATAGAAAGATAGAGATAGATACTTGGACGTGCCAATAAAGCTTTATTGAATTGAATTGAATTGAGAGATAGATATAGGTATTGGATTGATAGATAACATATAGGAGATAGATAAATGACTGATCGATATGAGATAGATAGATTTATAGATAGATATTAGATAGATAGATATATTAGATAAATGGATGATAGATAAATAGATATGATAGATAGATAGATAGATAGATAGATGTGGTTGTGGACTCATATATGATGGGGGGGGGGGGGGAGGCTGCAGTTCATGGAATTATCAGAGGACACAAGGCGACACTGACACCAAAAAGATGAAAATTCATGTAGAAAAAAAAATTGCGAAACAATAAAATAATAATTTTGAAGGCCGCGGAGACTTTACTCATTCTGGGCTAAAACATGTTTTTCAGTTGGTCTTTATTAAAAATGTTCCACAGTCTTTGTTCCGCAGGCTTCGCCGTCAGTGTATCTGCGACCACTTCCTTCTGCTTTACAGTGAGTGCATCACGGAGCTGCTCTGACGGCTCCATCTGCAGCTCTTACCTCAGAACTCCTGACAGCTCCTACAGCTCAATTCTTATCAAACTGTGGTGGTCAGGAGTTCAGAGGTAAGAGCTGCAGATGGAGCCGTCAGAGCAGCTCCCTGACGGACTCACAAAGCGGAGGACGTAGAACTAAAACTGTTGAAGATCTTTAATAATTTTTAGCCCAAAATGAGTAAAATGCAATCGCAGACGGATCCCTTTAACGGTGAATGCAGCCTGTATGGCGTGATCCATTTTAACAGGGATTATAACCCCCATCTGTGGAGCTGCGTCCATGACGTTCCTTTACTCTGAAGTCTGATCGCCTGAGAAGTCTGATAATCCGATACCTGGGATCTGATCATCGGGCAGCTAGTCAGGTGCCCCCCCACACCGGATTAAAGGGATATATCCCCCGTACTGTGTGCACATTCCTTACGTACTGCCACATAGGTGGAAAAAAAAATCTGAAATCATCCCTTAAAGGGCCACAGTCCTAATTGCAGGAAGCAATGATCCTTCCGAACCGGCATTAGTAATAGACTGACATGCAGAGCGCCGCAGTGATGTGAAGACGCACGCGCTGACCTTTTCACGTATCCAGACGGCACAGTGTAACGCACCCCCCCACACACCGCCTGCTGACAGCTCCCACAGGCCACATCATCAGAAATGCATTATAGCCCAAGGAGCCCTTTAAGGCTCTGTGGTTATCAAGTGTTCCTCGCCTAATGAGAAGCAACTTTCTAATAGACATTGTCTTTCAATTCCATTTTCAAAATCTCTGCTTGCTGTTGGTGAATGGAAACTTTCTTCTTTACACCTAGAGCAGGGATGCTCAAGCTGCAGCCCTCCAGCTGTTGCAAAACTACAATTCCCAGCATGCCTGGACAGCCTACAGCTATCGTCCTACAGCAGGGCATGATGAGAGTTGTAGTTTTACAACAGCTGGAAGGCCGCAGGTTGAGCATCCTTGATTTAGAGCAGGGGTCGGCAACCTTTGGCACTCCAACTGTTGTGAAACTACAATTCCCATCATGCTCCATACATTTCTATGGGATTTGTGAAAAGAGCAGAGCAAGTGTGCATGCTGGGAGTTGTAGTTTAACAACACCTGGAGTGGCGGAGGTTTCCTACCCATGATCTGGAGGCTAAACTGCTTACAGGGTTAGTTACAGTGTATCTGGGCCATGGATCAGCAACTACAACTCCCAGCATGCAAGCTGTTCTTCTAACTCCCATAGAAGTGAATGAAGCATTCTGGGAGTTGTAGTTCCCGGAGGATGCTGATCCCTGATCTGGGCAATGCTCTGTGCAGTAAACACAGCAGCCGCGCCGATCCCTCTCCTGTTTGTTACAATGTGTCAGCGCAGGTGACTTGTATCATTGTGTTCAGTCGGGATATCATTGTAACAAGCTCTCAGAAGCGTTAGGTCGGGATTTTCGGATGTTACGTTGGTGGACGTCTTCGCGATGAAAGGCAACGAGCGGCGGCTGAATTTGTCATTTTCTTGGTTATCACCCAGAAGTTGTCCCATTATGTGCCCTGTGCAGAGCGGGTCAGGGCCCCCTGCTGGCGCACATCTCGCCTCCCGGCGCGGCGGATTCCCAGGCTGATCTGTAAGCCTGTCAGGCCTCGTGAGATGACCTCGATCAATATCTCATCTCGGGGCCTCTCCTAGCGGAAGTGATAGTCTATTGCCCGGCTCTAATGGATCCTCTCTACTGGAAGAGGCTAATCTCCCTCAGCTGCTCTGTCACCGCAGGTGTCCTGGATCCGCACAAGGTGCCACCGTCCTCACCGGGGCCGCCGGGGGAGAGAATAGGACATGAGCGGCCGCCCGGCGACAGCGAACCCAGCCGACCAGATAACTCCTTTTTAATGGCTCCTTTATAGGTTAACCCTGCGGCTGCTGGGCAGAAAACATCTATACACAATACGCATCTATACGTGAACGACTCCGGGAACAGTATCCCCTCCCCCCATGTAATAGGACAGAGTGCGCTGCTGAGCTGTGTATCTAAGCCTGTCATATGTGATACTGTCCTATGACCACCTGTATCTCATCCTATCAAGTGTGAGACTATCTGCTATACCTATTCCGAATATGTGTGATACTATCTGCATAACTGCTGTATCTAAGCTTATTGTGTGTGGTACTACCTGCTGAGCTGCTGTATCTCCTCCTACTACCTGTGATACTGTCTGCTCAGCTGTGTATCTAAGCTACCATGTGTGATACTATATGCTCAGCTATGTTTCTGTTCCTGTGATCTGTTGAACTGCTGTATCTAAGCCTATCGTGTGATACTATTGTTGTATCTAATCCTCACATGTGATACTGTCTACAGAGCTTTGTATCTAATCCTATTATGTGTGATATTGTCAGCTGAGCTGTGTATCTAATCCTACCCTATGTGATACTGTCTGCTGAGCTGCTCATCTAATCCCGTCCAGTGTGATACTGGTTCTATTGTATCTAATTCCTATCCTGTGTGATTACTGCCTGCTGACCTAGTGTTAATCCTACCCTATGGAACTGTCTGGTTCTAAGCATGTCCTGTGGATACTGGTCTGCTTGAGCTGATGTATCTAATCCATGTCCTGTGTTGATACTTCTGAGTGTTATCCTGATCCTTGGATCAGTCTGCTGGCTGCTTATTCTAATCCTGTCCTGTGTGATACTGTCTGCTGAGCTGTGTATCTAATCCTATCCTGTGTGATACAGTCTGCTGAGCTGTGTATCTAATTCTATCATGTGTGATACTGGTCTACTGAGCTGTGTATACTAATCCTACCATATGTGATACTGTCTGCTGAGTTGTGTATCTAATCCTGTCCTGTGTGAATACTGTCTGCTGTATCTAATCCTATCCTGTGTGATACTGTCTACTGAGCTGTTGTATCTAATCCTACCATATGTGATACTGTCTGCTGAGTTGTGTATCTAATCCTGTCCTGTGTGATACTGTATGCTGTATCTAATCCTATCCTGTGTGATACTATCTGCTGAGCTGTGTATCTAATTCTATCATGTGTGATACTGTCTGCTGAGCTGTGTATCTAATCCTACCCTATGTGATACTGTCTGCTGAGCGGTGTATCTAATCCTGTCCTGTGTGATACTGTCTGCTGAGCTGTGTATCTAATCCTGTCCTGTGTGATACAGTCTGCTGAGCTGTGTATCTAATCCTATCCTGTGTGATACTGTCTGCTGAGCTGTGTATCTAATCCTATCCTGTGTGATACAGTCTGCTGAGCTGTGTATCTAATTCTATCATGTGTGATACTGTCTACTGAGCTGTGTATCTAATCCTACCATATGTGATACTGTCTGCTGAGTTGTGTATCTAATCCTGTCCTGTGTGATACTGTATGCTGTATCTAATCCTATCCTGTGTGATACAGTCTGCTGAGCTGTGTATCTAATTCTATCATGTGTGATACTGTCTACTGAGCTGTGTATCTAATCCTACCATATGTGATACTGTCTGCTGAGTTGTGTATCTAATCCTGTCCTGTGTGATACTGTATGCTGTATCTAATCCTATCCTGTGTGATACTGTCTGTTGAGCTGTGTACCTAATCCTATCCTGTGTGATACAGTCTGCTGAGCTGTGTATCTAATTCTATCATGTGTGATACTGTCTACTGAGCTGTGTATCTAATCCTACCATATGTGATACTGTCTGCTGAGTTGTGTATCTAATCCTGTCCTGTGTGATACTGTATGCTGTATCTAATCCTATCCTGTGTAATACTGTCTGCTGAGCTGTGTATCTAATTCTATCATGTGTGATACTGTCTGCTGAGCGGTGTATCTAATCCTGTCCTGTGTGATACTGTCTGCTGAGCTGTGTATCTAATCCTGTCCTGTGTGATACTGTCTGCTGTATCTAATCCTGTCCTGTGTGATACTGTCTGCTGAGCTGTGTATCTAATCCTACCCTATGTGATACTGTCTGCTGAGCTGTGTATCTAATCCTGTCCTGTGTGATACTGTCTGCTGAGCTGTGTATCTAATCCTATCCTGTGTGATACTGTCTGCTGAGCTGTGTATCTAATCCTGTCCTGTGTGATACTGTCTGCTGTATCTAATCCTATCCTGTGTGATACTGTCTGCTGAGCTGTGTATCTAATTCTATAATGTGTGATACTGTCTGCTGAGCTGTGTATCTAATCCTACCCTATGTGATACTGTCTGCTGTATCTAATCCTGTCCTGTGTGATACTGTCTGCTGTATCTAATCCTGTCCTGTGTGATACTGTCTGCTGTATCTATTCCTGTCCTGTGTGATACAGTCTGCTGAGCTGTGTATCTAATCCTGTCCTGTGTGATACTGTCTGCTGTATCTAATCCTGTCCTGTGTGATACTGTCTGCTGAGCTGTGTATCTAATCCTATCCTGTGTGATACAGTCTGCTGAGCTGTGTATCTAATCCTGTCCTGTGTGATACTGTCTGCTGTATCTAATCCTGTCCTGTGTGATACTGTCTGCTGTATCTAATCCTATCCTGTGTGATACTGTCTGCTGAGCTGTGTATCTAATCCTGTCCTGTGTGATACTGTCTGCTGTATCTAATCCTATCCTGTGTGATACAGCCTGCTTGGCCTCTTATCTCCTCTGCTCAGCAGTGATACTGCCACTATCTGGACCAGTGCAGAAGTTTTGGCGCCCCACCCCTGTGGCAGCGGCTCTGTAGATGGTCCTAACAAGGTGTCTTTGTGTGGGCTGTGGTGCGGCCTTCCCCGTCTTCTTCTCAGGCCCTGCGACCAGTCCCCTGAAAGGCCACATTATGTGCATGCCTTTGGGACAGGCATTCGGAGGGGGGGCTCCTTTTTTAAGTGAGATGAGAGATTTTGCAGGGTAAATACACACACACCAGTCCACACATCACAGGGCGGCCGCCCCAGGGGACAGCATTCATACATACAGTGTACAAAGATGACAAGGACTTCATAGAAGGAGCAGGGGCCGCCACGTCCATCTGGACCCTGAGTGCGAGGGGCTTAGAAAACACTCTGACAGTTCCCAGCCCCTCTCACCTGCCCTACTGACCCAGGGCCAAGTGGTGGGAAGGGGGAAGGGGCCGCTGCTGAGGAGCATTACACAGGTAACGTTTTGTACCTTGTATATTATTGGGGGGGGGGTTACTCAGGTAGGAGCGGAGGTCACGACCACTGACCCCAGACCTTATCACCGCTGCTAATTCATGTCCTGGGAAACCTCATCCTGCAGCAGTGACACTGACCGTACATGAAGGGCCACAAACCTACCAAATAGGGGCCAAAAGCCAGGCTGCCATTTATACAATGCTGGTTACATGAAGTCTCCTTAAAAATGCTGTACAGAGCTAAGTGCTCCACAGTCATCAGCGGACAACCCCCTGCACCCCGGACTGAACCCCAACTCAGCTGAGCATTTGGGGAATTGTATGTACATACACAGTGAGGGCAGTACTTATCATCCTGTATTATACTCCAGAGCTGCACTCACTATTCTGCTGGTGCAGTCACTGTGTACATACATTACTTATCCTGTACTGATCCTGAGTTACATCCTGTATTATACTCCAGAGCTGCACTCACTATTCTGCTGATGCAGTCACTGTGTACATACATTACTTATCCTGTACTGATCCTGAGTTACATCCTGTATTATACTCCAGAGCTGCACTCACTATTCTGCTGGCGCAGTCACTGTGTACATACATTACTTATCCTGTACTGATCCTGAGTTACATCCTGTATTATACTCCAGAGCTGCACTCACTATTCTGCTGGTGCAGTCACTGTGTACATACATTACTTATTCTGTACTGATCCTGAGTTACATCCTGTATTATACTCCAGAGCTGCACTCACTATTCTGCTGGTGCAGTCACTGTGTACATACATTACTTATTCTGTACTGATCCTGAGTTACATCCTGTATTATACTCCAGAGCTGCACTCACTATTCTGCTGGTGCAGTCACTGTGTACATACATTACTTATCCTGTACTGATCCTGAGTTACATCCTGTATTATACTCCAGAGCTGCACTCACTATTCTGCTGGTGCAGTCACTGTGTACATACATTACTTATCCTGTACTGATCCTGAGTTACATCTTGTATTATACTCCAGAGCTGCACTCACTATTCTGCTGGTGCAGTCACTCTGTACATACATTACTTATCCTGTACTGATCCTGAGTTACATCCTGTATTATACTCCAGAGCTGCACTCACTATTCTGCTGGTGCAGTCACTGTGTACATACATTACTTATCCTGTACTGATCCTGAGTTACATCCTGTATTATACTCCAGAGCTGCACTCACTATTCTGCTGGTGCAGTCACTGTGTACATACATTACTGTAAGAAAAATAGCTGTGTTCATTATAGTAGTTCAGCTAACCTCTTCACAAGGTGTCCTCGCACAGTCTTGCTGACTGTTTCCACTATCAAAATCAAAAAAGTCTAACTCTTATGTTTAAAACAAAAATGTTCTATCTGCTTGCTGTAAAGCTGGGTGAATCCGGCATGGCGGCCATCACACCCCACATGCTATATGCCCTGCCTTTCCGAGAACCTGATCTTCTTAACTCTGGAGCAGATTTACAGCGGCCGCTCCGGGCTCCTCTGCCATTAATGCAGTCGTCTGGTGAATTCTTAACCAGCAGAACTTGCGCTCTTCTGATCGCAGTTAACACGGGCGTGCCATGGTTGTGTCACATGACATTGAGCCCCTGCGCTGCTGGACATAACACAGATTTAGTGTCACACAGGAGGCATGTTGGGGGTCACAGGGTCACCCATCCCTCCATTGATCTGTTTTTACCGCCCTCTTCATAGGCTTTTTGCCCCCCAGGCCTGGGTCCCCTGGAGCCATATCACAGTACACTGCCGAGCGCCCTGCACTGGAGGATGCCCAGATGTGAGGCCAAACCTCTGACCTGCAGCAGTCTCCCGGCACATCGATCGCTCCATAAGGCGCAGGGGAGGCCGCAGCTCACACGTCTGAGGGTCCGGAACTATTGATCCGACCTCTGATGCTACTCTACTGTTTATACTGATTTACATCTTCATCCTCATTGTTTACAAATATCATCAACCGGGGGAATACAATCTATTGCTCCCTGTTATCAGACATTTCAGAGGAGAGGATGACTGTAGGACAGGAGAATACAATCTATTGCTCCCTGTTATCAGACATTTCAGGGGAGAGGATGACTGTAGGACAGGAGAATACAATCTATTGCTCCCTGTTATCAGACATTTCAGGGGGAGGATGACTGTAGGACAGGAGAATACAATCTATTACTCCCTTTTATCAGACATTTCAGGGGAGAGGATGACTGTAGGACAGGAGAATACAATCTATTGCTCCCTTTTATCAGACATTTCAGGGGAGAGGATGACTGTAGGACAGGAGAATACAATCTATTGCTCCCTGTTATCAGACATTTCAGGGGAGAGGATGACTGTAGGACAGGAGAATACAATCTATTGCTCCCTTTTATCAGACATTTCAGGGGAGAGGATGACTGTAGGACAGGAGAATACAATCTATTGCTCCCTGTTATCAGACATTTCAGGGGAGAGGATGACTGTAGGACAGGAGAATACAATCTATTGCTCCCTGTTATCAGACATTTCAGGGGAGAGGATGACTGTAGGACAGGAGAATACAATCTATTGCTCCCTGTTATCAGATATTTCAGGGGAGAGGATGACTGTAGGACAGGAGAATACAATCTATTGCTCCCTGTTATCAGGCATTTCAGGGGAGAGGATGACTGTAGGACAGGAGAATACAATCTATTACTCCCTGTTATCAGGCATTTCAGGGGAGAGGATGACTGTAGGACAGGAGAATACAATCTATTGCTCCCTGTTATCAGATATTTCAGGGGAGAGGATGACTGTAGGACAGGAGAATACAATCTATTACTCCCTGTTATCAGGCATTTCAGGGGAGAGGATGACTGTAGGACAGGAGAATACAATCTATTACTCCCTGTTATCAGGCATTTCAGGGGAGAGGATGACTGTAGGACAGGAGAATACAATCTATTACTCCCTTTTATCAGACATTTCAGGGGAGAGGATGACTGTAGGACAGGAGAATACAATCTATTGCTCCCTGTTATCAGACATTTCAGAGGAGAGGATGACTGTAGGACAGGAGAATACAATCTATTGCTCCTGTTATCAGACATTTCAGGGGAGAGGATGACTGTAGGACAGGAGAATACAATCTATTGCTCCCTGTTATCAGACATTTCAGGGGAGAGGATGACTGTAGGACAGGAGAATACAATCTATTACTCCCTGTTATCAGGCATTTCAGGGGAGAGGATGACTGTAGGACAGGAGAATACAATCTATTACTCCCTGTTATCAGGCATTTCAGGGGAGAGGATGACTGTAGGACAGGAGAATACAATCTATTACTCCCTTTTATCAGACATTTCAGGGGAGAGGATGACTGTAGGACAGGAGAATACAATCTATTGCTCCCTGTTATCAGACATTTCAGGGGGAGGATGACTGTAGGACAGGAGAATACAATCTATTGCTCCCTGTTATCAGACATTTCAGGGGAGAGGATGACTGTAGGACAGGAGAATACAATCTATTGCTCCCTGTTATCAGACATTTCAGGGGGAGGATGACTGTAGGACAGGAGAATACAATCTATTGCTCCCTGTTATCAGACATTTCAGGGGGAGGATGACTGTAGGACAGGAGAATACAATCTATTGCTCCCTGTTATCAGCCATTTCAGGGGAGAGGATGACTGTAGGACAGGAGAATACAATCTATTGCTCCCTGTTATCAGACATTTCAGGGGAGAGGATGACTGTAGGACAGGAGAATACAATCTATTGCTCCCTGTTATCAGACATTTCAGGGGAGAGGATGACTGTAGGACAGGAGAATACAATCTATTTCTCCCTGTTATCAGACATTTCAGGGGGAGGATGACTGTAGGACAGGAGAATACAATCTATTTCTCCCTGTTATATGCCACGGCGTCATGAAATGTTATGAATATAAAGCTCAATAGGTACATTTTTATATTATTACCTGTACAGATCTAATACTTCTGACAGCTGAGGATTTGTTACAGTTCTATCCTGTCCACCCTGTCAGATAAACAGCCCAGAAATGTCCATGTAACTGTCCTCTGAACTCCCACAATGCATTGCTCTTTTTTAACAGGTAGACTTTTTTAGCTTTGGATGTGAATGGAGAAGAAAAGCTACAGCAGCGTTCTTTTTCCGCATTCATTATACAATCAGCTGATGTGATGGGGAAAGGTCGCACGTGCTCAGTTCTCGAGTTGTGGAACATTTCCTGATTTACCCATAAGAGGCGTCCTTGATGGGCCTGGAACTGAGAGCTGCTCAGGGATGGTTTTAGCGCAGTGCTCAGATGGGGGGGAGGGGCTATAGTGTCTTCGCTGTATTATGCCTTTAACAATATAATACTCTGCTAATTATTTGATGCCGTTTTATTGGGGGCCCGGAGCGCCGTTCTTATTTAAAGCTGCCCCTGCTGAAATGGCGGGTCCCATCTGTTAACTCCAGCCCTTACTATGGCAGCCCATTATCCCATTGACGGAGTCGCTCGGAATCTTTTTATGCCTTTTATTCTTGATTTGCTTTTTACTTTTTAAGCCTTTTTTCATTTTTTTTTCACTTCCAAAAAGCGTTGGCGGCCGAGTTTAATAGCGTAACGTCAGATGTGTGCGAAGCGGACCAATAAACCTAATGCACTCGGCCTTTGTGTGTTAGCTCACTCACACAGACATTTTCCACTCAAAAAATCCACTTAAAACACATCAGCCACAATCCAACACAAAACAGCCACTTGTTAGCTAATTGTGCGCTTACCTGCAGGGGCCCCGCTTCCGCATATACACACTCACCTAAACAAACACACACTCACCGCCAGGAGCGAGCACCACAATACCCGGGAGGACACTCCTATCTATCTACTTATCTATCTAATATCTATCTCTCTATTTATCTATCTATCTCATATCTATCAATCTGTATATCTATATCTATTATCTATCTATCTATCTATCTATCTATCTATCTATCTATCATGCTAACGCTCATTCATTGGGCAATATCAATTTAAAGTATACTTAAAAATCAGTGCTTGCTGGCGGCAGAGTGTTGTCTAATAGTGATCGACCACCGGCAAACCACTAGACAGCATGGGGATGAGCGGTGGCATAGCGATCATTTCTCCCTATACTGAGGAGGAGAACAATAGCAGCAGTCTCCTCTGCTAACGAGCAGGCGATTGCCGGGACAGAAGCTAAATTGCTTGCTAAATCGACCTGTATAATACAGGCTTTATATCTATCTAATCTTAATTTATCTATCTATCTCCTATATCTATCCATCTATCTATCTCCTATCTATCTATATCTGTGTATCTATCTATCTATCTATCTATCTCATATCTATCTCCTATCTATCTATATCTATGTATCTATCTATCTATCTATCTCCTATCTATCTATATCTATATCTATCTATCTATCTATCTATCTATATCTATGTATCTATCTATCTCCTATCTATCTATATCTATGTATCTATTTATTTATCTATCTATGTATCTATTTATCTATCTATGTATCTATCTATCTATCTATGTATATCTATGTATCTATCTATCTCCTATCTATCTCCTATCTATCTATATCTATGTATCTATTTATCTATCTATCTATCTATCTATCTCCTATCTATCTATCTATCTCCTATCTATCTATCTATCTCCTATCTATCTATCTATCATCTATCTATCTATCTACCTCCTATCTATCTATCTATCTATCTATCTATCTATCTATCTACCTCCTATCTATCTACCTTCTATCTATCTATCTATCTATCTATCTATCTATCTCCTATCTATCTACCTCCTATCTATCTACCTCCTATCTATCTACCTCCTATCTATCTACCTCCTATCTATCTATCTATCTATCTATCTATCTATCTATCTATCACCTTCTCTACATATCTCATATCTTTCTGTCTGCTTGGATCCAGCCGTTCTGGATCTTCGCTCCACTGGACGGATGTTGGTGATATATTTTGTGTACAGCGTTGCGGCATATGTTGCAGCCATAGTCACACACATCTATACAATGGGTAGTGGTTGTAGGCACAGCTCTTCGGGGTCCAGGTCCAGGTCGCCTGCCCACAGCTCTGCGTTGCAGCGGCTGCACAGTTTGCCATGGTTTCAGCGGGGTAAATAGTGCGCCATGAGCCCCTATGGCGGCCGGAGTAATTCTAGTTTCTGCTGGCTTCCTCTACGGTTGGCGCCTGCAGCACTGCAGCTTCAAATCATCAGGTGCCAAGCAGAAATCATGGGATTAGAGGTTTTGGGGTTGGACTGTCCCATCTGTCAAGGCGACAGGAATCTACACACCCCTCCGCCGGTCGCCTCTGCCCCCCTCCACGGGCAGAGCTGTCAGCGCACAGGACTCGCTGCATTTCACTTCCATTATGGCACCGGAGCCGCAGCAAATAGCACCTGTCAGGGCTATCATCTACGTAGTAATTCACTGTACTTCACCCCCCCAACAACATTCAAATAGCAGGTCTACCCACTGGGCCAATTTCGCCAGCGCCTTCCCATGTGTGTTTTTTCCCCTCTCTTAAAGGTACAGCACACATATTTATCCCCTGCAGCTTAATGCTTGTCTGACTGTAGCCAAGAACATTAGCCAAGTGGTTCCCGGCCTCCCCCGAGAGGCCATTTTCTCTCATTCTTCTCCTGCCATTATTTCCTTCCGATATTTCACTCTCCACATTTACCCAGTGAGAAGGCGCTAAAGTCGCCGGCGTTCAGTCCGCCATTGTTTTCAGGATGCAGATAAAGCAGATCACACGATGGTGTGGACTCATTAGGATTCATTATTAGATATGTTATCACTGACCCCCCCTGCAAAAGTAATCACGCCCTTCCGTTTACTAGGAAAACTGTGTTCTGGCCTTGCTATCCTGATGGCAGTAGTGGTCAGGAGCCATGCCCCCCGGGTGGTCGCACTGCAACCTCAGGTGTTGTGAAGCTGTGGCTCTGTTACTATGTTTCCTCTGACTGCACTGAGGCTCTCGGGGAAAATATTGCATTTTGAGGTGGTAAATCCATTTCTACTAGGATTAGTGGTCACTAGATGGCGCTGTATTTCTCTTCAAATAGTGGCCACTAGATGGCGCTGTATTTCTCTTCAAATAGTGGTCACTAGATGGCGCTGTATTTTTCTTCAAATAGTGGTCACTAGATGGCGCAGTATTTCTCTTCAAATAGTGGCCACTAGATGGCGCTGTATTTCTCTTCAAATGGTGGTCACTAGATGGCGCAGTATTTCTCTTCAAATAGTGGCCACTAGATGGCGCTGTATTTCTCTTCAAATGGCGGTCACTAGATGGCGCTGTATTTCTCTTCAAATGTCGGTCACTAGATGGCGCAATATTTCTCTTCAAATAGTGGTCACTAGATGGCGCTGTATTTCTCTTCAAATAGTGGCCACTAGATGGCGCTGTATTTCTCTTCAAATGGTAGTCACTAGATGGCGCTGTATTTCTCTTCAAATAGTGGTCACTAGATGGCGCTGTATTTCTCTTCAAATAGTGGTCACTAGATGGCGCTGTATTTCTCTTCAAATGGTGGTCACTAGATGGCGCAGTATTTCTCTTCAAATAGTGGCCACTAGATGGCGCTGTATTTCTCTTCAAATGGTGGTCACTAGATGGCGCTGTATTTCTCTTCAAATAGTGGTCACTAGATGGCGCAGTATTTCTCTTCAAATAGTGGCCACTAGATGGCGCTGTATTTCTCTTCAAATGGTAGTCACTAGATGGCGCAATATTTCTCTTCAAATGGCGGTCACTAGATGGCGCTGTATTTCTCTTCAAATAGTGGCCACTAGATGGCGCTGTATTTCTCTTCAAATGGTAGTCACTAGATGGCGCTGTATTTCTCTTCAAATAGTGGTCACTAGATGGCGCTGTATTTCTCTTCAAATAGTGGTCACTAGATGGCGCAGTATTTCTCTTCAAATGGCGGTCACTAGATGGCGCAGTATTTCTCTTCAAATAGTGGTCACTAGATGGCGCAGTATTTCTCTTCAAATAGTGGTCACTAGATGGCGCTGTATTTCTCTTCAAATAGTGGCCACTAGATGGCGCTGTATTTCTCTTCAAATGGTGGTCACTAGATGGCGCTGTATTTCTCTTCAAATAGTGGTCACTAGATGGCGCAGTATTTCTCTTCAAATGGTGGTCACTAGATGGCGCTGTATTTCTCTTCAAATAGTGGTCACTAGATGGCGCTGTATTTCTCTTCAAATGGTGGTCACTAGATGGCGCAGTATTTCTCTTCAAATGGTGGTCACTAGATGGCGCAGTATTTCTCTTCAAATGGTGGTCACTAGATGGCGCAGTATTTCTCTTCAAATGGTGGTCACTAGATGGCGCAGTATTTTCCCTGGAATAGTGGTCACTAGATGGCGCTGTATTTTTCTTCAAATGGCGGTCACCAGATGGCGCTGTATTTTTCTTCAAACAGTGGTCACTAGATGGCGCTGTACTTTTCTAGGAATAGAGGTCACTACATGTTGAGTTGGGGGTCACTATATGGTGTCTGTTTTTCCAGGATTCTTGGTCAGTAGATGACGCTGTATTTTTCTTGATGTAGTGGTCACTTGGTACCTTTGTAAGATTAGTGACCACCAGATGGTGCTGTATTTTTATTACAGTAGTGGTCACCAGACGGTAGTGTAATTTATGTGATTAGTGGTCACAAAACGGTGCTCTGTTTTTCTTGCACTAGATGGTAAAGCATTTTTCTTATTGGTCACTAGTGGCCATATATTATCTTGTAGGCGAGGAGATGGTGCTGTATTTCTCTTGGATTGCTCGCTAGATGGACACGTGATTTTTCTGGACTAGTGGCCACCAGATGACATTGTATTATTAGCAGCCAAAGCCCTTTTCTGGCTATTATGCATCTCTAAGTATGTGACCAGGTCATCCACGTTACCGTCCTTGTAGGTTTTTCCTCCCGCTCTCACCAATTCATCCATGTTGGCGTCCTTGTAGGTTTTCTTCGCTCTCTCACCAGATCATCCATGTTGGCGTCCTTGTGGGTTTTTCTTCATCCATGTGTCCTTGTAGGTTTTCTTCCCGCTCTCACCAGATCATCCATGTTTGTGATCTTGTAAGTTTTTCTTCCCGCTCTCACCACATGTTGGTGTTCTTGCAGGATTTTCTTCCCGCTTACACTAGATCATTCATGTTTGTGTCCTTGCAGGTTTTTCTTCTCTCTCTCTCACTGGATCATCCATGTTTGTGTCTTTGTAAGTATTTCATCCCACTCTCACCAGATCATACATATTTGCGTCCTTGTAGGTTTTTCTTCATCCATGTTGCCATCCTTGCAGGTTTTTCTTCTCTCTCTCACCGGATCATCCATGTTTGTGTCTTTGTAAGTATTTCATCCCACTCTCACCAGATCATACATATTTGCGTCCTTGTAGGTTTTTCCTCCCACTCTTGCCAGATCATGTCACTTCATACATCTCGTTATCTCTTTAGACCCCAGAGAAGAAGCTGCTGATAAAAGAGGGCAATTCCTTTCACTGCAGCTCAAAGCATCTCACCAAGTGGAACGTCCTCTTCTCACCCTGGTGCTCTCAGGAGATTAACATCTCTCACTCCAGGCTACAACCTGTCAGGAGGACACAGCCACAAGCTCAGCTGTATTATCACAGGTGGAAGAAGAAGAGACGCATTCCACAAATCAATGGGATGCTGGAGAGAAGATACAAAGTAACAAACTGTAACAATCAGAATAACATAGGGAGCCAATGCCCCGCCCCCGCTTAAACACCAGCTAATTAGTAAAATGTTAAAAATTAACACAATTTACAGTCTCTGTACAAAAGGATAGCGGGGAGTTACCTCTAAACCCCTGTTTCATGGTGACGCTTTGTAGTAGGAGGCCAGATTCCGACCCCGATGCAGCAGAACACATCTGACCCACTTTAACGGTCTCACCATTAAAGTACCTTAAAATTAGGCAAAATGGGCAATGCTCCCCTGCCCAGCCATCAATTACTAACACACACATTTTTTTTTTTTTTTGGGGGGGGGGGGGGGGGGGCTATGAATTTAAACTTTTTTTTATTTTTATTTTTTATTCTTCTAAATTGTGATACATATCCATTTGTATGCCATAAACTGTTTTGTTTTTTATCACCATCCCTAATTAGCCAACAGTCCAGGACTCTTTGGGATTTTCTTGGGATTTTCACACACACACATACACTGTATATATATGTATATATATTTTTTTATTTTATTTTTTTTTTACAAAAATGTATATTTCTATTTTTTTGTTATATTTTATTTAATTAAAATATTTCTTCTATTATTTATATTTCTCTTGTTTAGATTTACTTTCCAGAAAATGTATATATATAATGTATAGTTTATAAAATGTGTTAATATTATTTATATTTTCTTCTATGTATGCATATATGAATATTTTTTAATAATATTTTTTAAAATAATTCTAATATGTTTAATTTATTAATTTTTTCTAATAATTTAAATAGTTTTAAAAATGAATGAACATATATTTCAATTTGTATAATTTATGTTTTTTAATGTATACATGTATATTGCACTTTTAGATTTTCTTTTATCAAATGTAAATATTTTTCTTTAAATACTAAATATATATCAATTTTTTTAAGGATATATAAATAAAATCTTTCTATTTATTTTGTTGCTTGTTTTTGATTCTTTATCAAATTCATTTTTTTAATAATGAATATATATATATATATATATATATATATATATTTTCACACACAAATTTTTATGTACACAAAATATTTCTAGTGTGTTTTTAGTTTATTTATTAAATGTATTTATTTGTATATTTATAATATTAATTATATTAATATATAAATATAAAAATAAATATTATAGAAATATTATAAAAATAAATATTTCTATTTTCCTATTTTTTTAGATTTTTTTCATTTCTATTCACTATTTACAGCGGTTTTGCCGTTTTCCTATAAGCTGCTAATAGCGATGAGATTTTAGTGCTGAGAATACAAATAGCCGATGCCACGATGTACAGAGAACCATCTGCTGAGCGCCGGCTCTGAAAGGAATTGAAAAGAAATCCTTAAGCAGCGATCCCCCCCGCCCCCCCCCCCCAGGCCTGCAATAATAATAAAAAATATACCAAATATCTCCAGTTGTCCAGACTGGGGGAGAAAACTACAGTCAAACAGCCATAATTTTCTCTGTGGGGTTTTTCAGTAATTGAACCATTATGATACAAATAAAACCGGCATCAGCGCGGAGGTACAGGGAAGCAGGCGCGATCTAGATGCAGGGATTACGGTATGTCATAGGCGCGCCGCTCACACCCCTCACTCAAATCACTTTGTTTCTTATTTTCTTAAGTCTTTTGCGCTAGAATAAAAAAATAGAAATTAAAAAAAAAAATTAGCATTTTTCATTTGTGGTGATTGTCGGCGGTTTAATTTTTGATGTTTCTTACATCGGAAATTTGTTTCTTCGTGTTTAAAGGACGCAATTTCCTGGTGATGAATTATCGTGTCTCGGTGACGCTCTGATTGAGATCCTGCAATTTCTATCTCCAGTTAATGCTCCTTCCTGACTCGTTAACTCTTAAAAATGGAGATGTCGCTTTCTGTGGCGGATGACAGGCGGCGATTATAAGGGGAGCAAGGACCCCAGGCCGACTGCACAAATTATAAATGGCCAGTCGTCCAGCACCGGATAGTCCAGAACACTGCCATGTACCCAGGTGCAAAAGTATAAGCGCCCCATTGGATTGGAAGCGGCTGTAATTCCCTCCCTGCAGTTTATTATGGCGGCAGGTGTAGGCGCCTCCTGTGCCGGGTCAAAGCCTAGCGCTCGGCCACCCACCGGGAGAACTGCTCAATATTACCGCTAATGTGTGCGAGGTGTTAATGCCGCCCTGCGCTGCCCTTTCATGGAGTTGTCCCTAGAAGGGAAGATCTGCTCTCAATCTTACCTGCATCCTGGTGTATCTAAAGTGTGATACTGTGCTGTATCTAAAGCTGGACATACACATTAGTCTTTTGTGTGTTGAATCCCCTGAGAACGGCAGGTTTGGCCGGTAGTCTAAGGTGTATGGGGAGCTCCCGACAAGATGCCGGAGGAGACGAGGATCAGGTGAAATGAATATTTTTGCCCGATTCTTTTGTTCTTCTGGGAGCGAAGATAAAACCAGAACCAGAGTCTGACAGCAGCTTTATCACCTCTCCCATAGCATACGTGTTGGGCCGGGCCAAACATGTACGAGAATGAGGAAGCCGTGGGAAAATCGGAAGAGATAGCGGTCAGCCAAAGCTAATCAATGTGTATGGGCAGCTTAAGTGTGATACTGCCTGCTGAGCTGTGTATCTAATCCTGTTCTGTGTGATACTGTCTGCTGAGCTGTGTATCTAATCCTATCCTGTGTGATACTGTCTGCTGAGCTGTGTATCTAATCCTATCACGTAGGATACTGTCTGCTGAGCTGTGTATCTAATCCTGTCCTGTGTGATACTGTCTGCTGAGCTGTGTATCTAATCCTATCCTGTGTGATACTGTCTGCTGAGCTGTGTATCTAATCCTATCCTGTGTGATACTGCCTGCTGACCTGTGTATCTAATCCTGCCCTGTGTTATACTGTCTGCTGAGCTGTGTATCTAATCCTATCCTGTGTGATACTGCCTGCTGACCTGTGTATCTAATCCCATCCTGTGTGATACTGTCTGCTGAGCTGTGTATCTAATCCTATCACGTAGGATACTGTCTGCTGAGCTGTGTATCTAATCCTGTCCTGTGTGATACTGTCTGCTGAGCTGTGTATCTAATCCTATCCTGTGTGATACTGTCTGCTGAGCTGTGTATCTAATCCTATCCTGTGTGATACTGCTTGCTGACCTGTGTATCTAATCCTGCCCTGTGTGATACTGTCTGCTGAGCTGTGTATCTAATCCTATCCTGTGTGATACTGTCTGCTGAGCTGTGTATCTAATCCTATCCTGTGTGATACTGCCTGCTGACCTGTGTATCTAATCCCATCCTGTGTGATACGGTCTGCTGAGCTGTGTATCTAATCCCATCCTGTGTGATACCGTCTGCTGAGCTGTGTATCTAATCCTATCCCGTGTGATACTGTCTGCTGAGCTGTGTATCTAATCCTATACTGTGTGATACTGTCTGCTGAGCTGTGAATCTAATCCTATCATGTGTGATACTGTCTGCTGAGCTGTGTATCTAATCTTATCCCGTGTGATACTGTCTGCTGACCTGTGTATCTAATCCTACCCTGTGTGATACTGTCTGCTGAGCTGTGAATCTAATCCTATCCTGTGTGATACTGTCTGCTGAGCTGTGTATCTAATCCTATCCCGTGTGATACTGTCTGCTGAGCTGTGTATCTAATCCTATCATGTGTGATACTGTCTGCTGAGCTGTGTATCTAATCCTATCATGTGTGATACTGTCTGCTGAGCTGTGTATCTAATCCCATCACGTGTGATACTGTCTGCTGAGCTGTGTATCTAATCCCATCACGTGTGATACTGGCTGCTGTAACTAAGCCCATCATGCGTGCTGTGATGCTTCTGTAGGAGATGGAGCGTGGTGTCGCTATATGGGATCGCTGTCATATGTCCATGCCCTGGGTGTAAGGTGGACAGGTGTGGGGGGGTTGGGGAACGGGTTCAGGGCGGGGGAGGGGGTGCATTGTCCCATGACTAACTGTCTCTCTTTACAAACCAATTACCAATCAATTAAAGGTTTCTTCCGCTTTAACATAAACAACTGAGGACAGGAATGTCCCCCAGGCCCTTGGCTCTGATGATGGGGGCTGTTGTGATGTTGTTCTTCAGGTCAGCTGTGTGAGGCTGTGATGATGGGGGTTGTCATACTGCACTCTCCTTGGTGTCATTGATCCTGTTCAGTGAGAGCTGTGATGCATCAGAGGAGGATTTCAGCACCACTACCCCCATCATCCTTTACCTCCTCAGAGAGAAGGTGTCACAGCCGGGCCCCTATAGCTGAGGGCCACAGCCACCTCTCTGCACTATAGTCAGTGCACACTGCATGGAGGGATCTCATATAGGTATATGTATATTTTAGGGTCTCTATAGATCCAAGCACACCATCTGATTACTGCTCTGTGGCGTGATGTCATCATATTAAACATATGACATCATCAGGGACGGCGGCTGACAAGGCATGCTGATAGTTGCCCCTAGCAACCGATCTGATCAATCCTTCCATTTTACTAGTGCGACCAATCATATTCCAGGACAGGACCGGCTGCTGGAGGCAATGGCTTCACGGTGTCCATTTTGATGGCCTCTACTGTGCCGCCATATGCGCCCAATTTCTGTGGGGTCCTATATGTCAGATACCATAAAAATGGTGGCAGGTCCATCGACCTCCAGTAGACACTGAGCCTATATGGCAGTGCATGGAGGTTGTACGGCTGTAGCAGAAGGCCATGGACTTGATGACGTCATCAAGTCTCCCTCTGGATCATGATGTCTTAAACAGTGACCTCACACCCACCAGTACCTCATGTCCTCGCTGCATCTGCGTCAGGTTCCTCAGAAAAATGGTGGATATCAGGTAAAGTGTGGCCCCAGTTTACAAGGTCCCTGCAGGGCCCAGAGCACTCCCCTCACCTACAAAGGAACAGAGAAGATGTAAGCACATTACAATAATGGAGGCCGGCGACAGATCAGCGGGAAAACATTCGAATGAGGATCTAAAAGCCATGACTTGAGGCAGTCAGTAGGGGGCGCTGTGCGGGGGGCAGAATCAGTACTGTATCAGGATATAGTATCATACATGGGACCTCCCTGATCCTAGTTCATAACTGCGAGATATCAGGACGCAGTCCGACATAAGGATCATACAACATTTGATATTCCCGCTCGTCTGCCATTATCATCCTGTGTGTGGACACCTACAGACGTGTGATAAGTACCGCCAGACATTCACTTATCGCCCCCTACAGTAATGGAGCAGACAGGGCTAGCACCTGGTTTATGGGACCGCAGGGTCACAGTGGGTGCTTGGTTCGCCCTATCCTCTTAGACCCACCCACAACTTTTAGCCACACCCATTACTGATGATGTCACCATATTGTGGTGACATCATCACATCCATCATTTACCTTGGGAGAGAAACAAAATTAATTCCGACTCCACCATCACAAACCCTCTCCACCTGCCAGCTGTTAGTGATCCTCCCCACCAAAAATGAAAGGGTATCGGTATCTGATATAGAACCCCACCCTATATACCCTAAAAATGGTGCCATAGCCACCTGAAAACAATGTGGTCCGCCAGCATCGTGCTAAAGAATATGGAGTCGTCATCACAGATTTAGATTCATACAGCCACCGCCTCCAGACATGCAAGATATTAATATCTGGAATTTTTTCTCAGAATTTCTGTATTTTGATGTCTTTGGAAAGAATATTTTTTAAAGTCGAAGCCAAAGACGAAAGGGCATGAAACGAAATCCAGAACACTCTCTCGAAATTCTGTCAAAGGTCTTCACGTTTCTAAGAGAAGCAAAGATCATCAGCTGACAGGTTGCTAGCGGCAACTACTCCATTTCATGGAGCAACCAATCAGATTACATTTCACATTTTTACTGGACAGCCTGGAAAATGAAAGGTGAAATTTGATTGGTTGCTAGCGAGCAGCAGCCCTACATCTTATCAACACTACTATAGTGAAAGCAGCGAGCTGATTGGTTGCTAAGGGCAACTGCCTTTAGGTAAAGGTGAGGCCTAGTGACAACTGCAACCACTAATAAGACATTACAGATTATTTAACCCTGTGTTGCCCTGGCAGCGGTCACATGTCCTCCCTGACACTCGGTGCCCGCTCCTCCCCCCGCTCTGCGATCTTGGCAGACTTTCATGGCACCTTTCCATGAATCATCTTCCTCAGCGCTCTGCCAGCGTTCTGTAATTGATGTCGTATTAAGTTTACTTATCGCAGAGCTCATTTCTCCCACTTCTTGTGGCGGTAACATTCAGCTGAGTAATCGGCGGCAGACGTGTAAATCCGCTTCACAAGATGTCTGAACAGCTGGAAATCATGACTGAACCGCGCCCCATCTGCCACCACATGGAAAGCCAGGTACAGTGGCATGCAAAGGTTTGTGCACCCCTGGTCACAATTCCTGTCCGCATGAACAGTTAAGCAAGATGAAGATGAAATGATGACGTCACAGATGACACATTCCCTTTGAATTTTACCCAAAAACTATTTTTTCTTTTCATCATACAAAAAAAGTAAAAGGGTCCAAAGCAAAAATTTGGGACCCCTGCATGGTTAGTACCTAGTAGCGCCCCCTTTGGCATGGATCACAGCTTGTAATAGATTTTTGTAGAAGCCAAGAGTTTGAGTGATTTTCCTCCATTCCTCCTTGCAGATGTCTTCCCATTCTGTGCCATCTTCCATGCTCTGTTCTTTTGAGGTCTATCCACAGATTTTCACCGATCGTCAGATCAGGGGACTGTGAGGATCATAGTAAATCCTTCAGCAGATCAGGGGACTGTGAGGACCATGGTAAAGCCTTCAGCAGATCATAGGACTGTGAGGACCATGGTAAAACCTTCAGCAGATCAGAGGACTGTGAGGACCATGGTAAAACCTTCAGCAGATCATAGGACTGTGAGGACCATGGTAAAACCTTCAGCAGACCAGGGGACTTTGAGGACCATAGTAAAACCATCAGCAGATTAGGGGACTGTGAGGTCCATGGTAAAACCTTCAGCAGATCAGAGGACTGTGAGGACCATGGTAAAACCTTCAGCAGATCAGGGGACTATGAGGACCATGGTAAAACCTTCAGCAGATCAGGGACTGTGAGGTCCATGGTAAAACCTTCAGCAGATCAGGGGACTGTGAGGATCATAGTAAATCCTTCAGCAGATCAGGGGACTGTGAGGACCATGGTAAAGCCTTCAGCAGATCATAGGACTGTGAGGACCATGGTAAAACCTTCAGCAGACCAGGGGACTTTGAGGACTATGGTAAAACCATCAGCAGATTAGGGGACTGTGAGGTCCATGGTAAAACCTTCAGCAGATCAGAGGACTGTGAGGACCATGGTAAAACCTTCAGCAGATCAGGGGACTATGAGGACCATGGTAAAACCTTCAGCAGATCAGGGACTGTGAGGTCCATGGTAAAATCTTCAGCAGATCAGAGGACTGTGAGGACCATGGTAAAACCTTCAGCAGATCAGGGGACTGTGAGTATCATGGTAAAACCTTTAGCTTGTACCTTCTGAGGTCATTTGTTGTGGATTTTGAGGTGTGTTTAGGATCAATATCCATTTGTAGAAGCCATCCTCTTCAGCTTCTGCTTTTTTACAGTTGGTGTTACTTTTGCTTCCAGAATTTGCTGGAATTTTATTGAATCCATTCTTCCTTCTACCAGGGCTGTGGAGTCGGACAATTCCTGTCCGCGTGAACAGTTAAGCAAGATGAAATGATGACGTCACAGATGACACATTCCCTTTGAATTTTACGCAAAAACTATTTTTTCTTTTCATCATACAAAAAAAGTATAAGGGTCCAAAGCAAAAATTTGGGACCCCTGCATGGTTAGTACCTAGTAGCGCCCCCTTTGGCGTGGATCACAGCTTGTAATAGATTTTTGTAGAAGCCAAGAGTTTGAGTGATTTTCCTCCATTCCTCCTTGCAGATGTCTTCCCGTTCTGTGCCATCTTGCATGCTCTGTTCTTTTGAGGTCTATCCACAGATTTTCACCGATCGTCAGATCAGGGGACTGTGAGGACCATGGTAAAGCCTTCAGCAGATCATAGGACTGTGAGGACCATGGTAAAACCTTCAGCAGACCAGGGGACTGTGAGGACCATGGCAAATCCTTCAGCAGATCAGGGGGCTGTGAGGACCATGGAAAAGCCTTCAGCAGATCATGGGACTGTGAGGACCGTGGTAAAACCTTCAGCAGATCAGGGGGACTGTGAGGACTATGGTACAACCTTCAGCAGATAAGTGGACTGTGAGGACCATGGTAAATCTTCAGCAGATCAGGGGACTGTGAGGACCATGGTAAAACCTTCAGCAGATCAGGGGACTGTGAGGACCATGGTAAAACCTTCAGCAGATCAGGGACTGTGAGGGCCATGGTAAAACCTTCAGCAGATCAGAGGACTGTGAGGACCATGGTAAAACCTTCAGCAGATCAGAGGACTGTGAGGGCCATGGTAAAACCTTCAGCAGATCAGAGGACTGTGAGGACCATGGTAAAACCTTCAGCAGATCAGAGGACTGTGAGGTCCATGGTAAAACCTTCAGCAGATCAGAGGACTGTGAGGACCATGGTAAAACCTTCAGCAGATCAGGGGACTGTGAGGACCATGGTAAAACCTTCAGCAGATCAGAGGACTGTGAGGATCATGGTAAAACCTTCAGCAGATCAGGGACTGTGAGGTCCATGGTAAAACCTTCAGCAGATCAGAGGACTGTGAGGGCCATGGTAAAACCTTCAGCAGATCAGAGGACTGTGAGGTCCATGGTAAAACCTTCAGCAGATCAGAGGACTGTGAGGTCCATGGTAAAACCTTCAGCAGATCAGAGGACTGTGAGGTCCATGGTAAAACCTTTAGCTTGTACCTTCTGAGGTCATTTGTTGTGGATTTTGAGGTGTGTTTAGGATCAATATCCATTTGTAGAAGCCATCCTCTTCAGCTTCTGCTTTTTTACAGTTGGTGTTACTTTTGCTTCCAGAATTTGCTGGAATGTTATTGAATCCATTCTTCCTTCTACCAGGGCTGTGGAGTCGGTGTCCATTTTCGTGGAGTCAGAGTCGGTATAAAATGGACCGACTCCTAAAATATATAATAAATTGGTACAATTAGTTCAATGCAGTTTGTGCTGAATATATTTTCATAAGAATTTGGGAACATGATGAAATGTCCTATAAATGTCTGTTCTATTCCTGAACTAAGGATCGAGGCTTTCAGTTGAGATGACTGTGCTGCCCTTTATGTAGATGCTCAGAAGTGAAGCTCCTCCGCTACAGATCAGAGGAAAAAGGCACTGGGAAGGAATGGCTGCACTCATCTCAGATCTACTAGAGAACAGAGATTAAAGGGGTTTTCTCACTAGTTACAAAGATTAGCTTTCATCATAAAGGGACGGTTAAAAGAAGACATTTTCTAAATCCATTGGTCAGTCATGAACTATAGACAGTTCAGCAGGTCTCTCACTGCACACAGGTTTCTATGGTAACCTGCAGACCAGAAAGACTGTTATCTGATTGGCTGAGAGCAGTGAAGGATGATGGGAGTGAGCTCTGAGTGATTACCTGCAGTAAGCAAAAGGTCCAAGTGTTGTGAGGACTGAGAAGCTTTACCTGGAATTGTGTTAGAGATCACAACCTCCTCCTCTGTCAGAGTAATAACTGCTGGAAACCCCAGCACACACACACAGCCTGAGGAGACATATTAAGTGCAAACTGTCTGTCAGACAGTGAATCAATGTGCTGAGAAAACCCCTTTAAGACAAGTACTTCTTAGTATATCTAAACTTTCAATAAACTGTGCATAAATCACTTGTCCAGTGCATGTTCTCTCTGTATGCTTTATATTTGCTTTTCCTCTGATGTAAAACACCTCGGGCCTTATGTATGAGACCTGTCCCATAGAAACCAATCAGAGCTCCCCTTTCATTTCATATAGTGCTCTGGAGAAATGAAAGGGGAGCTCTGATTGGTTGCTATGGGCAACAAAGAAAGTCTTAGACCTATACAGCTTCCATACATCAGGCCCTTAGTGATCTGTACCCAGAGAAAAGCCTGATACTGGAAGTTCAGAGCAAAGATATCAGTAACACATAGATTAGAAACTCTTTTTGTCATGACTTATCTGAACTATTGATTTATGCAAAGTTTGTTTAAAGTTATCACTTAAACCTGCGCCATTTATGAGGGAGTAGGAGTCAGGGGAAATTGGCTTACCGACTCCACAGCCAACCTGAAAACGCTTTGCTATCTTCTTCTAGCCTTCTCCTGCTTTGTGGACCTCAACCATTTTCAGAGTTAGGCAGCTGCTTAGAAGAACCCATGGATGTCGGTTTTTGGGACAAGGTGAGAGAAGTATTTAGAAAGCTGTGAAATTTGCATCATCGGGCCTTTCCTAATGATTACTGTGAACAAGCCTTAAAGGGGTATTCGGTAAGTAAAAGTTATCCCCTATCCATAGATTTCTATGGGCGTTCCAGAGATAGGTGAGCGCTGAACTCGTCTGTCTCCGGAACTCACATAGAAATGAATGGAGTAACCATGCACATGTGCAACAGGCTGCTCTGGTCATTTCAGGAAAGCAGTAGGGGGCTTGAAGGGGGTACAGGAACAAGGTACTGCAACTAAACGCGCGTGTCCGGGTATGCTCCATCGGTGATCGGAGGAGCCGGAGCTTGTATGCAGCAGCCTTTGTACAGTGTTTCCTATGGAGCCGTTGTCTGTGGCGGGGCTCCATAGGAAACTAGTACATACTCATAGACTCCAATGCTAATGCACTATAGTCTGTGAGAATAGCAATCTAATGATTGCTTGTTAGAGTTTGCTATGGGAACTATAAAAAAAAAAAGTTTTTAAAAAATAAAAAACAAATTATGCTTTACACCACAGCTCTGCTCCATTACAGCCCAACTGTGATTACATCCATAATGTACGTCTATATATCCCCCATACTTTACACTACAGCTCTGCTCCATTAGAGCCCAGCTTCAGGGTCTGAGGTAGTGGTCTTAGTGCATCAAAAGCTGCCATGGGCTACTGGGCCTGGAAGACCGAAAAGACGACACAGATTCCAGCTGGTGCCCTTGTTGGCAGAGATACTGCAGGGACACAAAGGTTAGTGACCAGGAGCAGGAATAAAGACTAGGCCTCCCCACCCAAACACAGTGCTGTGCAAACTACAACTCCCAATCTGAGCTGTCAGAGCATGTTGGGAGTCACAGTTTCCTCAGCTGTGGTCCACGTGGCAGATAGGACTGACTAAAGCTCTGTTAAGGACGAAAAAGCTTCTGCTTGCAGATAAGGTAAATGAGTGTGGAGAATAAACAGTTAACGCTTTCTGATGATTTGGGGGGCACACGCCCCCTAACCGGTCACTACTGATCCCCAGCACCCAAGCTGCTCCACTCTGACACTCACATGTCTCATCAACCTGTTTTCGCTCTGGCGCAGCCTCGTTTTGAATCAGCGTGACGTCATCGTGAAACCGGTCTATCCCCTCTTGCGCAGTGACCAAACGTCGTGACGCAGATCCGGCGGAAGTAGTTCGCGCTGTCGAGTTCCGTTTCCGGGTCCCCGGGCGCAGTGAGTGAGGTCGGTGTAGCGGCGACGGCCTCCTCCTGTGGGTGGCCGGTACCATGGCCGAGCTGGCGCAGGGACAGAGCGCGGCTGCCGTGGGGATCAAGCCCGAGGCGTTGGCGGACGCGCTGCACCACCGGGTCCGGCAGGTGAGGCCGGCCGAGGACGGGAGGGGAGCAGGCCGCGGCACAGCCCTGGGGGGAGGGGGTGGTCGGGGGCTCGGCTCTTAGGACGGGCAGGGGGCCCACTGGGGGCCAAGTAGTCATTTGTCGGATCATAAGGTGTACCCCGGCGCTGCAGTGAGCGGGAGGCCGAGGCCTGGGCCCAGCCCTGCAGCCCATCCCCCATCTGTCACCAGTGCCTGGCCCGCAGAGCTGACACTCACCTCCCACAATGCACCGCTCTTCTGTTCTCATCTCTTGGGGACTTATACATAACTTTCTGGGGATGATTTCCGTGTCGGTGGCTCCAGCAGATGTTACTACGACCCCCATCATATATCCAGATTGTTGCTATGTAATGAGTCTCAGCTTGTTTAACCTTTGTGGGACTACAACCCCCAGCATGTCCCCACTGCTTTGTCCACAGAGCTGACACACATGTTCTTGCCACGTGATCTTTACTGCAGCCCTTTGACTCATGGGGGGGGGACATCTGTATCTCTCTAACCTCAGCATGCTGGGACTTATGGTTCCCTCTCTAATACCTTGTCTGCAGAGCTAGCAGTCTAATCCTTCAGCACTGTTGACCTGAGTTGTCTAAGTATGCAGGATCTCCAATTCCCAGCATGTCCCCTCCAGTAGTGTCTGCTGGGGTTTGTAGTTCCGCAGAATTAGGAAGCTCTAGGGTGCAGATGCGTTGTGGCCCTGCAGAGTATTGCCGGTCCTGCGCTGCATTTGTATTGCAAATATAAAATGTGCGCAGAATTTACTGGGAAATTGCTGCACGTTCAGCCCTGTTTGAACAGACACTACAAGTCCCAGCATATCAGCCCTGCACACTCTGCAATCTAGACTAACCCCTCCCTCCCCCGCCATATGGAATCCGTGCATCGCCCAGTCGCCTTCAACCTATGCCTCTCCTCCTGAGGTGAAACTACAACTCCCAGCATGCCCATGCCTAACCCTCCCTGTGATCCGGTTCCTCTCTAACTCCGGTTGTCACTGTCGCTGCCTGTGTAACTAATAAAGTTTTACTTTCAATGTCGCTGTCTTCCACCTTTATCTGCTTTCTTCGGTTCCTAGGTCCCGTATAACAGGCGGCGGGGACACAGGGCGGGGTTAGTCGTTGGCGGGGACCAATCAGAATAAGGGAACCAGATCTCCAGTAAATATTCCATCTGCCTATGGAAAAGCTGGGTGACGACTTCTCTCACACGTAGGATCCCCCCCCCCTCATTACTAGACCTGGGCCTTCAGCCATCAGCTATGGGGTATCACCCAGATTTCCTAGAAACAGATGCTCATGCTGCTGGAGCGACCCGGCTTCTATCAGTTAGGCCGAGGGCTTAGATTTCCTGAGATTTTTTTTATATATATATATTTTTTTTTTTTTTTTTGGGAAGGGGGGATAGCGTTGGTTTTTTTTTTGTTTGTTTTTGAAGATGGGGGCAACCAGAGAAGTCGTGAAGTTTGTGCCCCCTTCCCCGTCAGATTCCTCAATAGACAATTTTATTAGTAGTAGTCTCTAGATGTTGGGAGTTGTAGTTCACTGGCTCACATTATAGCCTCACACCGCGCTGAATAGTTCAGGGGAAATCCATAAAATAGCAATTCCCTAATTCTCTGGAATCTTCCCCGTTTCACGTTCTCTCCGCGGGCAGCCATGTTATTTCTGGGGTTGGGGAGGTGGTTACAATGTTAGAGGCTGCTTTCTGATACTTCGTTGCAGTTGGGGCTTTCTGCTGGTCTTCCATGTGTTTTGAGGGGGGGGGGTCACATGGTCCTCCCCCTGGGTTTTTTTTTTTTGGGGGGGGGGGTCACATGGTCCTCCCCCTGGGTTTTTTTTTTTTTTTTTTTTGGGGGGGGGTCATGTGGTTCTTCGCCCCTGGGTGTTTGGGGGGGTCATGTGGTTCTTCGCCCCTGGGTGTTTGGGGGGGGGGGTCACATGGTTCTTCGCCCCTAGGTGTTTGGGGGGGGGGGGGGGGTCACATGGTTCTTCGCCCCTGGGTGTTTGGGGTGGGGGGGGTCACATGGTTCTTCGCCCCTGGGTGTTTGGGGGGGGTCACATGGTTCTTCGCCCCTGGGTGTTTGGGGGGTCACATGGTTCTTCGCCCCTGGGTGTTTGGGGGGGGTCACATGGTTCTTCGCCCCTGGGTGTTTGGGGGGTCACATGGTTCTTCGCCCCTAGGTGTTTGGGGGGGGGGGGTCACATGGTTCTTCGCCCCTAGGTGTTTGGGGGGGGGTCACATGGTTCTTCGCCCCTAGGTGTTTGGGGGGGTCAATGGTTTCGCCCTAGGTGTTTGGGGGGTCACATGGTTCTTCGCCCCTAGGTGTTTGGGGGGGGGTCACATGGTTCTTCGCCCCTAGGTGTTTGGGGGGGGGGGTCACATGGTTCTTCGCCCCTAGGTGTTTGGGGGGGGGGTCACATGGTTCTTCGCCCCTAGGTGTTTGGGGGGGGGGTCACATGGTTCTTCGCCCCTAGGTGTTTGGGGGGGTCACATGGTTCTTCGCCCCTAGGTGTTTGGGGGGGTCACATGGTTCTTCGCCCCTGGGTGTTTGGGGGGGGTCATATGGTTCTTCACCCCTGGGTGTTTGGGGGGGGGGGGTCACATGGTTCTTCGCCCCTAGGTGTTTGGGGGGGTCATGTGGTTCTTCGCCCCTGGGTGTTTGGGGGGGGGTCACGTGGTTCTTTGCCCCTGGGTGTTTGGGGGGGGGGGTCACGTGGTCCTCCCACTGAGTGTTTGGGGGTTGCATGGTCCTCGTCTCTGGGGGGTCAGATGGTCCTTGTCCCTGGGTGTTTGGGGGGGGGGGGGTCACGTGGTTCTTCGCCCCTGGGTGTTTGGGGGGGGTCACGTGGTTCTTTGCCCCTGGGTGTTTGGGGGGGGGGTCACGTGGTCCTCCCACTGAGTGTTTGGGGGTTGCATGGTCCTCGTCTCTGGGGGGTCAGATGGTCCTTGTCCCTGGGGGGGTCACATGGTCCTCGTCCCTGGGTGTTTGGTGTCAGATGGTCCTCGTCTCTGGGGGGGTCAGATGGTCCTCGCCCCTGGGTCTCTGGGGGGGTCACATGGTGCTCGTCCCCAGGTGTTAGGGGTCTTTGTCGCGCCTCCTGATCTCCTCCCATCCGCTGGGTTGACACTGGGTGTTACTTTAGCTAGAATGGTGGGCTATATATTGGGGGTGGCTCCCGTTCTAGTGAAGGGTCTGTGTAGTGGTGTTGATTGGACGTCGGACACTGGTATGGAGGGATTACAGGGTCTGAAGACCCTCCGGGCCCTAATATTGTTGGGCCCCCTTTTCTATTTTCCTATTGGTGAGCTGAGGAATCGGTGCACAGTGGTTCCGGCTCCTGCCCGCCATTCAGACTTGAGTAATCAAACACAGACTGGTCGCTGCGGGCGCGATGCTAACCCCTTCAGCAGGCTGGGGTTGTTACGCAGTGTTGCCCTAGGTGCTGACAGAACTCGTGGGATCGGGGTGACTGCGCCTCCGCAGCGTTATTGGGATTTTTCTGTGCAGACATCTCACCTCCGGCGGGATTTTTGCATTTTTGTCATTGACATGAAATCCAGCACAATTCCACAGCCCAGATTCTGCTCCAGTGTATCAGCGCAGGTGACATGAGGACACGCTCCCATTATCCTGCCCTGCAGCAGACGGAGCGCCAGGCACAAAGGCAGCTCTAATGTTCAGCCTTGAATCCCAGACGGTCTCTTTTCAGGTCTGCGGCGCGTTCTGCGCTCGCTACCAACGTCTAGCACGTGCGCCGTCACTCCTAGCATCCGCCTGATGCTGAATCTAACAAAAAGCCGCCATCGTGTCCTTATCCCTTAGTGCTGTGTCCCTCGAGTACAACTCCCAGCATGCCCTCAGAGAGCAGTGCTTTACTGCGCCGCTGCTGCTGTCTAGGAATTGCCTTGTGAGCAGTTTACCCAAGGTTAAGACGTCTTTTGCCACATTGCGGCTCTACGTAACTTATGCTTACGCCTTTCCTGTCCTTTAATTCTGAGCGCCACCCCTCCCCCACCCCCTTTTTTTCCTCCCCGTTTTGTGATTTTTAACCCTTTATTTGGATCAGGAGTGGTTTGTTTGTCGGCAGGTTGTCGGGAGGGGGATGTGATGCTCGCTCCAAGGTCACACAACAAGATTAAGTCTTAGAGCGGCTTCTATCCCCTGGTGTCACATTGGCTTTCAGCCGCCGTCTCTCGAGCGCTGTCATCCCCCCCCCGCTGTCATACTGTAACCTCTGTACAGGAGTGCAGCCCCCGGGGCCCCTCTGATCTTTGTGCCCCACTGATGGTATCAAAATGTGCCACTGCATGCAACCTCCGGCAGTCGCCCCGAGCGTGGCCCCATTTTCCAAGGCCTGTCACAATTCTTTGTGTTTATGTATTTATTTATTTTTTAATATTTCTTTTTCAGATCGCTGCTAAAATTGATGGAATCCCACACTTGAATAATTCCGGACCACTCGTGGACCCTTCATTGTATGGATATGGCATCCAGAAAAGACCGCTCGATGACGGAGGTAGCGCCCTTTTCTCCTCTGCTTTCATTTTTAGAACATGTCAGTCATTAGTCAATGTTCATACTGTAGCGAAAGAGAGCTGCATAATGTCACTGCTGACATGGCATGTGTGATGTCACTGGCGTCTGCTGAATAAGGTGTGACGGCTCTTGCATAAGGAGTGGCGGCGCTGGCGTCTCTTGCCCGGGCTGTGGCGCGGCGCTGGCGTCTCTTGCCCGGGCTGTGGCGCGGCGCTGGCGTCTCTTGCCCGGGCTGTGGCGCGGCGCTGGCGTCTCTTGCCCGGGCTGTGGCGCGGCGCTGGCGTCTCTTGCCCGGGCTGTGGCGCGGCGCTGGCGTCTCTTGCCCGGGCTGTGGCGCGGCGCTGGCGTCTCTTGCCCGGGCTGTGGCGCGGCGCTGGCGTCTCTTGCCCGGGCTGTGGCGCGGCGCTGGCGTCTCTTGCCCGGGCTGTGGCGCGGCGCTGGCGTCTCTTGCCCGGGCTGTGGCGCGGCGCTGGCGTCTCTTGCCCGGGCTGTGGCGCGGCGCCGGCGTCTCTTGCCCGGGCTGCGTCTCTGCATTTGAGTCTATTACTAACCAGTCATCTTTGCGCCTCCCTGCAGGGGGCTGGAGATGACACCCTGCCTGTGACATGCTGCGCCCACTTTGCCATTATAAACCACTATAATAGTGTAAAACCAGTGCTGAATGTGACATTTACATATTGGCACCCAGGAGGGGCGTCCATAGACATGGGCTGTTCAGTGGTGACCACAGCCGCGTGCAGTCACCGGGGTCCAGGGTGCTGAGGTACAGGGCGCTGTTTGTTGTGCCCACACAATGAGCAGTCAGTGGTCACGTGTTTTCTCTGACTAATAGAACTGCGACTGGCAGCCGCATAAATCTCCGCAGATGTGAGCGCAGCTCTGGAGGCTCTCACGTCCCGCCTCTCTGGGTGCCCGCTCTTGATTCCTGGGAAATGTAGTTCAGAGACGCCCATGTCTGCTAGCCGCTTGTTACCCTCAGCTGGGCGTCATCTGATCTCCTGGAGCCGTGCTTTACACAGACGAGAGCGGCGGGTGCAGGAGTCGGGCGAACAGCTGCTGTGCCCCACAGTATAAATAACCACACTTATCAGGAGCAGGGGAGGCCCCGGCGAGGTGGACGGTCACTCCGGAAACTACGTGGGGTGGAAGCCTCACAGCTGCACGGGGTAATGCCCAGCTTTTCTAGATCCCTGAATGGTGCAGGTGACTGCCCTGTTACCTCTGTGGCCAGCTTGGGGTTAAGAAAGCTGGAATCTGATTGGATGCTTGTTGGCGCCTCCACGTGGTTGTAAAGAGAACCTGTGATCTCTCCGGACATGAATGGGTCAATAAATAATTGTATCCCCCATAATAGAGCTATTCTGCAGCATCTTTCCTTACGGCGCTGCCTTGTTCTGTTCCTCTGTTATTCCTCCTTTTAGTTTATGACTGGGCATTACCATTTAGGGGTGTGTCCCTGTAAATCCTGACGCTATCCGAAAACTGCTGACAGCGGCAAACTGTCCAGGGACACACCCCTTTCACTAAAAGAATAGTTACACCCAGTTGTCAGTTTGTAAATTTCTAGGAGGTATAACGGAGGAGCACAGAATTGTAGCAAGAAAATGGCGTCCCTTGCCCGGCCTGTGGCGGCGCTGGCGTCCCTTGCCTGGCCTGTGGCGGCGCTGGCGTCCCTTGCCTGGCCTGTGGCGGCGCTGGCGTCCCTTGCCTGGCCTGTGGCGGCGCTGGCGTCCCTTGCCTGGCCTGTGGCGGCGCTGGCGTCCCTTGCCTGGCCTGTGGCGGCGCTGGCGTCCCTTGCCTGGCCTGTGGCGGCGCTGGCGTCCCTTGCCTGGCCTGTGGCGGCGCTGGCGTCCCTTGCCTGGCCTGTGGCGGCGCTGGCGTCCCTTGCCTGGCCTGTGGCGGCGCTGGCGTCCCTTGCCTGGCCTGTGGCGGCGCTGGCGTCCCTTGCCTGGCCTGTGGCGGCGCTGGCGTCCCTTGCCTGGCCTGTGGCGGCGCTGGCGTCCCTTGCCTGGCCTGTGGCGGCGCTGGCGTCCCTTGCCTGGCCTGTGGCGGCGCTGGCGTCCCTTGCCCGGCCTGTGGCGGCGCTGGCGTCCCTTGCCCGGCCTGTGGCGGCGCTGGCGTCCCTTGCCCGGCCTGTGGCGGCGCTGGCGTCCCTTGCCCGGCCTGTGGCGGCGCTGGCGTCCCTTGCCCGGCCTGTGGCGGCGCTGGCGTCCCTTGCCCGGCCTGTGGCGGCGCTGGCGTCCCTTGCCCGGCCTGTGGCGGCGCTGGCGTCCCTTGCCCGGCCTGGTGGCGGCGCTGGCGTCCTTGCCCGGCCTGTGGCGGCGCTGGCGTCCCTTGCCCGGCCTGTGGCGGCGCTGGCGTCCCTTGCCCGGCCTGTGGCGGCGCTGGCGTCCCTTGCCCGGCCTGTGGCGGCGCTGGCGTCCCTTGCCCGGCCTGTGGCGGCGCTGGCGTCCCTTGCCCGGCCTGTGGCGGCGCTGGCGTCCCTTGCCCGGCCTGTGGCGGCGCTGGCGTCCCTTGCCCGGCCTGTGGCGGCGCTGGCGTCCCTTGCCCGGCCTGTGGCGGCGCTGGCGTCCCTTGCCCGGCCTGTGGCGGCGCTGGCGTCCCTTGCCCGGCCTGTGGCGGCGCTGGCGTCCCTTGCCCGGCCTGTGGCGGCGCTGGCGTCCCTTGCCCGCCTGTGGCGGCGCTGGCGTCCCTTGCCCGGCCTGTGGCGGCGCTGGCGTCCCTTGCCCGGCCTGTGGCGGCGCTGGCGTCCCTTGCCGGCCTGGGCCTGGCCTTGCCGGCCTGGGCGGCTGGCGTCCCTTGCCCGGCCTGTGGCGGCGCTGGCGTCCCTTGCCCGGCCTGTGGCGGCGCTGGCGTCCCTTGCCCGGCCTGTGGCGGCGCTGGCGTCCCTTGCCCGGCCTGTGGCGGCGCTGGCGTCCCTTGCCCGGCCTGTGGCGGCGCTGGCGTCCCTTGCCTGTGGGTCTAGTTGGTCATGCACAATACAAGGCGACATGTCAGGAGTCCAGTCACGGGGAGGCCTTTACCTCGTGGTCAGTGACCGGCATTTTGCAAATATTGGCAGTAGAGCTGCCGAGACCTGCAGGAGCCGACGCTGTTCCTCCATACTGCAGACGGGCAGGTGCCAGACTCGCAGACGCTGCTTACCTCCTGTGCCCGGTCATTCTTTTACCTCACGTCTGCCATTGGGAGGAAAGTCGGAGGACCCCCATACACATTGGAGGGCTGATCCTGTTGGAGTCTGGGGGCTCAGCCTCCTGTCATCTCCTGTGTGTGGACGGCCCTGCTCCATATTAAAGGGACTCCGCTTGCCTCCTGCCATCACTCTGACCTGGGGCAGACCGGTTGCTAGGGATAGTAGCACATTATGGCAGTCTCCCTAGCAACTGGCCAGACAGGACTCGGCAGCAGAGCATCCTGGCAGTGGTGGTGGAGGCAGCGGCGCCTCTGATACACAATTAGCGGTCTTTAGGGAGTAAGGCCAAGTAGTGACGAGCAATATGGCCGCCGGCGGATGAAATGGCCTAGTGGAATTTTTAAGAACTTGACAGAAGGGAATGACTGAAGCCCTTAAAGGGGTTGGTCCACCCCGCGCTGTGTTGGGATATATCGCTAGGATATGCCACCAGTATCCGATTTGTCTTCAGCATGGGGGCTCCCAAAGGGAACGAGGGCGCGCCATGCAACCGCACCCATCCTTTATTCAGTTCTATGGGAGCGCCGAAAAAAAGCGGAACGCCGGCTCAGCTGTTCTCAGGACTCCTGTAGAAGTGGATGCAGAGCATGCTGCGCATGCGCGGGGATCCGCCGTTCACTTTGAGCACCTAGTTCTTGAATGGACTCGGGGGGGTTGGGGGCGTGGCCTCCACACATCGGCTCATAGCTGCGATAGATTAGCGGGAGGCGCCTGCTAATACACCCGGCACATCTGACTCCTGCCCCTGGTGGGCGCGCTGTCCGCCGCTTTACACTACCGCCTGCTCCGTCCCCTGCACACGTGATGCACTGATATGTAATATGTCGTCCTACCAGCTGATCTCCTGACACCCCAGGAGCAGAGTTGTCAGCCCTTGCCGGTGCTGCTCCTCGTTAGGTGTAGTTTGCTGCTCGCATCAGACATTTTCAGGTATTCTCGTATTCACCTGTCACCTCCATTTACCTTACAGGGGATGTCCAGGATTAGAAAAACATGGCTGCTTTCTTCCAAAAGCACGGGTCGTGTCTGGTATCGCATCTCCTCTCCATTGGAGTCAAGCTGCAATACCGCGCACAACCTGTGGACGATGGTGGTGCTGTTTTTTTGTAATAAAGCCGCCACATGTTTCTCATCCTGGACTTCCCCTTTAACCGCATGTGTGTAATCGATAACATAGGGGGGGTTATCGCTGTGGGGACGCGTCCGTTTGCTGACAGCAAGCAGTGATATTGACAATAGCACATGAAGACACTCTTTTCTGGAAAGATAAAACCTGCCGCCTGCCGCTGTTTCCTGAGGGCGCCGCACATGGGGAAGCCCTCGGGGCCCCCGGCGGACGCGTTCCTGTCCAGAGAGCAGGATCCGCGCTTGTCACGTATTGATCGGACGCCAATCTGCCGCTCTTTACATCATCTTTAATTTGGGGCCAGTGGGGAGGATTTAAAGATTTTTTTTTTTTTACCTTTTGCTCTGGTTATGGGGGGTCCAGCAGAATGTCGTCCTCATCCTCGCCCCCCTCCTCCCCTTACATGAAAGCTTGCGATCAATGTCATGGCTGTCGTCCAGCTGGTTCTTACGATTTATAGACACTGAGCCTAAACGTCCGCGCCTCCCCCTCCCGCGGACGCTGCGCCATTGTACGGCCGCTTATGGTTAAGTAATACTTGTGATCTCTCTTCTCTCCCACAGTTGGTAACCAGCTCGGGGCCCTGGTACATCAAAGGTAAGCCCTGGGCTCCGTTTTATTATTTATTGATCGGAAACTAATTGTGTATTGATCCGCCATCTGTACTGAGCGGGCGGCAGCTAGATGGAGACATGAGGGGGGGAGAGATAATGGGAGCATTTGGAGAAATCGGGAGGGTCGATAAAGTTTTTGATTTACGATTATATCGTGACCAGGGTCCTGCTCCATGACGTCAGGAGGGCCCGGGGTGTGGTCGCCCATACCTCAGAAGGGGAGGGCAGATATATGACGGAAATCCACCCCCACAACTCAGGGACATCCAACATGGCCCCAGTTCTAGGGGGCGCTGTGCACGGGTCACAGGAGGGCCCGGGGTGTGGTCGCCCATACCTCGGAAGGGGAGGGCAGATATATGACGGAAATCCACCCCCACAACTCAGGGACATCCAACATGGCCCCAGTTCTAGGGGGCGCTGTGCACGGGTCACAGGAGGGCTGTCCGCACTTCCTGCAAGGATCTAGTGATGGTATTTGGGGGGGAGGGGGGCGTTACCCCGGAATATCCCGGTCACGCCCCAGCCGGATCGATCCACTTCTGATTTGTGCCTTTTTTTCTGCCAGGACTGTGATGACAGAAGAATTCAAAGTGCCTGACAAGATGGTGGGATTCAGTAAGTCCTCAGCGTCCTGCTTATGTGGTGGTCAGGTCTGCCCTGCAGGGGCCCGGGAGAGCTGGGTGAGCGCGAGAACCCCCCGCTGTAGTGTTCATCACCCAGCTTTCCAAGATGCAGCTAGATGTTAGAGAATGGAGTCTCGGAAGGGGTATTCCAGTTATAGAAAGTTAACCCCTTAACAATCCGGTCAGTGGGGGTCCCAGCAGTGTCCCATGGGTGCCACCACTGCTCCGCTCATTTCTAGGGGTGCACGGGAAATGAATGGAGCGGCAGCGCACCCCCCCCCCCATGGCGTCGGAGGCCCCTGTCCCGGTGATGGCGTCTATAACCGGAATACCCCCGGTGTCTGTCATCGTTGGCCGATGATCGCTTCATCCACTTTCTCCTCTTCTCTAGTTATCGGACGAGGAGGGGAACAGATTTCAAGAATCCAGACGGAATCCGGATGCAAGATCCAGATCGCTCCAGGTGAGTGGGCGCTAGTGAATCCGCGATGGACGGACATTGGGCCTCATTTCAGCGCGGAGAAATGTGATTTTTTTTTTTTTTTTTTTAATGCGTCCTTTCTTTGTTTCTTTTCTGTTTTTCAGACAGTGGTGGAATGCCGGAGAGACCCTGCGTCCTGACCGGAGCGCCGGAGAGCATCGAGTAAGCCCCCGCCGCAGCCATTACCCTTTGTGTATAACTCGGCTCCGTTTCCCCCTCCTCGTTCCTTACATTCTCCTTTCCACAATTGCTGCACTTTTTTTTTTTTTTTTTTCCGCTTGGCGAGTGAAGACAAAAGTCGGTAAAGGTGTCTCAGCAGGCGGAGGTGATGCTGAGCGCAGGTTTTTTTTCCTCTTCTCCTCGCGCCCCCATCGCCAGATTTTGGCATTCCCAGACCGGGTACAGATAACTGGTTTTACTGCGCCCCAGCAAGTCTCCGAGTTTTCAGGGCGTTACAATAGCCCCCTCATTCACGCCGGGCTGCTGTGACTGCTGAACTGGAATAAGTGTTATTGGCAACTGCATATTACGCAGCGAGCGCTGGAGGAGCGGCTTTGTGTTGCTTTCTTTCCTTCGAGATATTCCCGTCGCTGTGCGGCGGAATCATTGGGGGCAGCAGCCACTTTTTAACCCCTGATCGCTCACTAGATGACTGATTTAGAGGGCGCAAGGTGTAAAATTATCACTTATCCAAAGGAAGGGGGATGAGCGTCTGATCGGTGGGGATCTGATCCCTAATTATGAGAATGGGTCCCCCCTCCCCCCACTATATGAATCTAGGGACCGCTGTCCTGGGCTATAGCGAACGGCTGGAGTGGTAACCCAGTATAACATACGACCCCTGTCCTCCTGACCACCAGAGTCCTAGTGGTCGCGCCCTCACCAATTAGACACTTACGCCCTCTCCTGTGCATCGGGGATAAGTCTGTGAACATCTATCCAGAACTGTTACTTTAAGAGAGCCGCCACTCGGGTCGTGGTGCCGTTTTCGGACGCGTGGCGGCAAATGGAGGGGGTCATAGCCTGATTTCCGTTATCTCTGCGTCCCTACAGGCAGGCGAAGCGTCTCCTGAGTCAGATAGTGGAACGCTGCCGGAACGGGCCCGGTTTCCATAACGACATGGAAGGGAACAGCACCGTGCAGGAAATCCTCATCCCAGCTTCCAAAGTCGGCTTGGTCATCGGCAAAGGCGGGGAGACCATCAAACAGCTTCAGGTAAGGGTTCCTGGCGCTGCAAGGGTTAATCTGCTCTTGACTTAGGCCTACCTTCATCATCATCCTCTTCTTCTTCCCCCCACTACTGTTTTTTTTTTTTTTTTTCCATCTCCACCATTTTGCTAATAGTTTTGCGCTGCAGCAGGTATAAGTGTGTAATTACGCTCAGTGTGGCGCGGGCTCTGCGGGACGTTCATTCGCGGGAGCGCCGCTAATTAGCACTTAATAACTCCGGCGCCTTAAAAAAAAAAATTGTATATATAATATTCTAACAACAATAATAAATTCATTTTCTTAATTCCTAAATCCTATTTTGGTTTTTCTTCTGTTTTGTTAGAAAAATAATTAAAAAATAAAATAAAATGTTTTAAAAAAAAAGCCGTTTTACACTCCTGGGTTTGAACGTCGAGCCGAGCGCTGAGTGATGGTAATCACCGGTTGCAGTTACGTAATGAGCGATCTGGAAAATGAGCTTCGCTAGTCAGTCATGCGCTCAGGTACGGCGAATGTCAGCGCCTGAAGTGCGTGGTGCAGCGGGATGATTGAGCGCGCGGTTGCTGTCAGAGGAAACGCAGAATTTAAAGGGGGTGTCCCAGAATTAAAAGAACAGGGCTGCTGTCCTGCGGAGCTGCAATACACGACCCATGGACGGGGGAGGCGCAGTTGCTGGATCTAAACGGCCACGTTTTTCTGATCCTTCAAGACCTTTCCATGGATCGGTGGAAGGGGCTTCAAGGATCTGATTGGTGGGGGTCGGACTCCCAGCACCCCCACCGATCAGCTGCATGCGGTCATCTGGCCTAGGTGCGATATAGAGCACAGCCGCTATACAGCGGACGGCGCTGCAAGGAGGCCGCGGCACTCAACAGAGCTCTGCAGCCTCTTCAAATAACTCATTGGTGGGGCGGGTGCCGGGCGTCGTAGCCTCACTGATCACATAGATTACCTCTCCTGAGGATAGGCATTCAGCATTAAAGGGGTTGTCTCATCTTAGACAATGGGGGCACATCGCTAGGATATGCCCCCATTGTCTTATAGGTGCGGGTCCCACCGCTGGGACCCGCACCTATAGCCAGAACGGAGCGGGGAGCGCTGCGCCTGGAGGACCCCAGGTTTCCGGGGGTCCGGCCACCACCAGGCGCAGCTCCCCGTGCCGCTCATAGGAATGAATGGGAGCCGGGCCGTGCATGCGCGGTAGGCTCCCATTCATTTCTATGGAGCCGATGGAAGTAGCCGAGCCAGCGCTCGGCTATTTTCGGCGGCCCCATAGAAATGAATGGAGGGCGGCTGCGTATGCGCAGTGCGCCCCCATTCACTTCGGGGGCTCCGTTCTCGATATAGGTTCGGGTCCCAGCGGTGGGACCCGCACCTATAAGACAATGGGGGCATATCCTAGCGATATGCCCCCATTGTCTAAAATGAGAATAACCCTTTAAACGCCTGGAAAACCCCTTTAAGAACGCATTCATGACAGGGATGTAGAATGGCCGGCCAGAGCCTCCAAGGCCCAAGATGTCTTCATTACTGGAGTCTTGGTGATCGTATGCCCAGCACATCCATGCAGAAGAGTGGCACTGAAAGCGGGCATCTTCTAAAAACCCTTAAAATTTCTTATATTCCATGATTGCATTATATAGTTCATCCTGAGCCTCCTGGTGCATGAATCTAGTGCTAGATTCTGCTGTGAAGTCTGGCGCGTACGTAGTGGGAAATCATACTGTGGCCTCTTCGCCCCACGTGACGCCTGTAATACCGCAGTACCAGGAGCCGCTCTTCTGCTTCCAGATGCATTTTCGCCGACGTTTTTAAAAATAACCTTTGATCTGTTTCCGCAGGAGAGAACCGGCGTAAAAATGATCATGATTCAAGACGGCCCGTTACCAACCGGCGCTGACAAGCCCCTCCGGATCACGGGAGACCCATTCAAAGTGCAGGTACAGAGGAGAAAGGTCTGCTGACCGCTAAACCATCGCCCCCCTCTGGGGTAAAAGCACTTTGTTCAGCAGCTTGATAGAGAGAGGGCTGTAAAGAGCGGAGGAAACCGCCAAACACGGGAATGGAGTGGTGAGCGCAGAGGACTGAAGCGAATGCTCGGAGAGCGCTACTGAATATGTTGGCGCTCTATAAAGATTACTGCGAGTGGAGCCGGCGGAGGTTATTAGAGGAGCGCGCGCCGTCTCTTCACTTCATAGCTAAAAATAAGAGTTTGTTTATGCACAAAGTACACGTCGGGGGAGGGGAGATCCCGTGTAGGAAAAATAAACAGTACATTGGAGGCCGCCACGTCAAAAACCCGGAGTTTTTGTTCCAGTTTCCGGCGTAGGGGGTCATAATTAACCCCTCCTGTGTCCTCATTCCGTACCACATATCGGTCGGTTTACTGTATTTTTGGGCTATAAGACGCAGCGGACGCACTTAGGATTTAGAAGAGGGAAATAAAAAGCTTGGGGGCTCCACCAACCTCAGATCAGATATTAAACACAAAAAAAACCCACATTCGCTCGCTTGCTCCGGGCGGCGCTGCCACTCTGCAGACCCAGGACTCAGCGCTCCCTGATCACTCTGACGGTGCGCGGCATCTCGGGTCATAGGGCGTGCCCATGTGCGCTGTACAGACGAAGACCAGGGAGGGTGAGTAAATCCAGCGCTTCCCTCACTGCTCCCCGTGCCTCCTGCATACTAATAACCCATAACGGAAGAGGTCATTAGCATTCAGGCTATAAGACGCACTGCCATTTTCCCGTCACTTTTGGAGGGAAAAGTATGTCTTATAGTCCGAAAAATACTGTAATTTGCACCTACTTCTTGGCATAATTTTCCGGCGGTATCTCACGCCTGAGGCTCAGGGAGACTTGTGTGTGTGATGGCGGGTTTCTGTAATGTAGGTGGCCCCGGTACATCACACATCATGGCAGAAGAGCGGCCGCTAACACCCAGACTCCAGGAGAGCCCTGGGCTGGCACCGACGACCCTCGTACTGTAACAGACAGACTGGGCCGGAGTGAACTTTCACTTTACTCTCTCCCTTTTGTATTGCAGCAAGCAAGAGATCTGGTCCTCGAAATCATCCGAGAAAAGGACGTGGCTGACTTCAGGGGGGTGCGCAGTGACCTGAGCTCCAGGATGGGGGGCAGTGTAGAGGTACACACCGCCAGTGAATGATGATTTCTCTTGTTTTGCTCTTTGTTCCTATTCCTGATTTCTCTGTGTGGTCGGACTCATCCATACTTAGTGCGAGCTAACATGTGACTCCCCAGCTCTTGTGTTACTACAACTCCCAGCATGCCCTCATCTACAAAGCGCTTGGAGTTGTAGTTTTGCAGCAAGTTGGGAGCCACAAATTGGTCCAATGAATCCACGCCGAGCCTCAATCATGTCCCTTCTCTCTCTCCCTCCCTTACTCCATCTTGACCAGGTCTCCGTACCAAGGTTCGCGGTAGGAATTGTGATCGGTAGAAACGGCGAGATGATCAAAAAGATTCAGAATGACGCCGGCGTGAGGATTCAGTTCAAGCCAGGTGTGTGTGATCCCCGTGGGCTGCTCAGCCTGTCGTTTCTTTGATGATGTGAAGGAGTTAAATGCGGCTTCTGAGACGCCTTGTAGTTTCTCACAGGTCGTCATTTTACGAGGTTCATGTTTTCTGCTGTTGATTTTGGATGCGACTGCGTGAAGCATCGCTGCACGACCGCTGCGGGCTAAATGCTTTGCTTTCGTTGTGTATCCCTCCTGCAGACGACGGAATCAGCCCCGAGCGAGTGGCGCAAGTAATGGGCCTCCCTGACCGGTGTCAGCACGCGGCGCACATCATCAATGACCTGATCCTGACGGCACAGGTGAGGCGGCGGGCGTTATCCGAGCGGGCTGACCTGTCCTTCACGTATAGATGGACGTGTTCAGTCATATTAAAGGGCCGGACGCTGAAACCCTCCAGGTCACATGCGGACCGCCAGTGTTTATCTCGCCATGACCTGTACCCACCTTTAGGGCCCTTGCACACGACCGTGGAGCACGGTCCGGGGCGGTCCGTGGAAACCCGGACCGTGCTCTTTCTGAGGTTGCTATGACGCCGTACGCTTCCTGAGGCTGCCGCTGTACAGTCATACTCGCTATATGAGCGTGTACAGTGTATCACTGTACAGCAGCGGCCTCAGGAAGCGCGCGGCGTCATAGCAACCTCAGAAGGAGCACGGTCCGGGTTTTCACGGACCGTCCCGGATTGTGCTCCACAGTCGTGTAAATGGGCCCTTACACTTATTGCACATAAGCTAATATGCAATTTCTCTCATCTTTGTGCAGGAGCGGGATGGATTTGGGAGTCTCGCCATGACACGAGGGAAAGGGCGCACTCGAAGTGAATGGAACTATTGCACGGGAGGGATGCAAGAGATCACGTACACCGTGCCGGCAGACAAATGCGGACTCGTCATAGGCAAAGGTACAGCGGCCTCAGCAGCCAGTAGAAGTTTGTTCTCCACGTGGGGGCGGAGGGCGGTTGGTCTGCGTTTTCGCCATGGCTGACACCCATGTAAGGGGATATTCTCCTGCGGCTCAGCAAGGAAGCGTGTGCTTGCAGGTAACTCGTGCTACCCTCCCCCGCGCGGCTGCCACATGGACACCTGACCTGATATTGGCCGGCTCACCAGGTTTGCATTCAGGTGGCTGACAACCCCTGAGGGATCTGTCGGCGTCCATGTTAGTTGTCACCCAACTCTCCCAGAAACGGATGTAACAAGGCAATGACCAAAAGGCCTTTTCTCGGAAGCCCCTTTGGCTTTTTCCGACCCTTCCGTCCTGTTGCTGCGTGTTGGCGTCGGCTCTGTTGTGTTTTGAGCGCTGCTCCGGAGTTTTGTAAGCTCCCAGCGTCTATAAATCTCTTTTGCTTCCTTCGCCTGGCGAAGCGCGGCTGTGTAATTAGATTATAATCACATAACGATTAGCAGCCTGGGCACTTAAGTATATTTAGAACCAATTTGCTTTACCCAGCCTGCCCTCTCCCCCTGCTGGAAAATATCGCTCGCTTATCAGGTTGAGGCGAGCCGCGCGCTGTTAATGTGCTGTGCCGAGCGCTCATATAGCGCACATTTCTGCTACGGCGGGGCGCTCTAATGGACTGTAACAGCGCTGCACTTTTTTTTTTTTTCTTTTTCCTTTTTGCCCTGCACATACGGGGTGGCCGTTGGCGTTCCGCCAGCCTAATTTTGGGATTATGTGCCCAGGCTCACTTACTTTGGGGTATGGCAACTTAACCTCTGAAGCGCTGGATGCAATTTGAGGTATTGCCTCTTGCGGTGATATCAAAAGAGAGAGTGATCCATTCCCTAAACCCCTTGACCGCCCGCCTGGTCCTGGGGGCCACTCCCAGCGGTCTTTGCTCACGCTGCCGCGCGCAGCCATTGCTTTCGCCGCTGAACGTACCAGATGATCAGCGATCACACGTCAGTTGTGCGTCTATCTCGCCGTAGCTCTTTACGCGCCTCCTGCTTTCTGTGGGAAGTTTTTAGCAGTGTCAGGATCTTTGGGGTGGAAGCTCCCGTGGGCACAGACCGTCTCTCCATCCCCCACCTTGCTCCTGGGCCCATTCACATTTCCATGATAAACAGCGTGTCAGTGAAAGTCAGGGGCTCACAGCCCGAGCCTGTCCACTCTGCCTTTTAACCGCCTTGATTAATTGCTTTACAATTTGCCACCCGCTGGGGGCCCCTGATCCCCCCCCCCCCCCCCCCAATCCTCTTTATACCATTTCTGTCCCAGTTAATAGAAAAGAAGGGGCGTGACCGCGGCATTGACATTCTCCCAGACTAACAGGGAACAAATTAGGCTACAGCTCCACCGGCTGCCATGGGATCGTGTCAGGAGCCAGCGCTAAATGAGGCCATTTACATGGAGCAATCATCTGGGAAGTGAACGGGCAAAACAAAAGTTCCTTCTATCCAATCGCGGTAATATCGGAACGCCGAGCTGCGCCGTGCACTAGACTGTATACATCATGTCGCAGGGCGGTGTAGTTGCTGCACTTTTCTTGCCGCTCCTGCTTTGAGAATGCAGAGATATTAAAAAAATATATAAAACAATTGTATAAAATCTTTAATTTTTTTTCAATTTCTCCCCAGTGTTAAAATCTCTGCTTGCTGTCACTGAGCAGTTGTCATTAAACACTCTCCACAAAGGATCGTATAAACTTGGAAACAATTGTAACAAACCCTCAGTGGTGGATAGAAGTGTAAAGAAGGATGTTCCCGGTCACTGATGGCAAGCAGAGATCTTGACGTTAGCGGATCGCAGAATATAGTAGTTGTTGTCGCTTTGATGGAGCATATAAATGACCTGCACCTTCTGTCTGATGGAGGCAGGGGGGCGGCCATGGAGATCCGTCCTGCGTCGGCTATAGTGATTGGGAAGCGGCGCCCCCCACAGGTTGTAGAGAGAAGAGTCTCTGTACTAATCCTCTGATCTTTGCTGCAGCTTCTCTTAGGTTTCAGATCGTTTTCCCCCCTTTCATCTTCTTAAACTTCCCCTTCAGCCTGAGGCACCTAGAGCCTGGCGACAAATCGGAGGTTAGGGGTGAAGCCACGGGGGGTCCGTGGCTGTGTGGTCTGTATACAGGGATTTCGAGGGCTTCTCCTCCTGTGTCTTTGGTAGTGATAGAGTCCGTACTCCATCGGCCGCAGACCACGATGAGTTCAGTCCTGTGTAGGATGGCCATGAATACAAGACCAGGCGGTAATGAATAGCTAAGTAATGAGCCCTCGCTGACGGTGCGCCCCCTGCTGTCCCTCGCCGCTGAGTGTTGTCCCTTTGATGCAGAGGATACGCTTTAATCAATTATCCACACCCCATTGACATGTTTGCAGACGCCTCGCCTCCATATGCTCCGTCCTAGCAATCTGTTAGGTACGTGAGTGCGCCACGTCTGTGGGGGGACAATATGCTTGTATTAGATGTCGTTACTGGCATAATTAGGCTATGACTATTAATCTGTGGCTAATTAGGTACGTCGCTGCAAGGGCACAGCCGCCATGGTAAGGGGCAGCTTTTCGAGTAGACGTCATTCATGTGGAGGATGATGGGCGTTGCAGTAAATTGTGATTTTTTTATTTTTTTTTTTTTTTTTTTTTATTTTTTTTTTTTAATATATATTTTTTATTTATTTTTTTGCAGGGGGTGAAAATATCAAAAGCATAAACCAGCAATCAGGAGCCCACGTGGAGCTTCAGAGAAATCCGCCCCCAAACACGGACCCTGGCGTACGAATATTCACCATCCGGGGCCTCCCGCAGCAGATCGAGCTGGCCCGGCATCTCATCGATGAGAAAGTTGGGGTAAGTTCTTACGAGTATTTGGTCCTGACATCTGGTGGAGCCGCAGCCAGGAAGGCGAACATGTCACCTGCGGAGTCGGGTCACCAGGGGATCCATGGCCTCCGATATCCCTGACACTGCGAGCTGCTCTGCATGTCTCGTACTGCAGGTCCTTAGTTATATCCGTCGCTGGGAAAGCTGGGTGACGGCCTCCATTCCATCGCCTGGTCTTGGCTGCTCGCTGACTCTTTATCTCATGCGTCTTAACCGTTCTCTGCCCTTTCCTCTTTCAGGGATCTGCCATTGGAGCTCCGAGCAGCTTTGGTCAGAGTCCTTTCAACCAGGCGCACGCGACACCTCATCAAAAGTAAGTGACTCTTCCGTCTGTCTTCTGACCTGCTGCCTTGGCGGGTTCGCCTATGACCCCAGACCTAGAGCAATTCCATCACGTGCACCTCCCGCCGGCTTCCCTGACATTTCACCGCAGCTCCACATGCAGGATACAGACTGCCGGAACGGCGTTACTGCTCACCAGTGCTGGCTGTGAGAAGTATGAGGGCATTGCTAGGTACAGCCAACTTTACTGCCTTAGGCCAGACGCACACGAGCGAGTTCAATGCGATAAACTCGCAGCGTGTGTCAGTAAGAGGTCCCGTTCTGGCCTGCGCTCCTCCCAATGATTTATAATGCTGTGTAACCCTTAGGGCCCTTGCACATGACCATGGAGCACGGTCCATGAAAACCCGGACAGTGCTCCTTCTGAGGACAGGAGCGCCGCCGCTGTACAGTGATGCGCTGCACACGCTTGTATAGAGTGTATCACTGTACAGCGGCGGCCTCAGGAAACGCACGGCGTCATAGCAACCAATGAAGCCGTGCGCTCCTGCCCTTAGAGTGCTCCATGGTCGTGTGAAAGGGCCCTTAGAGTCCTTAAATCTGCTGAACTACACTGATATAACGCTGTCGGTGTAATAAAGTAGATTCCAGGGCTCTCGGGGTCACACAGCATCATAAATCATTAGGAGGAGCGTAGGCCAGAACCAGACCTCTTCCTGGCGCACGCTGCGAGTTTCTCACATTGAACTCTGGCCTTTCCTCATACATAGCAATCGCCTCTGTGCAGTTGTCCTGTCTGGGGTAGGTTCTGCCCAGCTGGTTCTTGTGTGTATGAGGGGGAATTGTTATTTATGCACTTGCTATACTCTTCTTGGTGATTAATTGCTGCCTTTCCTCTCTGCTCTGCAGTGGTCCTCAGGCGTTCGTAACACAGGGTTGGGGAAGCACTTACCAAGCATGGCAGCAGCCGACCCAGCAGCTTCCAGGTGGGTTCCAGGGTTTGTTTTTATGGGGCGTTCAGTGCTCATGTTATAACCACCTATGACCCTGTTATCTGTAGAGCTCACGGCTCCTGCTGCTACTTGTAGTTCCACACTCCACCTGTCAGAGCTGCAGATAGTACGGTGTGTCCATCCATAGGGCATCACGTTCCGCATCCCCATTGTTGCAGCTCTGTATTAATTCTCCTTGCTGGAGAGGATTTGCGGCTGATAATGGCTCCGAGCCCTGGAGAAATATCCCAGACTAATACGGTAATGGCCGTACATTGCCGCACTTGTCTATTATCCTCTTCTCTCTCTTCATAGTTTCCAAGGTGAAATGATCATGCATGGCCCCCACCTTCCCTCCATCCTCCCTCCTACGCCATGGCTCTGGTGTAGAGCAGTCACGTTAGGTGCTGCTGCAGTTCTTGAGCTCAGGTTCACATCCCACCCAGAGGGACGCCCCCCACCCCCGGTGCAGAATCTAGGTGGAAGGCCCCCCCCCCCCCATATCCGCACATAGGTTTTAGTATGAGCCATGTCGGGCGTCGTTTCTCCTAAACACTTGCTGCTGGGTTCCCCTGTAGTTTAGGGGGGGGGGGGGGGTTCCTAGTGTGGATCATGTGATCAGATAGACCCTTTAATTGTGGGCAGGGGCCACTACTTTGTGCCCGTAGCGACCATTTTCCTCTGAGTGATAGAGTCACCGAAGCGTGAAGCTAATGTTTAGTAAAGATGGCCGTGGCCGCCGCCGCCAGCTTTAATATTGCGCGAGCAGCGTATGAGATATCGATCCGGCCGGAGGCTCCCCGCAGGGAGGGATATAGGGAGCACGCTGGGAGATGTGCTCGATTTCGCTGGTGTAATCCTCTCCCACTACGGCATTTGAAAACGAGTCCTGTTGCCGCTCCTTTTGTTCGGCTGATGGTATTGTATGCAAGCAGCGAGCGTCTGTAACCATTCATCTCCCAACTGGAGAACAAATTGAGCGAGCAACAACCCCCTCCATCCTCATCAGTGATCTAAACATTGAGAGTTTTATTGCCCCTTACAATCCCCTCCAGCGCACACATAAAGCCTCCAATGAGGTTCAACATGCCGGCCTGCAGTCCATTAATTGGCGTGTCCCTCAATGACTTCCCAAAGAAAGGCCATTGATTGAGCCCCCTATTGTGTGACTTGGCAGGTGGGCACTTCATGTGACCCCCGAGTCATTGAGAAAGGGACATTGGCCTGACTTGTGGCAACGGTCAACTGTTAACCCACGCCTGGACCACTGCTCCTCTCCCGCAGAATTGCAGCTTCAGCCATTTTTCTTTAGTTTTTTGGTTTTTTTGTTATCCGTCCCTTTAAGATTGTCCATCTGTTTTCTGGTCCGACCATGGACACAGAACCGGCTGACGTCCACTGGTCAGGCAAGTCCTGGAGGTCAGTGATTAAAGTGGTCCCTAGCCGAAAATGGGGGTGGTCACCTTAAAGGATCCCCATCACAGTGACTCCTCTGAAGTTTTCATGCTGAGACCTCCCCCCCCCCCCCCCCCCCCACATACCGCTAATATGGCCACGCAGACGTGCCGATGTCAGCACTGTGCCAATGAAGCGTGAACGGTTTGCTTTACAGATGGCCCCGAACCACTCTGTGCACCTCGCTCCTCCTTCCGCCGGGAAGGAGGGGTGCACAGAGCGGCTTGGCCCCGCCCTATGTGCACTTAACTGCTCATTTGCATCTGGATTAAAAGTCCTTTTTTCTCAAGAATGAAGCCACAGATCGCTAGGTGAGAGGTAGCGGTACATTTGGCTGAGCTAGCCAGCGGAGAGATTCCCTTTGCGGTACGTTCACACGGTGGATACTGACACTGTCAAAATCCGCCATATACTCCCCTGCAGAAAGTGCTGCGGGTGTTCACTTTGAATGCCGCCGACCCACTTACTGCTTAGTGCCCATTCAATGGCGCTAAACTGAAAACAGACACCCCTGGTAGCTTCAGGCGCTGTCCATCTGGAACCCGCGCCAAGAAACAAAGCAGTTGCGAAAAACAAGGGGAGGCAGATACCGCACCGCCGAAACTCCGATGACCGGGCCCTTAAGAAAGTCTCCAAAAGTGAGTTTATTATCTGGAGGTGATGATATTGGATTATAGGAGAAGGGGGAGTGGCTTAGATGGAACGGCGTGTGACCTAACGGGAGTGGGTGTGGCTTCTGGTGCTGACAATCCTGCAAATGCAGAAACCCGCCATATCTACCATCTCAAAGCGATTACACACCCTGCAGAAAGCTTCTTGTGAATCAGCTCAATACAGATGTTATCACTATGTGTGTGTATGGGGGGCACTGTATGTGTGATTATACCGTCTACTGCCCCCTGTATGTGTGATTATACCGTCTGCTGCCCCCTGTATGTGTGATTATACCGTCTACTGCCCCCTGTATGTGTGATTATACCGTCTACTGCCCCCTGTATGTGTGATTATACCGTCTACTGCCCCCTGTATGTGTGATTATACCGTCTACTGCCCCCTGTATGTGTGATTATACCGTCTACTGCCCCCTGTATGTGTGATTATACCGTCTACTGCCCCCTGTATGTGTGATTATACAGTCTACTGCCCCCTGTATGTGTGATTATACCGTCTACTGCCCCCCTGTATGTGTGATTATACAGTCTACTGCCCCCTGTATGTGTGTGATTATACCGTCTACTGCCCCCTGTCTGTGTGATTATACCGTCTACTGCCCCCTGTCTGTGTGATTATACCGTCTACTGCCCCCTGTCTGTGTGATTATACCGTCTACTGCCCCCTGTCTGTGTGATTATACCGTCTACTGCCCCCTGTCTGTGTGATTATACCGTGTTCTACTGCCCCCCTGTCTGTGTGATTATACCGTGTTCTGCTGCCCCCTGTATGTGTGATTATACCGTCTGCTGCCCCCTGTCTGTGTGATTATACCGTCTACTGCCCCCTGTCTGTGTGATTATACCGTCTACTGCCCCCTGTCTGTTGATTATACCGTCTACTGCCCCCTGTATGTGTGATTATACCGTCTACTGCCCCCTGTATGTGTGATTATACCGTCTGCTGCCCCCTGTATGTGTGATTATACCGTCTGCTGCCCCCTGTATGTGTGATTATACCGTGTTCTGCTGCTTGACTTGGATTGTTTGGGTCTGTATCTTCTCGTCGTCTTATTCCTGTCTTCCGTTGTCAGGTCAGCAGAGCCAGCAGCAGAACGCGCAGCCGGATTACAGCAAGGCGTGGGAGGAGTACTACAAGAAGCAGAGTGAGTCAGTGATGTCAGCGCTCCGAGCAGAGCCGTCCCTCCGGTGGTGCCGAGCGATGCCTGACGTTCCCCATCACACGAGGATCATATCGACTTTTTTTTTTTTTTGCTTTTTTTATCATTTTAAATTTACATTTTGCTCCCATTTGTTTCAGATCAAGCGGCCAGCGCCTCTTCTCAGCCGAGCTCCCAGCCTGACTACACCATGGCGTGGGCAGAGTATTACAGACAGCAAGCTGCATACTACGGACAGTCATTGGGACAGACGCAAACCCACAGCCAGGTCAGTGTCCCCACCGTGTGTGTGTGGCGTGACTGCCCGAAATTAAGTGGGGGGGGGCGACACTCGGTGTGTTTATTTTCATTTTTTTTTACGTATTGACCGTTTTTATAATATGTATGTATGTGTGTATATATATATATATATATATATATATATATATATATATTTATTTATTTATTTATTTTTTTTATATATATATATTTTATGTATATATTTCTATTTTTTTTGTTTTTTCTTTAAATGATTAAAAACTGTAAATACAAATGACAAAGCAAAATTGAAAAATAAAATTAATTAAATTGTAAGTATTTGACATCGACCTGCAGGTACAGGGATTACATTCAGAAAATGTAAAAATTAATAAAAACAAAAACATTTTAATTTGATTAAATTAAAAAAATGTAATAAAATTTCAAATAATTCTGATTTATTGACGTCGGTGGATTTGCTGAATTTCTCACTCCTCGTCTCTTCTTCTCTCTTCCAGGAGCAGTAGAACAATAATCCGGGCAGTTTTCATCTTCTTCTTTTTGTTTTTTTTTCCCCGCCCCTCAGAATCATTACAGAAGAACCTTAATTTGTAACCGGTTTCTAGATTTGCAGACGTTTTTGATGAAGACTTTTTTCTCTTTTTCTGTTTGTAAAACACTAGTGAATATAGGGTTAAATCTATACTGAACTTTGCTAAGAATCAGGATTCTATAATATACTAAAGATATAAATGTGTTGGGAGGATTTTTATTAGTTTTTTTTTTTTTTTCTTTTTTCTTTTTTTTTGTATACATTTCTTACCCTTGAAAAAAAAAAGTGTTAAATGCATTCTTTTTTGGAACCGATCAGATCTATTGAAGAAAAAAAAAAAAGAATATAAAACAACAAAAAAAAACTATTCTGTATATTCCTCCACTGTGTAGCCCCTGCCCCCCCTTTTTTGGTGCTGATATTGCAACATATTTGTCTCAACTTTTTTCTTTTTTCTTTTTAATTTTTTTTTTTCGCATTCTGTCTGTTGGAGGATGCAGCGTGGCGGTCTTATAAAAAAATGCGAGAATAGGGTATTGCTATAAAATTCTGTACACAGCTCCTGAATTTTATAAATGTGTATTTAAATATTCTTAAACTGTAAATTCACGGAATGTTTTACGTCTGATTTTTCTGGTATTATGACTGTATTTGATTTTATTGCATATTTTTTTTTTGTTATTTTTAAGAGAAGTATCGATCTGTGTTAGAAAAAAAAAACAACGAATATTTGAATCTATTTCTTGAGACAAGTATTGTGTGTCGGGGGTAAAAGGGGAGGGGGAGCAGGGTCATTTTTGTAGGCTTTGTACAATACCTAGGGTTTTGAAGGGTTAATATAAAAAAAATAAAATAAAAGTTATGATTGTTAACCCTCATCCCTCCCCCCCCCTGTCCTTCCGGATGGAGTCGGAACACGTCGCGGTGCAATGTGGTTGGAGTCCGTCCGGCAGGGCGAGGCGGTGGGGGGGGAGGGGGACATTTTATAAAGCAATGTTTCTCACTTCTGAAGATGCCTCTGTATATCAGACTTCCAAGCTAGAACAGAAATTTACTTTTTTTGTGCAGTCAGAAATAAATGCTATTATTTTTAATATGAAAAATAAGTTTAAAAAAAAGTTACAAGTTCTTTGATGCAAAAAAAAAAAACACTGTGGAACCTTTAACAGTATGGAAAAAGTTTAAAAAAGAATCGTAATAACTATTTTTTAACTCCAGGGTTTGTTCACGTCGCTTTGATTTTGTTCTTTTATTATTATTTTTTGTTTTTGTTTTAAATATTTTCTTATGTAATTGTCAAATTTATCCTAGAAGAATAAAGCCTAGTATTAACCGCGGTCTGTGCTAAAGATGCAAACGTTCTGATTTAATAAAAGGGATCTGATTTTGAATGTTTGTAGTTTATTTTATTTTTTTTCCTGTACAGCGAATGTTTTTTGTTTTGGGAGATGGAAAAAAAAAAAAAACAACAAACGGAATGGAAGCTAATTTTTTTTTTTTTTTGTGTGAATTTAATCCTTGGGAACATTCCGTTTTGGTTTTTTTTTTGGGGAAGCTGGGTTTGACGTTTCCTTCATTTTATTTAGTTTTCTCTTTTGTTGCTAAAATGTTTAACTATTAAAACAAAAAACAAACAAAAAAAAAAACCACAAATCAGCGTTGGATGATATTATGTTACAAAGAGATGTCTTATCTGACAATTGCATTTTACACTCTATATAATAAAAAGGCCACAAGGCTGCTTGTGGGTGAAAACGTCCCGCTGTCTGCTTTCTTCATGGGTCGCGAGCAAAAAAATTTTAATAAAAAAATATATATCTTTTGATCAAACCATGATTATAAAAAAAAAATAATAGTCATAAAATTAAAAAAATTCCTGCTCTTAAGAGCAGGCTGCAGCCGTCGCTCCTGCGGTCGCGTGTTGCCCGGGTGACGACGTTCGTACCCTTTCATATTGTTGTGATTAAAATAGAACTTTAGGTTGACAGTAAAGAAATGAAAAGAACAAACATTAATAATTAAAGCGAGAACCAATTAACACTGGTGTCGTTGAGCCGTACTGGGGGGGGGGGGGGGGTAAAGTCTGGTTAATGGACTTGTCCTTCTAAATGGCTTGAAAACGGGGAATAAAATATTAAAGTTTTGCCCGTGTTGACCAATCAGAGTAGAGGGTGTTTTTTATTTATTTTTTAATCTACTTTCCGGGTGTGAAGGTCGAACTGTAACGGAGATTCTATGAGCAGCGATGGCGACCGTAGGCTTTGGCGGTAATTTATCCACGGCTTTGCAGCAGTTTTTTCTGTCTTTTCAGAGCCATTTAGTCTTTTTGTTTTTTTTTGTTTTTTAACTGCATAGTGAATAGGGCAATCCAAAAATAGGACGCGTTTTCACGGCCTGTTGAGATCAGTGCGCCCGTTTTTAACGGCCATTCCGACAGGCGTGACCCACCTGTCTAACGGCATTTAAAACGTGTGAAGAGCCTTTCATGGGTAAAAAAAAAACCTCCACGCCTTATTCACATGCACATGAGGGGACACTTTGTCCTTACTGGAGGCAACAGGACCTGGCGCACACAGTGTGGTGACATCACGAGGCTGGAAGTGTCAGGTCCTGGTGCCTCCAGTTTTTGGGTTTTTTTTTTAATTTGCCGCCACAAACTTGTGTGGGCGGCATTATGTGGGCATGAATACAGGGGTAATATGGGGGCTGTAAGGGGGGCATTATATATATATATAGAGGGCACTGGGGGTGGATATAATATATACTGAGGGCACTGCAGCGGTTAGGATTTAAAAAAAAAACAAACTTATGAAATGTATCAAATTTAAATTAAAAGTTTTAAAAACTGGTGCAAAGCTAGGTAAGGGCGCCAGTTATGGTGCAGATTTTCAGACTTTGGTACAGTCCGAAATGCTCTGGATTTATTAAGGGGGCGTGTCTTTAAAGACGTGTGGTGCAAGTCGCTCTTTTTTGAAAATGAAATTCCTTAACGGCCTGGCAAACCAATGACCCCCTGCCTAATGGGTAAGGGTGGGCCCTGAAGAATCGGCCCTGGAGGATATGTGTAGATTCTACCAGGTTGTTATTGGAAATGGAACTTTTGGTCAAAAATCTTTCATGTGGCCCCTGAGCTATGATGTGTCGTCTGTTATACTGCTGCCCTTGGACCCCTCAAACACCTCGGTGCACCCTCCACACCACCTATAGGGCTCCTGTGGTAGACATGAATTACCTGAATATAGTGGAGGGGGGTTAATTATGAAAATCAGTCAATTCCGATCCCTCCACACTTCTCTCCATTATTCCCGGTGCGAGTGGCTGCAGTCCCGGCAGAGGTCAGCTCCATGATGTCACCTCTTCAGTCCTTACATACATCTCTCTTTGCAAGTTGCCATGATGCGGCTGTCACTAATGAATGGACTGTGGGGACGGCGAGGGACTAATGCTCCATTATCGGAGTGCTGGGACTGCCGACTTCAGGCAGATCTCATTCCTCTACTGGAAGCTATCACATCCCCTCTGAGCCATGATGTATTGGATACAGGTCACTCAGGTAGGAGCTTCTTATGATCCCGTCTGGGAGGTGTCTCGTTTACATGTGATTCTGGGAAAGCTGGGTGACCTCTGCCTCGGTGAATGTGGGTCGACATGTGATTCTGGGAAAGCTGGGTGACCTCTGCCTCGGTGAATGTGGGTCTACATGTGATTCTGGGATAGCTGGGTGACCTCTGCCTCAAGTGAACATGGGTCTACATGTGATTCTGGGAAAGCTGGGTGACCTCTGCCTCAAGTGAACATGGGTCTACATGTGATTCTGGGAAAGCTGGGTGACCTCTGCCTCAAGTGAACATGGGTCTACATGTGATTCTGGGAAAGCTGGTTGACCTCTGCCTCAATGATCGTGGGTCTGAGGTTTAACACCAGTATTGCATATCACTATAAGGGTACATTCACACAACCATATGTGTTTTGCGGTCCACAAAGCACATACGATAGAAATGCGGACAAGAATAGGACGTGCTCTTTTTTGCGGGGCTGTGGAATTGAAGTACGGATGGTGTACTGTCCGCATCTTTTGTGGCTCCATTGAAATGAAAGGGTCCACATCTGTTCCGCAAACAGATGCGGACCCATAAATACGGCAGTGTGAATGGACCCTTACATGGTGGCTGAGTCCTCCCACAACCATAGAGACTGACGACATTGTAGTATGTGGAATCGAGGTTGCGCTGAACACGTTTGTCTAGAGTTGAGGCACCGCCCCAGTCACGTGACCTTGTTGACCGCTTAGCCTCAATTCCTACCGCTTTTCAGACCATAGCAAGAAGATATTTTGAGTGGAGTTTCCTGTTAATTGTCCACCTTTTATAATAAAGTATTTGTCAAGCAGGTAGCTGTTTGGAGGGGGTTCATCATAAAACCACTCCTATGCTCTTGTGAGGCGGCCATGTAGTACAATGAACCAGAATCCATTTATAGCAGCCAATCAGCACGCTACTTTTACTTTCCCAGAACAGCCTGAGATGTTGCCCATAGCGACCACTACTTCTTTTTCTAACCAGCTGTACTGAGTTTTGATTGGTTACCATGGGCTGCACTAGAAAAATGAAAGCTGCGATCTTATTGGTAGCTATGGGCAACACTTATGTCTTCACTGGAAAAATGAAAGCAGCAATCTGGTTGCTATGGGCAACTGATTCACTTCACTATATACATGAGGCCTGTTCTAATGATACGATGATAGACGCCACACCAGGCCTAAGGCTGCGTTCATGTGAACAAAGCCCTAGATGTGAGGCCCAGTGCAGATGATAATGGGGGCCCTGTAATTGGCATGATTCTGACAGCCCGTCACTAGGACAACCTCTTTAATGTACAGATGGCACCCATGATGGCACAGCATGTTCCGCCTCTCACAGATGGTTTACGCCATATCTTCCATAAAGGAAGAGATTCTGATTGACTGACACGGGGGGTTTTGAGACATGGCGTCCAATATTACATCAAGGACATCTTCTGGGCTCCATACATAAAATGGCCAACGCCATCACCGCCATTTTAAAGGTCTTCAGTGAAGTATTGTATAAACATGGAGTTGCCGGGCGCCGAGCACCAGTCCTCATCTATCATTCTAGATTACGAGGCCGTGGGGGGTGACTAAAAAACAAAAGCCCCTTTTTCCGCCTCATCATATCCATAGGGCGAACCTTCTCGATGGGTCCTACTCCCCGCCTAGACCATAAAAATGGCCGCTGATGGCAGGTAATGGACGCCGCGCCAACGAGACGCCCAAGTACCATCCTAATAGATGTGCGCACATGGCGAGGGCCGTGTCTGATAAAAGCTTCAGAGTCCTAATGAAGGATTTCTATAATTCATAGTCCTGATACCGCAGGGAGCGGCCGGAGCTGTACTTACAGATAGAGCCCAGATTGCATCCGCCCGCAGATCCTCAGACATTTATGGTTTTGGCACGGAGCGCAATGCTCAGTCCTCAATTACGGGACACCTCCGAGTTCATTACTGCTCAATTACCCCCCCTCAGCCCGGCCAAATGTGATCTTGGCACAGAGCTCCGAGATGAATTACAAGGAAATGTTTGCTGTAATTCTGCACTTTCAATTCCCATCCCGATACTCAGCATTACAGGCTGTCTCAGCCGCTCGATGGCTGTCAGTCCGGGGGCCGCGGCACTATCCATCCATCTCTACTCCACCTGCGCATCCTAAGCCATACTGTTCTCTATGTGCTGCATGCCGAGCCAGGGTATCCAAGGCTATAGTGTGCGATACACTTTGTACAGCCGGGGTATCCAAGGCTATTGTGTGCGATACAGTTTGTACAGTCGGTGTATCCGAGGCTATCATGTGCAATACAATTTGTAGAGTCGGTGTATCCAAGGCTATTGTGTGTGGTACAGTTTGTAGAGTCGGTGTATCCGAGGCTATCATGTGTGATACAATTTGTAGAGTCAGTGTATCCAAGGCTATTGTGTGCGATACAGTTTGTAGAGTCAGTGTATCCAAGGCTATCATGTGTGATACAGTTTGTAGAGTCGGTGTATCCGAGGCTATCATGTGCGATACAATTTGTAGAGTCGGTGTATCCGAGGCTATTGTGTGTGATACAGTTTGTATAGTCGGTGTATCCAAGACTATTGTGTGCGATACAGTTTGTAGAGCCGGTGTATCCAAGGCTATTGTGTGTGATACACTTTGTAGAGTCGGTGTATCCAAGGCTATTGTGTGCGATACAGTTTGTAGAGTCGGTGTATCCAAGACTATTGTGTGCGATACAGTTTGTAGAGTCGGTGTATCAAAGACTATTGTGTGTGATACAATTTGTAGAGCCGGTGTATCCAAGGCTATCATGTGTGATACAGTCAGTAGAGTTGGTGTATCCAAGGCTATTGTGTGCGATACAGTTTGCAGAGCCTGTGTATCTGAGGCTATTGTGTGTGATACAGTTTGTAGAGTTGGTGTATCCAAGGCTATCATGTGCGATACAGTCTGTAGAGTCGGTGTATCCGAGGCTATTGTGTGTGATACAGTTTGTAGAGTCAGTGTATCCAAGGCTATTGTGTGCGATACAGTTTGTAGAGTCAGTGTATCCAAGGCTATCATGTGTGATACAGTTTGTAGAGTCGGTGTATCCAAGACTATTGTGTGCGATACAGTTTGTAGAGCCGGTGTATCCAAGGCTATTGTGTGATACACTTTGTAGAGTCGGTGTATCCAAGACTATTGTGTGCGATACAGTTTGTAGAGCCGGTGTATCCAAGGCTATTGTGTGCGATACAGTTTGTAGAGTCGGTGTATCCAAGACTATTGTGTGCGATACAGTTTGTAGAGTCGGTGTATCAAAGACTATTGTGTGTGATACAATTTGTAGAGCCGGTGTATCCAAGGCTATCATGTGTGATACAGTCTGTAGAGTTGGTGTATCCAAGGCTATTGTGTGTGATACAGTTTGTAGAGTTGGTGTATCCAAGGCTATCATGTGCGATACAGTCTGTAGAGTCGGTGTATCTGAGGCTGTTGTGTGTGATACAGTTTGTAGAGTCGGTGTATCCAAGGCTATTGTGTGCGATACAGTTTGTAGAGTCGGTGTATCCAAGGCTATCGTGTGCGATACAGTCTGTAGAGTCGGTGTATCCAAGGCTATTGTGTGCGACACAGTTTGTAGAGTCGGTGTATCCAAGGCTATCATGTGCGATACAGTCTGTAGAGTCGGTGTATCCGAGGCTATTGTGTGTGATACAGTTTGTAGAGTCGGTGTATCCAAGGCTATTGTGTGCGATACAGTTTGTAGAGTCGGTGTATCCAAGGCTATCGTGTGCGATACAGTTTGTAGAGTCGGGGTATCCAAGGCTATTGTGTGTGATACAGTTTGTAGAGTCAGTGTATCCAAGGCTATTGTGTGCGATACAGTTTGTAGAGTCGGTGTATCCGAGGCTATCATGTGTGATACATTTTGTAGAGTTGGTGTATCCAAGGCTATCATGCGTGATACAGTTTGTACAGTCGGTGTATCCGAGGCTATTGTGTGTGATACAGTTTGTAGAGCTGGTGTATCCAAGGCTATTGTGTGTGATACAGTTTGTACAGTCGGTGTATCCAAGGCTATTGTGTGTGATACAGTTTGTAGAGTCGGTGTATCCAAGGCTATCATGTGTGATACAGTTTGTACAGTCGGTGTATCCAAGGCTATTGTGTGTGATACAGTTTGTAGAGCTGGTGTATCCAAGGCTATTGTGTGTGATACAGTTTGTACAGTTGGTGTATCCAAGGCTATTGTGTGTGATACAGTTTGTAGAGTCGGTGTATCCAAGGCTATCATGCATGATACAGTTTGTACAGTCGTGTATCCGAGGCTATCGTGTGGGATACAGTCTGTAGAGTCGGTGTATCCAAGGCTATTGTGTGCGATACAGTTTGTAGAGTCGGTGTATCCAAGGCTATCATGTGCGATACAGTCTGTAGAGTCGGTGTATCCGAGGCTATTGAGTGTGATACAGTCTGTAGAGTCGGTGTATCCGAGGCTATTGTGTGCGATACAGTTTGTAGAGTCGGTGTATCCAAGGCTGTTGTGTGTGATACAGTTTGTAGAGTCGGTGTATCCGAGGCTATCATGTGTGATACAGTTTGTAGAGTCGGTGTATCCAAGGCTATCATGCGTGATACAGTTTGTAGAGTCGGTGTATCCGAGGCTATTGTGTGTGATACAGTTTGTACAGTCGGTGTATCCAAGGCTATTGTGTGTGATACAGTTTGTACAGTCGGTGTATCCAAGGCTATTGTGTGTGATACAGTTTGTAGAGTTGGTGTATCCAAGGCTATCATGTGTGATACAGTTTGTACAGTCGGTGTATCCAAGGCTATTGTGTGTGATACAGTTTATAGAGCTGGTGTATCCAAGGCTATCATGCGTGATACAGTTTGTACAGTCGGTGTATCCAAGGCTATTGTGTGTGATACAGTTTGTACAGTCGGTGTATCCAAGGCTATTGTGTGTGATACAGTTTGTAGAGTCGGTGTATCCAAGGCTATCATGTGTGATACAGTTTGTAGAGCTGGTGTATCAAAGGCTATCATGCGTGATACAGTTTGTACAGTCGTGTACCCGAGGCTATTGTGTGTGATACAGTTTGTAGAGCTGGTGTATCCAAGGCTATTGTGTGTGATACAGTTTGTACAGTCGGTGTATCCAAGGCTATTGTGTGTGATACAGTTTGTAGAGTCGGTGTATCCAAGGCTATCATGTGTGATACAGTTTGTACAGTCGGTGTATCCAAGGCTATTGTGTGTGATACAGTTTGTAGAGCTGGTGTATCCAAGGCTATTGTGTGTGATACAGTTTGTAGAGCTGGTGTATCCAAGGCTATTGTGTGTGATACAGTTTGTACAGTCGGTGTATCCAAGGCTATTGTGTGTGATACAGTTTGTACAGTCGGTGTATCCAAGGCTATTGTGTGTGATACAGTTTGTACAGTCGGTGTATCCAAGGCTATTGTGTGTGATACAGTTTGTACAGTCGGTGTATCCAAGGCTATTGTGTGTGATACAGTTTGTAGAGTCGGTGTATCCGAGGCTATTGTGTGCGATACAGTTTGTAGAGTCAGTGTATCCAAGGCTATTGTGTGCGATACAGTTTGTAGCGCCAATGTATTCAAGGCTATTGTGTGTGATACAGTTTGTACAGTCGGTGTATCCAAGGCTATTGTGTGTGATACAGTTTGTAGAGCTGGTGTATCCAAGGCTGTCATGCGTGATACAGTTTGTACAGTCGGTGTATCCAAGGCTATTGTGTGTGATACAGTTTGTACAGTCGGTGTATCCAAGGCTATTGTGTGTGATACAGTTTGTACAGTCGGTGTATCCGAGGCTATTGTGTGCGATACAGTTTGTAGAGTCAGTGTATCCAAGGCTATTGTGTGCGATACAGTTTGTAGAGCCAATGTATTCAAGGCTATTGTGTGTGATACAGTTTGTACAGTCGGTGTATCCAAGGCTATTGTGTGTGATACAGTTTGTAGAGCTGGTGTATCCAAGGCTGTCATGCGTGATACAGTTTGTACAGTCGGTGTATCCAAGGCTATTGTGTGTGATACAGTTTGTACAGTCGGTGTATCCAAGGCTATTGTGTGTGATACAGTTTGTAGAGTCGGTGTATCCGAGGCTATTGTGTGCGATACAGTTTGTAGAGCCAATGTATTCAAGGCTATTGTGTGTGATACAGTTTGTAGAGCCAGTGTATCCAAGGCTGCGGCACTATCCATCCATCTCTACTCCACCTGCGCATCCTAAGCCATACTGTTCTCTATGTGCTGCATGCCGAGCCGGGGTATCCAAGGCTATAGTGTGCGATACACTTTGTAGAGCCGGGGTATCCAAGGCTATTGTGTGCGATACAGTTTGTACAGTCGGTGTATCCGAGGCTATCATGTGCGATACAATTTGTAGAGTCGGTGTATCCAAGGCTATTGTGTGTGATACAGTTTGTAGAGTCGGTGTATCCAAGGCTATTGTGTGTGATACAGTTTGTACAGTCGGTGTATCCAAGGCTATTGTGTGTGATACAGTTTGTAGAGCTGGTGTATCCAAGGCTGTCATGCGTGATACAGTTTGTACAGTCGGTGTATCCAAGGCTATTGTGTGTGATACAGTTTGTACAGTCGGTGTATCCAAGGCTGTTGTGTGTGATACAGTTTGTAGAGTCGGTGTATCCGAGGCTATTGTGTGCGATACAGTTTGTAGAGCCAATGTATCCAAGGCTATTGTGTGTGATACAGTTTGTAGAGCCAGTGTATCCAAGGCTATCATGTGTGATACAGTTTGTATAGTCGGTGTATCCAGGTTATCATGTGTGATACTGCCTGCTGAGCTGTGTATCTAATCCTATCCTGTGTGATACTGTCTGATGAGCTGTGTATCTAATCCTATCCTGTGTGATACTGTCTGCTAAGCTTTGTATCTAATCCTATCTTGTGTGATACTGTCTGCTGAGCTGTGTATCTAATCCTATCCTGTGTGATACTGTCTGCTGAGATATGTATCTAATCCAATGATGTGTGATACAGTCTGATGAGCTGTGTATCTAATCCTATCCTGTGTGATACTGTCTGCTAAGCTTTGTATCTAATCCTATCCTGTGTGATACAGTCTGATGAGCTGTGTATCTAATCCTATCCTGTGTGATACTGTCTGCTGAGCTGTGTATCTAATCCTATCCTGTGTGATACTGTCTGCTGAGCTGTGTATCCAATCCTATCCTGTTTGATACTGTCTGCTGAGCTTTGTATCTAATCCTATCTTGTGTGATACTGTCTGCTGAGCTGTGTATCTCATCCTATCCTTGTGTGATACTGTCTGCCCTAGCTTTGTATCTAATCCTATCCTGTGTGATACTGTCTGCTGAGCTTTGTATCTAATCCTATCCTGTGTGATACAGTCTGCTGAGCTGTGTATCTAATCTTATCCTGTGTGATACAGTCTGCTGCGCTGTGTATCTAATCCTATCCTGTGTGATACTGTCTGCTGAGCTTTGTATCTAATCCTATCCTGTGTGATACAGTCTGCTGAGCTGTGTATCTAATCCTATCCTGTGTGATACTGTCTGCTGAGCTTTGTATCTAATCCTATCCTGTATGATACAGTCTGCTGAGCCCCTGTATCTCAGCCTGTCTTATGAGCAGAGCACTACACCCCCCATCACTGATGTCCCCGGAGATTGGGGGTAGTTGCCGGCCATGTAATGTGAAGTGATGGCTGTGCTGATGTCAGATATTGGATCCTCGTTATTAATGTGTCGGGGGCGTCACCGCCGTAATCTGGTGCAGGTGGCGCTCATCAGCGGGATTATGGTTGCCCCCGCCATTGTGTGGAGTGTCAGCTCCTTGTCAGCCGCCCTGCTGGACACCCCCTGATCTGCAGGAAGCCTTGTCCTCCCCTCTGTCTGGATATTAAGCTTGTTATGTGCAGTGTCCTGGCTGCCGGGGGGAGCCGCCACTATAACCCTCAGTATGTCACCAAAGACTACTCCATGTCCACTCGACTTCTAGGTGATCATTCATCCAGGGGATCATTCCCGCTCATGTTTCCACCAGCCGACTGCAGAGTCAGTTTTTAGGAAGGCTTCTTTCACCTGACAACTTTCCATCCTGTCTGATCACAAAGCCGGTTGTCAGCCATCACAAGTTGTCATACACCGTGGTTCTTCAAACCATGGCGCCGATAATCGAGTTCAGCCGCCTGTAATCTCGTGTTTCTGGCGATCACAACGACTGGACGACGCATTATGGAGAACGGCTTCAATATACAGGGTGGTCCGGAAAACGGGGGCTGGAAACGCCATTTTGGAAGCCGCCATCTTGAAACCAAGTTGATATTTTCATATGGATCCGATAGAGAATCTGACGAGGAATCCAAATCTGTGCTTCAATGTGAAGAAGCTTTATTCCTGCAGAAATTATTAACAATCTTCCCTGTTACAGACATGGATGCGTCATTAACACAGGAGGAGAGGACAGAGATCGGCAGGTCTCCGGGGAGCGCAGCACCCGACTCACTGCAGCGGATGTCAGCGCTCCGCACCGGACAGATCCCTACAAGACGACAGAAAGTCGTGGTGTGTGGGGGGCGAGGATAGAGGGGCCCTTCATCAACAGGAACCTCACTGCCGCTAGGGATCTGCAGCTGTGGGGACGAGGTGGAGAGGACGGCGCATTCCACCATCTTCTATCTATCTATCTATCTATCTCATATCTATCTATCTATCTATCTATCTATCTATCTATCTATCTATCTATCTATCTATCTCATATCTATCTATCTATCTCATATCTATCTATCTATCTATCTTCATCTATCTATCTCCTTATCTATCTATCTATCTCATATCTATCTATCTATCTATCTATCTTCTATCTATCTCTATCTATCTATCTATCTATCTATCTATCTATCTATCTATTATCTATCTATCTATCTATCTATCTATCTATCTCATATCTATCTATCTTCTATCTACTCATATCTATCTATCATCTATCTATCTATCTATCTATCTCATATCTATCTATCTATCTATCTCATATCTATCTATCTATCTATCTATCTATCTCATATCTATCTATCTATCTATCTATCTATCTATCTATCTCATATCTATCTATCTATCTCATATCTATCTATCTATCTTCTATCTATCTTCTATCTATCTTCTATCTATCTATCTATTTTCTATCTATCTATCTATCTATCTATCTATCTATCTATCTATCTATCTATTATCTATCTATTATCTATCTATCTATCTCATATCTATCTATCTATCTATCTATCATCTATCTATCTATCTTCTATCTATCTATCTATCTATCTATCTACCTGTGTTGGACGCTCTTCCTGGAGATTCTGCTCGGTGTCTTCTCTAATCCATATATTCACACCTTGCAGTTTTCTCCATCTTCTCAGTCTTTCCAGTGATGGAAAAGCTTAACGATCATTAGATTCAATTAAGTGAAGTTAGTTCCCCGGGGGGGCGGGGGATTACTGGAGATAATGCTCGGGGCCCGAGGTCTTTACCTCTGAGGAGGCTCCTGTATTCCAGGCCTCTAGGGCCCAGTAATTGGCTGATACCGGCCCCGATCTGATAACTGGGGGTAAAGTCTTTGTAGGTCAATCTTCAGAGAGGAGAAAGTGTGAAGGTCCCATCCACCTTAACAGGGATTTACCGGCCAGAGGCGGCCACATTGTATCCATCAATCCATCAAAGGGTTAAGGGGCACTTAAAGGAATTGTCCACATTTTTATAAAATCTGTTCTGTCATACCAAGAGACCTCAGACAAGATCAGGTTGCAGTTCAGTGGTGCTAACAACAGTGGGCGTGGCCGTGACAACCTGTTTTTATCTCCATAAAAAAAGCCTTCATACATGTCTGATTGTAATGTGTAGTGGCTGCACAGGTGAAGTAAGTGAACCCTAATGAAGCAGGAGGTCAGGTTTACAGTCATCTACTTCTGTAGAAAACATGGTCCTGGGCGACACGCTATTTTTAATCCAGTTTTTCTCATAATTTCGGCCCACATAATACCGCCATCTACTGGCAAGATATCATCCAGGATTAAACCAACAGAATACTGCTATATAGTAGCATGACAATAAGCAGGATCCAAGGAATACTCCTCTCATGTACCCACATAATACCACCATATAGAGCCAAGATAATAAGCCGGATCCAAGCAATGCCACAGCTATACGGTCATATAGTGCTACGGTAATATGTATCATCCAATCAATTCCCCCTGTAAGAGCTCATGTAGTACTGCAATATAGCAGCAAGATAATATGTAGGATCCACTAAGCGCTTCCTTAAAGATCGCGCATAATACTGCCACATAGCGTCAAAATTATACGTAGGGTGCAAACAATGGTGCTTCAAAGAGCTCGCGTAATACCGCATATAGTGTGAACATAATAGGCAGGATCCATATAATGCTGCCTTAAACAGCTGACATAATGCTGCCATACAATGCCAAGACAATATGTACGATCCAAACAATGCCTCCTTAAAGAGCTCATTTAATACCGCCAAAGATCGCTTAAATACCGCTTGCACAATAGCGCCATATAGCGAGAAGATAACAGGATCCAGACAGTACTCCCTTAAAGTCTGGATCCTGTTATCTTCTCGCTATATGGCGCTATACTACCGCCGTATAGAGCCAAGAATAATACGTAGGATCCAAACGACGTTCCACGTAATACCGGAGCATTGCTCACATACACTGCTGAATCCTACAGGTTGTTTTAATGAGATAGGGGTGCGGTATAATGGTTTATTCGCCCCCCCCCCCCCAATTGTGTCTATGATATATACCGCCCCTTGAAGTAGTGACCACCTGAGCGATCAGCCGCCACGTTCCGCTCTGTGGTCGCCGGTGCAGCTGTCGGGATTGTAATTAGCACCTATATATATGGAGGACCCCGACCCCCCCATTTCTCCGACACACAAAGCAGCCAATTATTGGGGGGAGACTAGGTGGAGCGCTACTTCAGGTGCCATTTGGGAGTATTCCCATAACCAATGGTGGCCCCCGCTGCTCCGCCGCGCTCTTAATGGCCCCCGCTCGCCCCTGGGATCTTTTGTCTTTCGTGAGGCAGAACCTGAGGAAAACCCCATTTGTTTCCACTCGCTGACAATCGGGCTTTGTAGGGAGCGGGCCCCTTGTCTCCACGCGTGCCAGTCACCTGCAGACCCCTCCCGCCGGCCCTCCAGCCTCCTTTCAGCCGGGGCCCTCTTCTCCGGCGGCTTCTTTTGACTTTTGCAGGAGCCTTGCCTCAGAACGAGCTTTAGATTGGCTCCAGATTGCGGCGTCTTTGTCTCTGAAGGGTCGTACGAAGCTAATTAAATTTGATTCCCAACAAATAAATTTGCGAGTTCCCATTAAAGTGCGCCCGGCCTTCAGAGCAGCACTCAGCCTTCAATGCTCCATGTCCTCCTCATTGAGGAGACCTATTGAAAACATTTGCCAATCCCTTTGTCCGTCGCAGGGGGGGGGGGCTCTTTTTATTTTTTCACGTTATAAAAGGTGCCCGATGCCGCCCCCCCTCCCCTCCGCAAAATCACCTTCCAGCCTTTGTGCTAATGAGCCAGTGCGCAAAGTGACACGGCGGCGCCCATGCTTATTGTGCCGACTGTAAACTTCCGCGTCTGGACGAGAAAGGAATGAAATTATAAAAATTTCCAAAATTTAAAGGGCGCCTGTCACCTTAAGAGACCCCGCCCCCTCCCTTTTAGAAATAGGTGTCGGTTTGTAACTGTACGGTATCTAAATAGTTAATCGTATCTGTTGACGAGGGTGTGGCGCCCACTATGAGTCCCGACAACCAATCAGGATCTCTACAGGGGATCACATGACCTGTTCACGGCGCCTCCTGTTTCTGACTGGCCAATAGGACGGCAGATATTCATAAAAGGCGACAGGTTCCCCTTAAAGGGACCGTACGAGATTTAGAAAAATACGGCTGCTTTTTTATTTTGCATAAACAGCGCCACTCCTGACCGCCCTTCTCCATTGTAGTAAATAAGACTGGGCCACAGTACCGCGCACAACCTGTGGACAGGGGCGGCGCCGTGTATGGAAGAAAGCAGCCACGTTTTCTAATCCTGGACAACCACTTTAATTGGGGCGGCTCAGGCTACTGTCCGTAAATGGCGCCGAACCCTCTCGTCAGTGGGGCTGATGGGACACGTTCTTACTATGAGACTCTTTGGAAAAATTTAAAGGGATAGCTCTTAATGATAATACACCAAGATTGCCCCTCCCCCCAAAAACAGCGTGACCACCTGTACGTCCGCTGCACTGATATCAGTGGACAGAAACCAGAAAAGTAGGAGATTTTATTGACTTTTGGGGAAATTCACTTTACATCCAAAAATGCGAATCCAGAACTGTCCAGTGTTTTCCTTCCCGGATTTGGGATTGACCCCCCCTTCCCCTTCCTCTAATATCTTTTTAATGAATCGCTGTGTTTACAGATTTTTGCCCCAGGGGGGGATTTCTCCAGCAGATGTGAGATCAGGGGCGAGGAGAAGCCCCGGCCTCCTTCATGGATATCACAGACCTTCTAGGAAAGTTCAAAGGGACGAGCGAGGAAGAGGAATCCATCTCCACTAAAACCGTATTTACTGGATGGAACAATAGAAGCTTCTGACCACAGCTTCCCGGATGGTGGACGGGGCAGGACAGGAACTATCACTCCCAACATCTCAGTGTCATTCATGTTCAGAAGGAGGATAGGTGATAGATAGATATATAGATAGATAGATAGATAGATATTAGATAGATAGATAGATAGATAGATAGACAGATAGATAGATATTAGGTAGATACATAGATGGGTGAATGAAAGAAACTTTTTTATTCATATTTTTGTCTGAGCTGCCTTTTTACAACTTTTTTAGATAGATATGAGATAGATAGATAGATAGATAGATAATATATAAATAGATAGATAGATATGTGATAGATACATAGATATGAGATAGATAGATAGATAGATAGATAGATAGATAGATAGATAGATAGATAGATAGATATGAGATAGATAGATATGAGATAGATAAGATAGATAGATAGATGATAGATAGATATTAGATGGATAGATAGATACATAGATAGATAGATAGATAGATAGATAGATAGATAGATAGATAGATAGATATGAGATAGATAGATAGATAGATAGATAGATATGAGATAGATAGATATGAGATAGATAAGATAGATCGATAGATAGATATTAGGTAGATACATAGATGGGTGAATGAAAGAAACTTTTTTATTAATATTTTTGTCTGAGCTGCCTTTTTACAACTTTTTTAGATAGATATGAGATAGATAATATATAAATAGATAGATAGATATGTGATAGATACATAGATATGAGATAGATAGATAGATAGATAGATAGATAGATAGATAGATAGATATGAGATAGATAGATATGAGATAGATAAGATAGATCGATAGATAGATAGATAGATAGACAGACAGACAGATAGATAGATAGATAGATAGATATGAGATAGATAGATAGATAGATAGATAGATAGATAGATAGATAGATAGATAGATAGATAGATAGATATAGATCACCAGCCCTTGTCCAGAGAGTTAAAGGCAGAAGGAAGAGTCAGTTAGAAAGTTCTCTCCTTCTCTCCCTGTACCTGCCCCGGGCAGCTTCTCAGCAGAATGGCCTCTTTGTGTCTCCCCTTTCTCAGTCTATTCACTGACAGCAATAAATGTTTAACCATAATAGATATAAATCAGTCTAAGGGCCGCTCAGATCTATTCATGGGGCAGAGGACTGGGGGTGTGCCCCCACCTCCATGGTAAGAGGCAGCTGTAGAGCACTAATCTCCTTTCTTGCGGTGTCATTCACACTCTGCGCCGTCCTCTGCTGCCGGAGCTGTCCTCTGACCGTCCCCTCTGTGAAAGCCTCCAGTCCCGGGTGTCAGATTGATGTCCTGACAACCCTGCGGGCGCTGCAGATAGAGACGTATTCTGCAGGGGAGGAGGGGGGCACTTACTCCTGCACCATCAACCCTGCAAAAGAGATTGACTGCGAGCAGAGAAAGGACTCACCCCATTCACCCGGCCGGGCAGAGACACCCCATACACCCGCAACAATGGCCCAATAGAGTCACCCGCTCAATTAATGGTCATGAATATTTAAAGTGCTCTGGGGGGGGGGGGGGGGGGGGGGGTCCGTGCTTTATCTAGAAGTCTCTGGATATTCATATGTATTCATAGGAATAAGAAAGTTCTTACATCATACATACCTCACACAATATCTATCCTTGTGTCTATCTAATATCTGTTTACTGATCTGCCTATCTATGTAATTATCTATGATTGTATTATCTATTATTCTATATCAGTATCTAAAATCCAGCTTTTATCTACATGTATTTTATCTATCACCTGATTATATATATGTCTGTATCTCTGCCTAATATCCATCTATACAGCTAGCTTTCCATTTAACGTCTATCTATAAAACTATCTATCTATCTCATCTCTCTCTCTCTCTCCATATATATATATCATATCCATCTTTCTCATATTTATATCATATCTATCTGACATCCATTTATCTATCTATTTCATATTTATCTATCATCTATCTCACATCTATCTAATATCTATCTATCTATCTATCTATCTATCTATCTATCTATCAATCATCTATCTATCTCACATCTATCTATTCTCTATCTCATATCTATCTATCTGTCTATCTATCTCACATCTATCTATTCTCTATCTCATATCTATCTTATATCTATCTCCTCTGAATTGCCGGCTTACTTCCTCTACATTTAGTTTTCTTTCATTCGTTGTGAATTAATACAATAAGTTATTTTCTGCGATTTGTATCCATTTTGTGTTTTTCGATTCTGCTCCGGAGAACTTTCCTTCCGTGTTTGCTCCGTGGTCCCCGCAGGTATGAGGTGGGTTTTCTGCCTCCTTCAGGTGGGATTCGCTCATTTCCTGTGAATCTGGATTCATCTTCTTCCTCTTGAACTAACCCCAGTCCGTCTGATGGAGATGATGAGGGCGATGGGAATACTGGGCGCAGGTTATCTAGATATTTCTGTTATTGGCCGTAAATAGGATTTCTGATTTTCTGATTTCAGTTTTTTATCTAGAAAAGGAGAAAGACTGAAACTCAGAAATCCTGCTCTCCTGTCTCCAGACATCTGTCCAATCCGAAGATATTGTGTGCCGAGCAAGGACCGATCTGTGAGAGAGAGACAGACAGAGGCAGAGAGAGAGAGAGGGAGAGACATGGGAGATAGAGAGAACTAAAGAGAGAGAGAGGGAGAGAGACACAGAGAGAAAGATACATAGGAGAGAGAAAGAGAGAGAAGGAGAGAGACACACAGAGAGAGTGAAAGATACACAGGAGAGAGAGAGACACACAGAGAGAAGGGGAGAGACAGAGAGAACGAAAAAGATAGAGAAGGAACGAGAGAGATATAGAGAAAGAAAGAAAGAAATAGAAGAGAAAGAAAGTAAGATAGAGAGAAAATAAGAAAGAGAAAGAAAAAGAGGAAAGAGAAAAAAGAGAAAGTGAATAAAGAGAGAGAGAGAGAGAGAAAGAAATATACGAAGTGATGAGGGAATAATAGAAGGAAGGGGGTAAAGGAAAGACAGAAGGAAATAAGGAATGAACTAAAAGGATGACAGAGGGAAAGACAGAAAAGGAAGAAAAAGAGAGACTGAAGGAAAAGTAGAAAGAAAGTAAGAAATATATAAAGAAAGGATGAAGAAAGACTCTTGGGGTGAGGGCAGGAGGGTGTGATGTTGCCCCTCCCGGGGGTAGGTAGCAGAGAGTCTGGAGCAGGTGCCGGGCAGTCTCTCCCTCCTCCCCACCTTCCTGCTCTCTCTTTATCTGGCAGTCTCTCAGGGGGAGGAGGGGGCTCTCTCTTCTCCTGTAGAACATGTCTATCTCCCCACGTCAGGGAGGTCATTAATAACCAATTAGGAGGGTCACCCGGGCCCCTATAAAGAGGGGAGGGAGGACTGAGCCCCAGTCTGCGACTTGGAGGAGGCAGCGGCTGCACCTCAGCACTAGTACTACGACCACCATCAGCCGTCTCACCCATGATGGGCTCAGTGCTCCCCGCGGAAGCCCTGGTGTTGAAAAGCGGCCTGAAGCCGCCGGGTCTGTCCCTGGCCGAGATGATCACGTCCGACATTCTGCACAGCTTCTTGTACGGAAGGTGGAGGAACGTCCTGGGGGAGCAACTGTTTGAGGAGAAGAGCAACCCCAAGACCGCCTTCACTGCCGAGGTGCTGGCACAGTCCTTCTCCGGAGGTAGGTGCCCCTGCGGGTGATCTGGGGGTAGGTGCCCCTGCAGCTCCTCTGGGGGTAGGTGCCCCCTAAGACTGCTCTGGGGGTAAGTGTCCCCTCCGGCTTCTCAGGAGGTAAGTTCCCCTCCTCCGATTGTTTCTGGAAGGGGGAAAAAATGCAAAAACAAAAAGTTGCCAATTGTTGCAATTATTTTGAAAAAGGAAACAATTGGTAAATATTTTGGAAATAACGGCTGGGCCCGGGAGCTTTTCTTTTTGCCTTCTCTTTTCCCCTATTCCTGATGGGGGTGATGATCCGGCACGTCCTCCCCTTCGGTTCCCATCAGAACCCCCCCGGTGTCGCCCCCTTTCCCCGCAGCCTGGGATGGAGTCAGGCGGCGGCAGAAAAGCCTTTACATTCATTTAGTTAACTTCAATTTGACCTGAGAAAAAAAAAAAGTTTCCACTTAAACCAACTTAAAAAGATTCCAAAAGGAGAAGAAAAAGTCGCCTATTCTTTAAAATGTCTCAGGTCCTTACTCCTCATTCATCCATCCAGCTCCCTAGTCCTGGCATCCGTGAAGGGGGTATTATCACTCCCATTATCCTCTGTGTTCCTTTCCTAATTGACCATGAAGACTAATTCCCTCCGCATTCACTGGGTGTCAGGCAGATAATCTCCCCGTTTTGTCGGGGGAAATTCCTCCAGCTTTTGGAGCGAGCCCTCACGACACGATGCGCCAATGTATCTGCGACACTTTCCATACAGACTAATGAATTTAGAATGAGTCATTTCTTTCTTGTTGGGTTTCATGAATGGCCGTCACTTTTCCAGGGTGACAAATGATGGGGGCACTATTTAACCTCTGTCCGCCCGACAAATCGCCTCAATCTCCTCTATTGTCGCACGTTCCGTCTTCAGGAAAATCCCATTCGCTGTGCCTTTTTTCTCAGAACTTTTGGAATTGTTTCCTTATGATGATTTTTTTTTTTTTACAGTGGCGCAGAATTTAGTGTCTCAGATACCAGAGGGAAGAAGGGCTGCGCCAAATCTGTACAGAGACTGAAAGGAGATTAGTTTGTAAATTTTCGTTGCGAATTTAGAATAATCCCGGGGAGGGGAAGAGCTGAGGGTTTGTTACAGAGTATTACCATGGGGAGAACTTGTAGGAGCAAATGTCGCCAGGAAGGGAAAAAATGGATGCGACAAAATCTGTGTATTATCAATCAGGACTGATGAGTCCAAATTGTAGGTCTGTGGCAACAAGTGTCCTGCGACCTTTAATGAATTATTCCCAATTAATTCGTTTATGATTTAATTGTAACAATTGTATCAATTAGCTTCTGATTTAATTGAAACAATTTAATTGTATCAATTCGTTTCTGAATTAATTGTAAGGATTTAATTGTATCAATTCGCACCTGGTTTAATCGTATCAATTATTCTCTGAATTGTAACGATTTAATTGTATCAATTCCTTTCTGATTGGATTGAGACGATCACTTGGAGGAATGAAGGAGATGTGGGATCATCGTACTTTTTAGCGGCCGGTAATTCCGGGAGGTTTAGGGACCCCCCCCCGATGTTGCGCTATTAGAGCTCCCGGATTATTGGGACCAGTAGTCCTGACTGTGCGCCTTTTCCTGCAGAGGTCCAGAAGCTCTCCAGCCTGGTGCTGCCCTCAGAGGTCATCATCGCCCAGAGCTCCATCCCGGGGGAGGGACTGGGAATCTTCTCCAAGACCTGGATCAAGGCCGGGACTGAGATGGGACCGTTCACCGGCAGAGTCATCTCCCCGGAGCACGTGGACCTGTGCAAGAACAACAACCTGATGTGGGAGGTGAGTAGTCATCATCCGCAGGTGCAATCCCAATCGGGAGCTGCGGGGGTGGGGGGGGCATCAAGAGATCAATCCCCCCCAGGGAAGGAACTGATTGAATGAGATGAATGTCCTCACACAGCAGAAGTGTCGCTCCATTGTCTCGGCTGTCAGGACAATAAGAGGGTCCATCACCTGTGGTCACCCCCGGGGCTGCAGAGGGTGCTGACACTACAACTCCCAGAATGCCATGAGGGCCTGCATGATGAGAAGAGTAGTATCTCCACAGGTGGAGGGCATACAGTGTAAGGGGGGGGGGGGGGGTGCAGGAACCCCAAACTGAGACCAGGGGCCCCTGTAATCTCAGGGGTCATAGTGAGGAGGTGACCAGGAAGAAAGCCTGAGACTGATGGATAATTCTGCAGATGGAAATGGAAAGATAGAGACCAGAGATAGATATTGTAGAAAAATAGATATGAGATAGATAGATGAATAATAGATGTTATTATCTATCTATCTAATCTATCTATCTATATCTATCTATCTATCATATCTCACTATCTATCTATCTCATACCTATATGTCTATCTATCTTTATCTATTTCAGATATATCTATCTATCGCATATCTATCTATCTATCTATTTAATATCTATCTATATCTCTCATATCTATCTATATCTATCTATCTTTATCTATCTATTTCAGATATATCTATCTAATATCTATATGTCTATCTATCTTTATCTATCTATTTCAGATCTATCTATCTCATATGTGCCTATCTAATATCTATCTATCTATCTATCTATCTATACCTATCTATCTTTATCTATCTATCTATCTATCTATCTTTATCTATCTATTTCAGATCTATCTATCTAATATCTATCTATCTATCTATCTATCTATCTATCTATCTATCTATCTATCTATCTATCTAATATCTATCTATCTATCTATCTATCTATCTATCTAATATCTATCTATTTCAGATCTATCTAAGGTACAAAAACAACAGCAGCACAAGTCAATCAATGAAATCTCAGGTGCAATCCCTCCAGGCTTAGGACAATGTGCCCACCATGTATAAACCACAAAAAGTGAGGCAGCACTCCAATTCAGTGAAGAAAATGGTGGACTCTTTATCCTGGGAATAAAGAGTCCACCATTTTCTTCATTAAATTGGAGTGCTGCCTCACTTTTTGTGGTCTATCTATCTATCTCATATCTATCTATCTCATATCTATCTATCTCTATCTATCTATCTATCTATCTATCTATCTATCTATCTATCTATCTATCTATCTATCTATCTCATATCTATCTATCTATCTCATATCTATCTATCTCATATCTATCTATCTATCTCCTATCTATCTATCTATCTATCTATCTATCTATCTATCTATCTCATTGTCACTCTCATCATTAACCCCTTGCCCCCCTCCCCCCAGGTCTTCAATGAAGATGGCACAGTGCGGTATTTTATTGATGCCAGTCAGGAGGATCACCGCAGCTGGATGACTTACATCAAATGTGCCCGGAACGAGCAGGAACAGAACCTGGAGGTGGTTCAGATCGGGAACAGCATCTTCTACAAGGCCATTGAGGTAAGACTCTCATCATCTCCCATACACAACTCTTAGGGCGGGTCCCTACACATACATATGGCGGCTGGGGTTCACTATTGTCCCCGTCACCATTTCTTACAATGTCTAGAACATTCTAGAATAAACTTGTAGAACATTCTAGAACATTAACTGGAAATGCACTTTCTGAGCTGGAACATTCTGTGTCATGGAACGTTCCCCCCACCTGAACTGCTGGTAATGGCCTCCGCCGGTCGCTGTGTACGCAGCTCCCCGCTATAACAATAGGATCCGCTGGTATATCCGCAGCGCAGCGGGAAGGGCGACTCTTCCCTTCTAACAGGAAAAAATCAATTTGGTGTCTAACAAATGGCAGGTTACGGTAAATGCGCGGCGAGCTATGCGCCCCTCCATACGGCTGCGTCTGTAAACATCACTTACTTAATAGAAGCTTCCGAGCCCCCGGCCATTTCCGAATTTGCTCCTGACGCCCGCTGTCATTTTTCTCTTTTTGTTGGGCGAGGGGCAGCTGAACCGCGATGGGTCTAGATTTCATGTAACCTGACATACAAAGGATATAGACCCCGCGGGCTCCGCGCAACTCGTCTCGCTGAGATGGGCTCAAGGTCACCGCTCTGCAGCATTGTATGGAAGCCAGCGTAAGGCACGGAGACACCCGGAGCAGCGCTCGCCCCATTCATCGCCCATCACCCGGGTTCCTAATGTTAATTGCAGCATTCAGCAAATGTCCTTGGTAACTAAGAAACTCAGCGCCAGGATTCAGACGAGGCACCAGGAGGCACAATAAGGAGAGGTATCTGAGCTGGAGAGGAGGCACCAACTGGAGATACCTCTCCTGCCTCCACCAGGGGCCACCAAAGGGACACATAAGAGACTGTCATCTAATAGTGTCATTAGAGACATTACATCATATGTGACTGATATCAGCTCCTCTTATAACGCTCCAGTACTGATATAACCTCCAGAGACATTACATCATATGTGACTGATATCAGCCGCTCCTCTTATAACGCTCCAGTACTGATATAACCTCCAGAGACATTACATCATATGTGACTGATATCAGCCGCTCCTCTTATAACGCTCCAGTACTGATATAACCTCCAGAGACATTACATCATATGTGACTGATATCAGCTCCTCTTATATAACGCTCCAGTACTGATATAACCTCCAGAGACATTACATCATATGTGACTGATATCAGCCGCTCCTCTTATAACGCTCCAGTACTGATATAAACCTCCAGAGACATTACATCATATGTGACTGATATATCAGCCGCTCTCTTATAACGCTCCAGTACTGATATAACCTCCAGAGACATTACATCATATGTGACTGATATCAGCCGCTCCTCTTATAACGCTCCAGTACTGATATAACCTCCAGAGACATTACATCATATGTGACTGATATCAGCCGCTCCTCTTATAACGCTCCAGTACTGATATAACCTCCAGAGACATTACATCATATGTGACTGATATCAGCCGCTCCTCTTTATAACGCTCCAGTACTGATATAACCTCCAGAGACATTACATCATATGTGACTGATATCAGCTCCTCTTTATAACGCTCCAGTACTGATATAACCTCCTCCAGAGACATTACATCATATGTGACTGATATCAGCCGCTCCTCTTATAACGCTCCAGTACTGATATAACCTCCAGAGACATTACATCATATGTGACTGATATCAGCCGCTCCTCTTATAACGCTCCAGTACTGATATAACCTCCAGAGACATTACATCATATGTGACTGATATCAGCCGCTCCTCTTATAACGCTCCAGTACTGATATAACCTCCAGAGACATTACATCATATGTGACTGATATCAGCCGCTCCTCTTATAACGCTCCAGTACTGATATAACCTCCAGAGACATTACATCATATGTGACTGATATCAGCCGCTCCTCTTATAACGCTCCAGTACTGATATAAACCTCCAGAGACATTACATCATATGTGACTGATATCAGCCGCTCTCTATAACGCTCCAGTGCTGATATAACCTCAAGACATTACATTATATGTGACTGATATCAGCGCTCCTCTTATAACGTTCCCAGTACTGATATAACCTCCAGAGACATTACATCATATGTGACTGATATCAGCCCGCTCCTTTATAACGCTCCAGTACTGATATAACTCCAAGACATTACATCATATGTGACTGATATCAGCCGTCCTCTTTATACACGCTGCCAGTTACTGATATAACCTCCCAGAGACATTACAATCATACTGTGACTGATATCAGCCGCTCCTCTTATAACGTCTCCAGCACTGATATAACTCGCAGAGACATTCACTCATATGTGACTGATATCAGCCGCTCCCTCTTATAACGCTCGCAGTACTGATATAAACCTCCCAGAGACATTACATCATATGTGACTGATATCAGCCCGCTCCTCTTATAACGCTCCAGTACTGATATAAACCTCCAGAGACATTACATCATATGTGACTGATATCAGCCGCTCCTCTTATAACGCTCCAGTACTGATATAACCTCCAGAGACATTACATCATATGTGACTGATATCAGCCGCTCCTCTTATAACGCTCCAGTAACTGATATAACCTCCAGAGACATTACATCATATGTGACTGATATCAGCCGCTCCTCTTATAACGCTCCAGTACTGATATAACCTCCAGAGACATTACATCATATGTGACTGATATCAGCCGTCCTCTTATAACGCTCCAGTACTGATATAACCTCCAGAGACATTACATCATATGTGACTGATATCAGCCGCTCCTCTTATAACGCTCCAGTACTGATATAACCTCCAGAGACATTACATCATATGTGACTGATATCAGCCGCTCCTCTTATAACGCTCCAGTACTGATATAACCTCCAGAGACATTACATCATATGTGACTGATATCAGCCGCTCCTCTTATAACGCTCCAGTACTGATATAACCTCCAGAGACATTACATCATATGTGACTGATATCAGCCGCTCCTCTTATAACGCTCCAGTACTGATATAAACCTCCAGAGACATTACATCATATGTGACTGATATCAGCCGCTCCTCTTATAACGCTCCAGTACTGATATAACCTCCAGAGACATTACATCATATGTGACTGATATCAGCCGCTCCTCTTATAACGCTCCAGTACTGATATAACCTCCAGAGACATTACATCATATGTGACTGATATCAGCCGCTCCTCTTATAACGCTCCAGTACTGATATAACCTCCAGAGACATTACATCATATGTGACTGATATCAGCCGCTCCTCTTATAACGCTCCAGTACTGATATAACCTCCAGAGACATTACATCATATGTGACTGATATCAGCCGCTCCTCTTATATAACGCTCCAGTACTGATATAACCTCCAGAGACATTACATCATATGTGACTGATATCAGCCGCTCCTCTTATAACGCTCCAGTACTGATATAACCTCCAGAGACATTACATCATATGTGACTGATATCAGCCGCTCCTCTTATAACGCTCCAGTACTGATATAACCTCCAGAGACATTACATCATATGTGACTGATATCAGCCGCTCCTCTTATAACGCTCCAGTACTGATATAACCTCCAGAGACATTACATCATATGACTGATATCAGCCTCTCCTCTTATAACGCTCCAGTACTGATATAACCTCCAGAGACATTACATCATATGTGACTGATATCAGCCGCTCCTCTTATAACGCTCCAGTACTGATATAACCTCCAGAGACATTACATCATATGTGACTGATATCAGCCGCTCCTCTTATAACGCTCCAGTACTGATATAACCTCCAGAGACATTACATCATATGTGACTGATATCAGCCGCTCCTCTTATAACGCTCCAGTACTGATATAAACCTCCAGAGACATTACATCATATGTGACTGATATCAGCCGCTCCTCTTATAACGCTCCAGTACTGATATAACCTCCAGAGACATTACATCATATATGTGACTGATATCAGCCGCTCCTCTTATAACGCTCCAGTACTGATATAACCTCCAGAGACATTACATCATCATATGTGACTGATATCAGCCGCTCCTCTTATAACGCTCCAGTACTGATATAACCTCCAGAGACATTACATCATATGTGACTGATATCAGCCGCTCCTCTTATAACGCTCCAGTACTGATATAACCTCCAGAGACATTACATCATATGTGACTGATATCAGCCGCTCCTCTTATAAACGCTCCAGTACTGATATAACCTCCAGAGACATTACATCATATGTGACTGATATCAGCCGCTCCTCTTATAACGCTCCAGTACTGATATAACCTCCAGAGACATTACATCATATGTGACTGATATCAGCCGCTCCTCTTATAACGCTCCAGTACTGATATAACCTCCAGAGACATTACATCATATGTGACTGATATCAGCCGCTCCTCTTATAACGCTCCAGTACTGATATAACCTCCAGAGACATTACATCATATGTGACTGATATCAGCCGCTCCTCTTATAACGCTCCAGTACTGATATAACCTCCAGAGACATTACATCATATGTGACTGATATCAGCCGCTCCTCTTATAACGCTCCAGTACTGATATAACCTCCAGAGACATTACATCATATGTGACTGATATCAGCCGCTCCTCTTATAACGCTCCAGTACTGATATAACCTCCAGAGACATTACATCATATGTGACTGATATCAGCCGCTCCTCTTATAACGCTCCAGTACTGATATAACCTCCAGAGACATTACATCATATGTGACTGATATCAGCCGCTCTCTCTTATAACGCTCCAGTACTGATATAACCTCCAGAGACATTACATCATATGTGACTGATATCAGCCGCTCCTCTTATAACGCTCCAGTACTGATATAACCTCCAGAGACATTACATCATATGTGACTGATATCAGCCGCTCCTCTTATAACGCTCCAGTACTGATATAACCTCCAGAGACATTACATCATATGTGACTGATATCAGCCGCTCCTCTTATAACGCTCCAGTACTGATATAACCTCCAGAGACATTACATCATATGTGACTGATATCAGCCGCTCCTCTTATAACGCTCCAGTACTGATATAACCTCCAGAGACATTACATCATATGTGACTGATATCAGCCGCTCCTCTTATAACGCTCCAGTACTGATATAACCTCCAGAGACATTACATCATATGTGACTGATATCAGCCGCTCCTCTTATAACGCTCCAGTACTGATATAACCTCCAGAGACATTACATCATATGTGACTGATATCAGCCGCTCCTCTTATAACGCTCCAGTACTGATATAACCTCCAGAGACATTACATCATATGTGACTGATATCAGCCGCTCCTCTTATAACGCTCCAGTACTGATATAACCTCCAGAGACATTACATCATATGTGACTGATATCAGCCGCTCCTCTGCTATAACCTCCAGAGACATTACATCATATGTGACTGATATCAGCCGCTCCTCTTATAACGCTCCAGTACTGATATAACCTCCAGAGACATTACATCATATGTGACTGATATCAGCCGCTCCTCTTATAACGCTCCAGTACTGATATAACCTCCAGAGACATTACATCATATGTGACTGATATCAGCCGCTCCTCTTATAACGCTCCAGTACTGATATAACCTCCAGAGACATTACATCATATGTGACTGATATCAGCCGCTCCTCTTATAACGCTCCAGTACTGATATAACCTCCAGAGACATTACATCATATGTGACTGATATCAGCCGCTCCTCTTATAACGCTCCAGTACTGATATAACCTCCAGAGACATTACATCATATGTGACTGATATCAGCCGCTCCTCTTATAACGCTCCAGTACTGATATAACCTCCAGAGACATTACATCATATGTGACTGATATCAGCCGCTCCTCTTATAACGCTCCAGTACTGATATAACCTCCAGAGACATTACATCATATGTGACTGATATATCAGCCGCTCCTCTTATAACGCTCCAGTACTGATATAACCTCCAGAGACATTACATCATATGTGACTGATATCAGCCGCTCCTCTTATAACGCTCCAGTACTGATATAACCTCCAGAGACATTACATCATATGTGACTGATATCAGCCGCTCCTCTTATAACGCTCCAGTACTGATATAACCTCCAGAGACATTACATCATATGTGACTGATATCAGCCGCTCCTCTTATAACGCTCCAGTACTGATATAACCTCCAGAGACATTACATCATATGTGACTGATATCAGCCGCTCCTCTTATAACGCTCCAGTACTGATATAACCTCCAGAGACATTACATCATATGTGACTGATATCAGCCGCTCCTCTTATAACGCTCCAGTACTGATATAACCTCCAGAGACATTACATCATATGTGACTGATATCAGCCGCTCCTCTTATAACGCTCCAGTACTGATATAACCTCCAGAGACATTACATCATATGTGACTGATATCAGCCGCTCCTCTTATAATGCTCCAGTACTGATATAACCTCCAGACATTACATCATATGTGACTGATATCAGCCGCTCCTCTTATAACGCTCCAGCTACAGGCTGTAGGGTTAGTAACTTTCTATGACCACGTCCATGTATCTTGCGGTCAGGTTTTTCCTGTGGTAGTTTTTGCACTTGCCTCTTGTATCCTATATGCAGGCGCCATAATTCTTTTGTTCGCTGTTGCAGTGCATGATGGGAGGCCTGTATGCCACCATTGCAGTAACTGGCACCAGTTCCTGAATGTCTCTTTGTCTCCCCACAGACAATCCCTCCGGACCAGGAGCTGCTGGTGTGGTACAGCAATTCTCAGAACAGCTTCCTCGGTATCCCCGGCGTGCCTGGAATTGAGGAGGAGCAGAAGAAGAACAAACATGGTGAGCACGGGGTCAGAGCAGGGCGGGCATGGGCACAGACACAGATACATTGGCATGTAGTGGAGTTTTCAATGTCGCTCCCCCTGCAGTATCTGCGCTGTCCAGCAGGGGGCAGTTACCTGGATGAGTCAAGTTTTGAGGATGGGGGGGGTGAAAACAGTGTTTTTATTTGATGTATTTACTTATTTATTTTCCCCCCTTTGCTCCCCTCAGATGATTTCAGTGGTGCAGACCCCTCCGGACCGGTGCTCAGCGGCCGCATGCGCTGCGTCATCTGCCACAGAGGCTTTAACTCCCGCAGCAACCTGCGCTCCCACATGAGGATCCACACCCTGGACAAACCCTTCGTGTGCCGCTTCTGCAACCGCCGCTTCAGCCAGTCTTCCACCCTGCGCAACCACGTCCGACTGCACACCGGGGAACGCCCCTATAAATGCCAGGTCTGCCAGAGCGCCTACTCACAGCTGGCCGGCCTGCGCGCCCACCAGAAAAGTGCCAGGCACCGCCCGCCTAATGGCTCCATGCAGGCTCACTCGCCCACTCTGCCGGTGCCACACCCCGCCTCCCTGGCACACCACATCCCCACCATGGTGTTGTGAAGACGGACGTCTAGAGACTTTCTGATTAGCACAAGTTATGGCCTTGGACTGCGGCGCCTTCTGTCGCTGATTGTCGCCTCCATTACTACCAAACCTCTACGCCATTCTTAGCCGTTACCAAAAACAATGGTTGAGGACACTGGTCACATGACATGGAATAGGTGTTACCTACATTGTGAGGACATTCCGCTATCAGCATGCAGGAGGCGCGAGGCACCAAGAGCTTCAGCTTGATTTCTAAAGCCTCCACTGTGCATAGGTCAGGGGTAATATACAGGACCCCGGGGGGCAATACATAGAACCACTGGGGGTAATAGACAGGACCCCGGGGGGCAATACATAGAACCCCTGGGGGTAATATACAGGACCCCGGGGGGTAATAATAGAACCACTGGGGTAATAACAGACCGGGAACAACCACTGGGGGTAATACATAGACCCCTGAGGGTAATACATAGAACCACTGGGGTAATATACAGGGACCCCGGGGTAATACATAGAAACCCCTGGGGGTAATAGACAGGACCCCGGGGGCAATACATAGAACCACTGGGGTGTAATAGACAGGACCCCGGGGGACAATACATAGAACCCACTGGGGTAATAGACAGGACCCGGGGGTAATACATAGAACCACTGGGGGTAATACACAGGACCCCGGGGTAATACATAGAACCCCTGGGGGTAATAGACAGGACCCTGGGGGGGTAATACATAGAACCCCTGGGGGTAATAGACAGGACCCCGGGGGTAATACATAGAACCCTGGGGTAATACATAGAACCACTGGGGGTAATAGACAGGACCCCGGGGGTAATACATAGAACCCCTGGGGGTAATAGACAGGACCCCGGGGGTTAATACATAGAACCCCTGGGGTAATACACAGGAGGGGTAATACATAGAACTGGGGGTAATACACAGGACCCCGGGGGTTATACATAGGAAACCACTGGGGTAATAGACAGGACCCGGGGGTTTAATACATAGAAACCCTGGGGGTAATAGACAGGACCCCGGGGGGTAATACATAGAACCCCTGGGGGTAATAGACAGGACCCCGGGGGTTAATACATAACCCTGGGTATAGACAGGACCCCGGGGTAATACATAGAACCACTGGGGGTAATAGACAGGACCCCGGGGGGTAATACATAGAACCCCTGGGGTAATAGACAGGACCCCGGGGGGTAATACATAGAACCCTGGGGGTAATAGACAGGACCCCGGGGGTAATACACAGGATCCTCAGGGGTAATAACAATACAAGAACCCCGGGCAGGACCCCGGGGGCAATTACATAGAACCCCTGGGGGTAATAGACAGGACCCCGGGGTAATACATTTAGAACCCCTGGGGGTAATAGACAGGACCCGGAGGGTAATACATAGAACCCCTGGGGGTAATAGACAGGACCCCGGGGGGTAATAACATAGAACCCCTGGGGGTAATAGACAGGACCCCGGGGGGAATACATAGAACACTGGGTAATAGACAGGACCCCGGGGTAACATAGAACCCCTGGAATAGACAGGACCGGGGGGGGTAATACATAGAACCACTGGGTAATAGACAGGACCCCGGGGGTAATACATAGAACCACTGGGGTAATAGACAGGACCCGGGGGTAATACATATAGAACCCCTGGGGGTAATAGACAGGACCCCGGGGGGTAATACATAGAACCCCTGGGGTAATAGACAGGACCCCGGGGGTAATACATAGAACCCTGGGGGTAATAGACAGGACCCCGGGGGGCAATACATAGAACCACTGGGGTAATTACACCTGGGTAATACAGAACAGACAGACCCGGGGTAATACATAGGGGGTAATAGGGGGGTACATGAACCACTGGGGGTAATAGACAGGACCCGGGGGTAATACATAGAACCACTGGGGGTAATAGACAGGACCCCGGGGGTAATACATAGAACCCCTGGGGGTAGTATAGACAGGACCCTGGGGTAATACATAGAACCCCTGGGGGTAATAGACAGGACCCCGGGGGGTAATACATAGAACCCCTGGGGGTAATAGACAGGACCCCGGGGGGTAATACATAGAACCCCTGGGGGTAATAGACAGGACCCCGGGGGGTAATACATAGAACCACTGGGGGTAATAGACAGGACCCCGGGGGGTAATACACAGGATCCTCAGGGGTAATATACAGGACATCTGGGGTAATACAGAGGACCCCAAGAGTAATAGACAGAACCCACAGGGGCAGTACACAGGACCCCCGGGGTAATACATAGGACATGTGTCCAAATAGATAACTCTATGGGAAAAATTAGAAGAAAAAATTACAAATTGGAAATTTCGTGAGATAATTCTGCAATTCTGCTCTCACGTTCGGAGGCTTGTTGTACATAGGATTGTATAAAGAAATCTATCTATAAATCTCTATATAAATATCTATACATAGAAGTAAAGACGATATCTATGACCTCGAGAGTATATATATATATATATATGCAGCGCCAGGAGTCCGCCGTCACTTTATATCCTGTACATACGACGCGCCGTGTATTATACTGTAAGTAATTTCTACCGCTCTGTATCCAAATTCCGAATAAAAGAAGGAAATTTATTTTGTGAAATTAATTCTAATGACAAGAATTTGAATTTCGTTTCGCTTTATTTTATTTACTTTATAATTTCCCTTTTTCTAACGTCTACGATATAAAACACGGAAGGACGGCGTCAGCTCATCATCTGAGGTGTTTTGTTTCAGATTTTATCTCTGAAGCAGGAATTCTTCTTTTCTGTATTTCTCCAGTAAACTCCAGCCTGGTTTTTATGTTTTGGCCTCAAAGTTCAGCTGCAATTAGAGAATTTCACTGAATTTGTGGCATTTAATATAAGATCGGCCTCCGAGATCTACAGAAATCATCATCCGGAACGATGGGAGAGCAGAGAACGGATCCGTCAACAGAAAAACAGCGACGCACTCGCCGTCATCATCATCCTCATATCTAAGTAATTACTAGTCTGTGCTGAGAGGATTAGGGCACGGACAATGAGATTCTGCTGCTATGGAAAGATAGATAGAGAGATAGATAGATAGATAGATAGATAGATAGATAGATAGATAGAAAGTTAGATAGAGATAGATAGATAGATAGATGATAGATGAGATAGATAGATAAATAGATAGAAGATATGAGATAGATAGATAGATAAGATAGTGATAGATATGATATGAGATAGATAGATAGATAGATAGATAGATAGATAGATAGATAGATAGATAGATAGATATAGATAGATAGATAGATAGATAGATAGATAGATAGATAGATAGATAGATAGATAGATAGAGATAGATAGATATGATAGATAGATAGATAGATAGATAGATAGATAGATAGATAGATAGATAGATAGATAGATATAGATAGATAGATAGATAGATAGATAGATAGATAGATAGATAGATAGATAGATAGATAGATAGATAGATAGATGATAGATAGAGATAGATGAGATAGATAAGATAGATATAGATAGAAAGATAGATATATAGGATAGATAGAATAGATAGATAGATAGATAGATAGATAGATAGAGATAGATAATAGATAGATAAGATAGATATATAGATAGATAGATAGATAGATAGATAGATAGATAGATTAGATAGATAGATATGAAGATAGATAGATACATAGATAGATAGATATTAGATGGATAGATGACATAGATATTTAGATAGATAGTAGGTAGATAGATAGAGCCATAAAAAGAAAGATAGTGGATAGATAGATATTTAGATCAATAGATAGATAGGAAATAGATACAGATTTGAGATAAATATATACATTTTTTAGTAAGAAAAAGTAAATAAATTTGAATATTAATGAAATATGAATTGCATATTAAAAAATATTTTAAAAATTCTTATGAGAGAACATTTTTACCTTAATAATTACAAATAATAACAACAGTTAATAGAAGTTTATACACGATGAGCCAAGCGCGGCCCGGTGACAGCCGGTGTCATCTCATCACCATCGTTATTTATTATATGTAAAGCAAAAAAAAAACACAAAGAAATGTTTTTGTTTTGAATCTGAATATACGAAATATGACGACAGACAATAAAAGATACCGCAGACGTCTGGTCCTCTGTGCTGGAATTTTACACAAGTTTAGTCTTTTATTACATTAATGAAACATACAAAAAAAAATTATGAAAATCTACAAAAATATATGTGCTGGAAAAACAAAAATAGAAATGATGTATTAACAATTGACCTGAACATTGTAAATAAAAATAACGATTTACAACAATTTCGAACAAATCTAAAAAAATCTCCAAAATAAAAAATAACAATTATGAAAATTGACATGAAAATTCTGAATAAAAATATTTACAATATTTCTAACAAAAAAAAAAAAATTCTCCATTAAAAAATAAGAGCTGAGCTGAAATCATTTTCTAATCATCTGATATTCAACTGTTTTTTTTTTTTCCGGCCTGAAAGGCGTCGTCGTCATCTGAGGTTCAGGTGCGTTTAATGTGTGGATGAATTGTCTGCTTTTAATTATGGCGGTGGATGTGAGAAGGACGTGGAGCCGCTCGCTCCGATCATGTTTATTTTGGATGTTTTCCGGAACGCGCTGTGTTTTTCGTCGGAGCGAACCGATCCTGCCGCCGCGTTCATCTCCCCACATAAATCACACAACAAAAAGACCAGTGCATTCTGAGAAGATGCCGAGAAATCGTCACGTCTGGGTGGCGTTCCCCGCGAGCGGCGTCCTGATGCACTTGACAATTGCTGGTATCCGGATACAATGGAATGTTTTCCGCTGTAACCTTGTTCCTTGTTGACCCGCTTTATGTCACGGACAATGCAGGATTTATGGTGGAGGGTGCGGGCACAATGCGCGGCGTCTCTCTATTAGCTACAGTGCCGGGTTATGATTGCCACATTGTTAGCGCAAAATGGAGTTTCTAAACTGCTTACTTGACCCGGCATCTGGAGAGCGCATTGTCAGCTGCTCAATTAATGGAAATATCTTCAAATCAAATGTGGAATCTCAATATTCAGAAAACTGAGAAGATTCTTTTTATTTCAGATTCAAGGACTCAAATAATTGCATCTATTATTTCTAGACAATGAAGATAATTAATACAATGTATTTTTATGAGAAATGTTTATCTGTTTACCTTATCTAATATCTATCTATATATATCTATCTGTCTGTCTGTCCACCTGTCTATCCATTCATCTTATATCTCATCTTTCTATTTATCTAATAATACCTATTTATCTTCTATCTATCTATCTATCTATCTATCATATCTATCTATCTCATATCTATCTATTATCTACAGTATATATCTAATATCTATTTGTCTGTCTATCCATCTATCTAATATCTACCTCTCATCTGTCTATGTATCTAATACCTATTAATCTCATATTTATCTATCTATCACATATCTATCTAATATCAATCTCTATCTATCTATCTATCTATCTCATATCTATCTATCTATCTATCAGCATATCAATCAGCTTTGTTGGCAGGACTATATACATTTAGTATTGCCAAGGCAAGTTGGAAATAAATAAATAGTGATGGGGACACGTCCAGGGTGGGGGTATAGGGTAGGTTTGGGGGATGGGGACACGTCCAGGGTGGGGGTATAGGGTAGGTTTGGGGGATGGGGACAACGTCCAGGGTGGGGGTATAGGGTAGGTTTGGGGGATGGGGACACGTCCAGGGTGGGGGTATAGGGTAGGTTTGGGGGATGGGGACACGTCCAGGGTGGGGGTATAGGAGTCCATGACATATCAGGCTTCTCTCAGTCTATGGCAGGCAGTGATATATTGTGCTGCTATGGCCGCTTCCCCCAGCAGTATGGAGAGTCTCTCTTCCTCCTGCATAGAAGTGAAGTCTGGGCAGAGATCAGACAGTCTCCTGAAGCGGGTGTCCCTCACTGCTGAGTATTTGGAGCACTGCAGCAGGAAGTAGGTCTCATCCTCCATGGCCTCCTGGTCGCACTGTGGGCGCGGTCTGCTCTCTCTGAGCTTGTACCTCTGTCGGTGACGCCTGGATCTGATGAGCAGGCTGTGGGCGCTCAGTCTGTACCGGCTCAGGATCTGTCGGTTCTCCAGATATGGAGTGCTGCAGGCTCTGGTATACTGTCTGTGAGGTTCCCATGTTGTTCCTTCAGTTGCTGATATATTCTTCTTTGCTCTGGTGCATCATCTTCTGGATTTCCCCTAAGAGTTTCAGGCTGGACAGGTTATTGGCATGGTCAGGCTGTACTAGGTGGTATGACTAGGCTGTACTGATTAGTGGCTTGGTCAGACTATACTGGTTGTGGGTATGGTCAGACTATACTGGTTGTGGGTATGGTCAGACTATACTGGTTGTGGGTATGGTCAGACTATACTGGTTGTGGGTATGGTCAGACTATACTGGTTGTGGGTATGGTCAGACTATACTGGTTGTGGGTATGGTCAGGCTGAACAGATTAGTGGAATGGTCTAGCTGTACTAGTTAGTGGCTTGGTCAGGCTGTACTTGTTGGTGGCATGGTCATGTTGTACTGATTAGTGCTTGGGTCAGGCTGTACTGTTGTGGGTATGGTCAGACTATACTGGTTGTGGGTATGGTCAGGGCTGTACTAGTTAGTGGAATGGTCAGGCTTGTACTTGTTGGTGGCATGGTCAGGGTGTACTGATTAGTGGCTTGGTCAGACTATACTGGTTGTGGGTATGGTCAGACTATACTGGTTTGTGGGTATGGTCAGACTATACTGGTTGTGGGTATGGTCAGACTATAGCTGGTTGTGGGTATGGTCAGGCTGAACAGATTAGTGGATGTCTAGCTGTACTAGTTAGTGGCTTGGTCAGGCTGTACTTGTTGGTGCAATGGTCATGTTGTACTGATTAGTGGCTTGGTCAGGCTGTACTGGTTGTGGGTATGGTCAGACTATACTGGTTGTGGGTATGGTCAGGCTGTACTAGTTAGTGGAATGGTCAGGCTGTACTTGTTGGTGGCATGGTCAGGGTGTACTGATTAGTGGCTTGGTCAGACTATACTGGTTGTGGGTATGGTCAGACTATACTGGTTGTGGTATGGTCAGACTATACTGGTTGTGGGTATGGTCAGACTATACTGGTTGTGGGTATGGTCAGGCTGAACAGATTAGTGGAATGGTCTAGCTGTACTAGTTAGTGGCTTGGTCAGGCTGTACTTGTTGGTGGCATGGTCATGTTGTACTGATTAGTGGCTTGGTCAGGCTGTACTGGTTGTGGGTATGGTCAGACTATACTGGTTGTGGGTATGGTCAGGCTGTACTGATTAGTGGCATGGTCAGGCTGTACTGATTAGTGGCATGGTCAGGCTGTACTGATTAGTGGCATGGTCGGGCTGTACTGATTAGTGGCATGGTCAGGCTGTACTGGTTAGTGGAATGGTTTAGCTATACTAGTTAGTGGACTGGTCAGGCTGTAGTTGTTGGTGGCATGGTCAGGCTGTACTGATTAGTGGCTTGGTCAGGCTGGGTTTGGATGACTTGTTCCAGGGTGCTTTGTTATTCTGGGGCTGGGATTGCTGCTATGTAGATGGGCTCTGAATGATAGCACCCGCTTCTATCTAAAATCATATCTATCTATCTATCTATCTATCTATCTATCTCATATCTATCTATCTATCTATTATCTATCTATCTCATATCTATCTATTATCTATCTATTAATTACATCCGTACACTATCTCCCTCTTAATCTATTGACTCTACCCCGTCATTACCGCTGGATGTGACTTCTTTTATCCGCGGCGTTATACTTTGCGCTCTGCTATTATCATCGGTGATGAAATATACTTTATCGGAAAAATGACAAATGCAAACAAAAGAAGCGACGTCTCATTTGGAGAAGCTGGAACCTTTCAGAACCTGACATTGTTATTAAAGGGACAGGCGCGTTGATGAAGTGTCAGGCAATGAGTGGGGGAGGGGACTGTCACATATTCTCTGTGTGACGTTGACCTCTGAGCGTCATGAGGTGACACGTTGCGAGCGAGGCGCGGGCTCATCCTGTAGCGGAGGATGGGCAGTAAGCACCTATTACCGGCAATGAATAGGCGCCAGTGTCAGGCATTAGAATGGGCTTGTTGGCTGACAGCGCCTCGTATCCTCGTGTCTCGCACAGCGGGGCGCCGCGCTGAAACGTCTCAAAATACAGGTACAACAAGGCGATGAAAAGGCAGCAGAGACAACACGAAATCCAGCGCTGAAAGCCTCGCTCACCGCAACGCCGCCGCCCGACCATTCTGGAAATAATATTATGAAATTATAACGCTTTCCCAGGTGACGCGGCGAAGCCGCAAGATATATCATAAAGACGGAAAATGGAGCTTTTATGTCCTGAATGAGATGACGGCAGAAAGATCTAGAGATGAGGCGGAAACATCCGCAACGGATAGAAAAACGAGCAGGAAAAGTCACAGAAATGTAATAATGATAATTCAGAGATCATAATTATCTAGAAATATCTTATACAGAAGATAAAAAGATATGAGATAGATAGATAAGATAGATAGATAGATAGATAGATATGAAGATAGATAGATAGATAGATAGATAGATAATAGATATTAGGTAGATGCATAGATGGGTGAATGAAAGAGACCTTTTTTATTCATATTTTTGTCTGAGAGTGCTGCCTTTTTACAACTTTTTTTTAGATAGATACGAGATAGATATATATTAGATAGTATAATTTTAAGGAACAGTGAAGTCCTAAGCTCCACCCATATCACTGTCCCTCCTTGCTTCTACAATCCATCCTAAATAACGGCACACAACTGGACGACGGTCCCTTCCTGACGAGATGCAGGGGCCGAGGTGGAGGAAAGCAAGAAGAAAATAATAAACCTGGTGATAGAAATGTCAAAGGAATACGAACCAAGTCAAAACCAGGAGAGACAATCAGAAGTCAGGGTCCAAATCACCAGACAGAGGCAGGGTCAAAGGTCAAGCAAGAAATCTGCAGAAGACCCTATCCACAGGCAACTGCTGGCGTCTCAGGTGTGACAGAAAGATAGACATGCATGGGGGAAAATACAGCTACCTCATCTCTGGAATACTTACCTGAGATGAACAACTTACCGGAGAGAAGCACGAAACTGAGAACGTAGTGGACTTCTATCTCCCCTTGTGTGGATGGAAAGAAAGATTGTAGTTCTGTTCTTGTACATATGAGCAGTACAAGAATATAATACTGAAGAATATAATACTATAATACAGCTCTATGTACAAGAATATAACTACTATAATACTGCTCCTATGTACAAGAATATAACTACTATAATACTGCCTCCTATGTACAAGAATATAACTACTATAATACTGCCTCCTATGTACAAGAATATAACAACTATAATACTGCTCCTATGTACAAGAATATAACTACTATAATACTGCTCCTATGTACAAGAATAAACTACTATAATACTGCTCCTATGTACAAGAATATAACTACTATAATACTGCTCCTATGTACAAGAATATAACTACTATAATACTGCTCCTATGTACAAGAATATAACTACTATAATACTGCTCCTATGTACAAGAATATAACTACTATAATACTGCCTCCTATGTACAAGAATATAACTACTATAATGACTGCTCCTATGTACAAGAATATAACTACTATAATACTGCCTCCTATGTACAAGAATATAACTACTATAATACTGCTCCTATATACAAGAATTATAACTACTATAATACTGCTCCTATTGTACAGGAATATAACTACTATAATACTGCTCCTAGTACAAGAATATAACTACATAATACTGCTCCTATGTACAAGAATATAAATACTATAATACTGCTCCTATGTACAAGAATATAACTACTATAATACTGCTCCCTATATGTACAAGAATATAACTACTATAATACTGCTCCTATGTACAAGAATATAACTACTATAATACTGCTCCTATGTACAAGATAAATACTTAATACTCTCTATGTAAAATAACTACTATAATACTGCTCCTATGTACAAGAATATAACTACTATAATACTGCCTCCTATGTACAAGAATATAAACTACTATAATACTGCTCCTATGTACAAGAATATAACTACTATAATACTGCTCCTATGTACAAGAATATAACTGCTATAATACTGCTCCTATGTACAAGAATATAACTACTATAATACTGCCTCTATGTACAAGAATATAACTACTATAATACTGCTCCTATGTACAAGAATATAACTACTATAATACTGCTCCTATGTACAAGAATATAACTACTATAATACTGCTCCTATGTACAAGAATATAACTACTATAATACTGCTCCTATGTACAAGAATATAACTACTATAATACTGCTCCTATGTACAAGAATATAACTACTATAATACTAGCTCCTATGTACAAGAATATAACTACTATAATACTAGCTCCTATGTACAAGAATATAACTACTATAATACTGCTCCTATGTACAAGAATATAACTACTATAATACTGCTCCTATGTACAAGAATATAACTACTATAATACTGCTCCTATGTACAAGAATATAACTACTATAATACTGCCTCCTATGTACAAGAATATAACTACTACTATAATACTGCTCCTATGTACAAGAATATAAACTACTATAATACTGCTCCTATGTACAAGAATATAACTACTATAATACTGCTCCTATGTACAAGAATATAACTACTATAAATACTGCTCCTATGTACAAGAATATAACTACTATAATACTGCTCCTATGTACAAGAATATAACTACTATAATACTGCTCCTATGTACAAGAATATAACTACTATAATACTGCTCCTATGTACAAGAATATAACTACTATAATACTGCTCCTATGTACAAGAATATAACTACTATAATACTGCTCCTATGTAGAAGAATATAACTACTATAATACTGCTCCTATGTACAAGAATATAACTACTATAATACTGCTCCTATGTACAAGTTATATTCTTGTACATAGGAGCAGTATTATAGTAGTTATATTCTTGTACATAGGAGGCAGTATTATAGTAGTTATATTCTTGTACATAGGAGGCAGTATTATAGTAGTTTTATTCCTGTACATATGAGCAGTATTATAGTAGTTTTATTCCTGTACATAGGAGGTAGTATTATAGTAGTTATATTCTTGTACATAGGAGCAGTATTATAGTAGTTTATATTCCTGTACATAGGAGCAGTATTATAGTAGTTATATTCTTGTACATTAGGGGCAGTATTATAGTAGTTATATTTTGTACATAGGAGCAGTATTATAGTAGTTATATTCTTGTATATAGGAGCAGTATTATAGTAGTTATATTCTTGTACATAGGAGCAGTATTATAGTAGTTATATTCTTGTACATAGGAGCAGTATTATAGTAGTTATATTCTTGTACATAGGAGCAGTATTATAGTAGTTATATTCTTGTACATAGGAGCAGTATTATAGTAGTTATATTCTTGTACATAGCATAGGAGCAGTATTATAGTAGTTATATTCTTGTACATAGGAGCAGTATTATAGTAGTTATATTCTTGTACATAGGAGGAGTATTATAGTAGTTATATTCTTGTACATAGGAGTAGTATTATAGTAGTTATATTCTTGTACATAGGAGCAGTATTATAGTAGTTATATTCTTGTACATAGGAGCAGTATTATAGTAGTTATATTCTTGTACATAGGAGGCAGTATTATATAGTTATATTCTTGTACATAGAGGCAGTATTATAGTAGTTATATTCTTGTACATAGAGCAGATTATAGTGGTTATATTCTTGTACATAGGAGCAGTATTATAGTAGTTATATCTTGTACATAGGAGCAGTATTAATAGTAGTTATATTCTTGTAGCATAGGAGGCAGTATTATAGTAGTTATATTCTTGTACATAGGAGAAGTATTATAGTAGTTATATTTTTGTACATAGGAGGCAGTATTATAGTAGTTATATTCTTGTACATAGGAGCAGTATTATAGTAGTTATATTCTTGTACATAGGAGCAGTATTATAGTAGTTATATTCCTGTACATAGGAGCAGTATTATAGTAGTTATATTCTTGTACATAGGAGCAGTATTATAGTAGTTATATTCTTGTACATAGGAGAAGTATTATAGTAGTTATATTTTGTACATAGGAGCAGTATATAGTAGTTATATTCTTGTACATAGGAGCAGTATTATAGTAGTTATATTCCTGTACATAGGAGCAGTATTATAGTAGTTATATTCTTGTACATAGGAGCAGTATTATAGTAGTTATATTCTTGTACATAGGAGCAGTATTATAGTAGTTATATTCTTGTACATAGGAGCAGTATTATAGTAGTTATATTCTTGTACATAGGAGGCAGTATTATAGTAGTTATATTCTTGTACATAGGAGGCAGTATTATAGTAGTTATATTCTTGTACATAGGAGCAGTATTATAGTAGTTATATTCTTGTACATAGGAGCAGTATTATAGTAGTTATATTCTTGTACATAGGAGCAGTATTATAGTAAGTTATGTTCTTGTACATAGGGAGCAGTATTATAGTAGGATATTCTTTACATGGAGCAGTATTATATTATATTCTTGTACATAGGAGGCAGTATTATAGTAGTTATATTTTGTACATAGGAGGCAGTATTATAGTAGTTATATTCTTGTACATAGGAGCAGTATTATAGTAGTTATATTCTTGTACATAGGAGGCAGTATTATAGTAGTTATATTCTTGTATATAGGAGCAGTATTATAGTAGTTATATTCTTGTACATAGGAGGCAGTATTATAGTAGTTATATTCTTGTACATAGGAGGCAGTATTATAGTAGTTATATTCTTGTATATAGGAGCAGTATTATAGTAGTTATATTCTTGTACATAGGAGGCAGTATTATAGTTTTTATATCTCTCCCAGACTTTGGTAGTAATTTACCTGTTCTATAAACTCGTTGTAGATAACGTACTTTCTCACATTTTATCTCTGAGGTTCAGGACAGTCACTCACCCTTCAGATGGAGAAGGGGTGATACAACAAAATGCTCCTCCTCGGTTTTTCCTCTTATGGGTCAGTAGTTAGTTAGCAGTATACATCCCTTATAGATTTACATACGTTTCCATGATGCTTTGCAGCACATTCTCCTCTGCGGATCCTTCAGATATAGTGATATTGTTCCTCTGAGTTTTGATGGGATTTTTTGGGTGTTTTCTCCTGGGTTTAGCTTCTTCTCTCACCTCTGCAGTGGTCTGTAGAAGCGGGGAAATCGTCCTCCATCCAATCTTCAGGCTTATAAATAGGAGACTACCTATAGTTTTATACCTTAGTATTTTTTTTTTTCTTGCTGCAATATACATTAATATAATGAGTTTTAGGAACGCTGCGCGGGACACCGAGGCCTAAAAACCGTGATATCAATTCTTTGGTTTCGGAGCAAATTTTACAGAAACTTTTAAAAAACTTGAGACTTTTTGCAAATGTGGCCATTTTCTTACTATGTCAATGGGCGTAACAGAGCGCCCCCTATAACTAGAGGATAGGTATGGAGTTAATGAGCACAGACATTGACAGCGCCCCCTGTAGGTAGAGGACAAGGTCATATGTAATGTTAGCTTGCACTTCAGCACCCCCTAGTGGAATGGCATACGCTTACAAGCACTAGCAATGAATAGACCCAAAAATTCCTGATGTGGCACCCCCTATAGGTAAAGCCAATGCTTACATTTAACAAGCAGACCTTCTACTGGTACAGACTGTGGCTATAAGTAATAACTATAGATATATAAAATTACAATTATATAAAAATATATAACAAAAAACAATAACATAAGAAGGAAAGGGTTAAAAAAAACAGGACCAGAACATTAAAAAAGTAAATGCTGTAACAAATGTATTAGTAGAGGACATTGTTCGTAGTTTATGGTCTCAGGACATGGATCCACAGTACGGTCGTCCCATTGATGGGGTGTCTCTGGACGGTAATATAACATTCTGGGGTCACAGCGCAGTGGACTCCGCTACTTACAGACTCCACGGCCGGTGACTATTTGCACTACTTTAATGTCACGCCGCAGCTGCTGCCTTGAATTTCAAAATGTGTACCTTGTCTCCCTCTGGTGGTCAGAGGTGTGAATTACACTGAGTTAAAATTAATTTGAGTATAAATTATAAACAGCCATAGACAGTCAGAGGATGCTAGTAGTGGCAGGGGCGTCTCTAGAGCAAAACATTAGGGGCTTGGGCCCCGGAAGTTGTTCCAAGGGCCCCGAATATAGTGGCTGCTGACCATACAACTTTACTGCTGTCCACAGAATTGCAATACAGTTGAATACTGTGGTGGGATACGAGGAGGGCATTATAACTGAGGGCACTATAGGGGGCATTGTAAGTGTTGGGGGCACTATAACTACTGAGTGCACTATAGGGGGCGTTATAACTATTCGAAGTACTGCAAGGGCCATTATAACTACTGGGGGCACAACAGGGGGGATTATAACTACTGGGGCACTATAAGGGGCTTTATAACTACTGAGTGCACTATAGGGGGCATTATAACAACTAAATGCTCTATAGGGGGCATTTAAACTATTGGGAGTACTACAGGTGCCAATATAACTACTGGGGGCACTATAGGGGGCTTTGTAAGTACTGGGGCACTATAGGGGGCATTATAACTATTGGGGGCACAATAGGGAGTTTTATAACAAAATGGAGCTCTGAAGGGGCAGAGATTATACAAATGTGAATGGGAGATGGAAAAACTAGAAGTTTTATAATGTTACAAGTCACACAACAGATTCAGTGTCACTGTAGATTACATTCCTTACCCTGCATTATACTCCAGAGCTGCACTCACTATTCTGCTGGTGCAGTCACTGTGTACATACATTACTTATCCTGTACTGATCCTGAGTTACATCCTGTATTATACTCCAGAGCTGCACTCACTATTCTGCTGGTGCAGTCACTGTGTACATACATTACTTATCCTGTACTGATCCTGAGTTACATCCTGTATTATACTCCAGAGCTGCACTCACTATTCTGCTGGTGCAGTCACTGTGTACATACATTACTTATCCTGTACTGATCCTGAGTTACATCCTGTATTATACCCCAGAGCTGCACTCACTATTCTGCTGGTGCAGTCACTGTGTACATACATTACTTATCCTGTACTGATCCTGAGTTACATCCTGTATTATACTCCAGAGCTGCACTCACTATTCTGCTGGTGCAGTCACTGTGTACATACATTACTTATCCTGTACTGATCCTGAGTTACATCCTGTATTATACTCCAGAGCTGCACTCACTATTCTGCTGGTGCAGTCACTGTGTACATACATTACTTATCCTGTACTGATCCAGAGTTACATCCTGTATTATACTCCAGAGCTGCACTCACTATTCTGCTGGTGCAGTCACTGTGTACATACATTACTTATCCTGTACTGATCCTGAGTTACATCCTGTATTATACTCCAGAGCTGCACTCACTATTCTGCTGGTGCAGTCACTGTGTACATACATTACTTATCCTGTACTGATCCTGAGTTATAACCTGTATTATACTCCAGAGCTGCACTCACTATTCTGCTGGTGGAGTCACTGTGTACATACATTACTTATCCTGTACTGATCCTGAGTTACATACTGTATTATACTCCAGAGCTGCACTCACTATTCTTCTGGTGGAGTCACTGTGTACATACATTATTATCCTGTTCTGATCCTGAGTTACATCCTGTATTATACTCCAGAGCTGCACTCGCTATTCTGCTGGCGCAGTCACTGTGTACATACATTACTTATCCTGTACTGATCCTGAGTTACATCCTGTATTATACTCCAGAGCTGCACTCACTATTCTGCTGGTGTAGTCACGGTGTACATACATAACTTAACCTGTACTGATCCTGAGTTACATTCTGTATTATACTCCAGAGCTGCACTCACTATTCTGCTGGTGCAGTCACTGTGTACATACATTACTTATCCTGTACTGATCCTGAGTTACATTCTGTATTATACTCCAGAGCTGCACTCACTATTCTGCTGGTGCAGTCACTGTGTACATACAATAGTGATCCTGAGTGATATCTTGTGATCCTCTGTAGATCTAGACTCCAGGGGGCAGATACTTTCCCTCACACATCTGACTTTATTTCCCAGCATACAGTTCGCCCTGTGGTTAGGGCCTCTGGTCCTCATCGCGGTCCACGCTTTTCTTCTCAGCCTGTCATGAAACCTCTGTTATGTCCACTAGATGGCGAGCCAAGATCATAAATTAGATGCCAATAACAATCATGTCCGCCCGCAGTAATGTTCCCCACCTCTGCCCACAGATAATATGGACGCTGGGGATATCCTGTCTGCAGTGGACTTCCGGAATATGGCGGCGCCCAAGTGAAGAGTCGTGCGGCTGCAGGATGGCGGTGGACGTGAGGCTGCCAGCTGCTCGGAAACGAGTAAATGAGGGGCTGGAGGCGACGGAGAAGAGCTGGCACCTAGTGTCTCCCGGGGACACCATCACCACGGACACCGGATTCATGAGGTGCGGGCATGCTGGGAGTTGTAGTCTTGTCATACATTTATTATAACTGTTATTCCATGTGTTAAAGGGGCCAGGCACTATTACTGATTTGTCACTCATATTGAAAGGTAGAGGGTCCGAGGGGGCACACCGATGTCCCTTGAGCTCTGCCTCCCTCACTTTCCACAATGTGAGGAAGGGTTTTCGGTGGGCTTTGCCTTCTATAACTTTACCCCCCTGTGTAACTAGGTAGGGGTTGCTTGCGGTACAGCGGCCGTATCTCATCATCCGATCTTTTTGTGGATCGATTGTGACTGGCACCACAGGGGTTAAACGCCTTTGTCAAAATAAAATTGGAACATTCTTTGCAGGCATGTCTACCTGTAACCTGTATCCTTGTCTTCTGCAGAGGCCATGGGACGTACATGGAGGAAGACAAACTGTTAGCTTCCGTAGCTGGAGTGGTGGAGAGAGTCAACAAGCTGATATGTGTCCGAGCCCTGAAGACGAGGTGCGGTAATACAGGAGAATGTGACACCTACTGGGAGGGTGAGGGCGACAGGCAGGGAAGTGACGAATAATGGCGCCATCTGCGTGATGTGTATACATAACAGGACAGATCTCTGCTTCATCCTAGATACAACGGAGAAGTTGGTGACATCGTGGTGGGGCGAATAACAGAGGTAAGAAGGTGTCCGATAAATGTCCAGGTCATGAGCATCATGAGAATATAACTACTATAATACCTGCCTCCTATGTACAAGAATATAATTACTATAATACTGCTCCTATGTACAAGAATATAACTACTATAATACTGCTCCTATGTACAAGAATAGAACTCCTATAATACTGCTCCTATGTACAAGAATATAACTACTATAATACTGCTCCTATGTACAAGAATATAACTACTATAATACTGCTCCTATGTACAAGAATATAACTACTATAATACTGCTCCTATGTACAAGAATATAACTACTATAATACTGCTCCTATGTAAAGAATATAACTACTAATACTGCCTCCTATGTACAAGAATATAACTACTATAATACTGCCTCCTATGTACAAGAATATAACTACTATAATACTGCTCCTATGTACAAGAATATAACTACTATAATACTGCTCCTATGTACAAAGAATATAACTACTATAATACTGCTCCTATGTACAAGAATATAACTACTATAATACTGCTCCTATGTACAAGAATATAACTACTATAATACTGCCTCCTATGTACAAGAATATAACTACTATAATACTGCTCCTATGTACAAGAATATAACTACTATAATACTGCTCCTATGTACAAGAATATAACTACTATAATACTGCCTCCTATGTACAAGAATATAACTACTATAATTACTGCTCCTATGTACAAGAATATAACTACTATAATACTGCTTCCTATGTACAAGAATATAAACTACTATAATACTGCTCCTATGTACAAGAATATAACTACTATAATACTGCTCCTATGTACAAGAATATAAACTACTATAATACTGCTCCTATGTACAAGAATATAACTACTATAATACTGCTTCCTATGTACAAGAATATAACTACTATAATACTGCCTCCTATGTACAAGAATATAACTACTATAATACTGCTCCTATGTACAAGAATATAAACTACTATAATACTGCTCCTATGTACAAGAATATAACTACTATAATACTGCCTCCTATGTACAAGAATATAACTACTATAATACTGCCTCCTATGTACAAGAATATAACTACTATAATACTGCTCCTATGTTACAAGAATATAACTACTATAATACTGCCTCCTATGTACAAGAATATAACTACTATAATACTGCTTCCTATGTACAAGAATATAACTACTATAATACTGCTCCTATGTACAAGAATATAAACTACTATAATACTGCTCCCTATGTACAAGAATATAACTACTATAATACTGCTCCCTATGTACAAGAATATAACTACTATAATACTGCCTCCTATGTACAAGAATATAACTACTATAATACTGCTCCTATGTACAAGAATATAACTACTATAATACTGCTCCTATGTACAAGAATATAACTACTATAATACTGCTCCCTATGTACAAGAATATAACTACTATAATACTGCCTCCTATGTACAAGAAATATAACTACTATAATACTGCTCCTATGTACAAGAATATAACTACTATAATACTGCTCCTATGTACAAGAATATAACTACTACTATAATACTGCTCCTATGTACAAGAATATAACTACTATAATACTGCTCCTATATATTGAGATGTGGCGGTGATTTCTGTGGTTGGATGTGTTCTTTTGCCCTCTTGTCCGCGGTGTATTTTTGTGGTTACGGCATCAACTAATCCCCTGTATTCCTGGGTGCGGGCTCGCTGCCTCGCGGTATTACTCTCTGCCCGGCTTATCTTCGGTGTCTTGTCTTTCAGAGGAGGAGGTCGGCTGAGGATGAACTGGCCATGAGGAGCTACCTGCAGGAAGGAGATCTCATCAGCGTATCCTCTGGCCTGGGCCGTGTTCACACTGGTGTTGGGGCGTCTCATTTAGTAAAGGTCCAGGACAATGCTCTGTGACTGGAGCACATTGATACATTGTAGCGGACTGTATCAGTCTTATTTCAGGCTCTGTTACATGCCTGGGGGGAGCACATTGGCCGCTGGCCGACACCGCTTATCTCTGACGGTAGATGTATTAATCCCTGCTGGATTTCTGCTAGCCTGGACTTTAAAGATGGCCCCCTCTCAGAAGGTGAGCAGGGTGCTGTCGCCACCGGGTGCCTCCTGTTATTACACAGCAGCACCTGGAAACAGTGTCTGTGATTGGCAGAACGCCAATCGTGCACATTTGCAACCATAGCATCTGAGCGGTCTTTTTGCTGCTGTGGACAGAATGGCTCCTCGGTGCTGAGATCGAGGGGCCCGTTCGGTTGCTATGGCAGCCTTGGGCCTTCTGAAGGATCCAAGACTTGCCATATTGAAGATCCCATCAGGCCTGGTGAATCTCCTATAATGCAATGCTAAATGATTGCAGTCTATGGGAGAAGCAGTCAGACCAGTCACATGTTAAAGTCCCCTAGGGAAAAAAAAAATGAAAAAAAAAGTTTTTAATTTTAGAAAAATTTTAAATCACCCTCCTTTCCCCCATATTAACCCTTAGACTCCCAGCGCTGTACATGTATGGCGCTGGGGCGATGCGGGCACATGGCACCCGCTCGCAAGTGCGGCGGGCGTCATGGCCGGCAAGTCTCTGCTGTTTCTAACAGCAGAGACTTGCCACTACTTACCCGATCGGCGGCGTCTTGCTGGGCCTTTAGATGCCGTGATCACTGCATCTAGTTGCGTCTTTACCAGAAGCGTACGCTTCCGGGTGGTGTACAGACTCCCGAGTGGCCAATCGGGGTGTCTGTACACGATCTGAAAGCTGTAAACCTCGCTGATGAGGTTTACAGCTTTCAAAGTGCAATTCTTATTCTGGCCACTAGATGGCAGGCCAGGATAAGAAATGAGCAATTCATGGATTTATCTCAATCTAAGTAAGTCCCTGATTGCTCATAAAGAAAAAAAAAAACAATATAATAGCTCATATTTGAGCTTTAAAATAATCACAAAAAAAATTTAAAAAAATGTTAAAAAAAATATATAAAAAATATATAAAAGTTCAAATCACCCCCCTTTCCATATAATTAAAAAATAAATACCTAAATAACAATAAATATAGACATCATGGGTATCACTGTGACCGAAAACGCCCGTACTTTTAAAATATAAAAAAAAATTCCAATACGGCGAATTGTGTGGCGGAAAAAAGCGTCCAAATGGCAATTCGCTGTTTTTTGTCGCTCTTTTTTTTCTAAAAAAAAAAATAAATAAAAAGTGATCAAAAAGTCATACACACCCCAGAATGGTATCAATAAAAACTTCAGATCGCCCCGCAAAAAATGAGCCCCCATACAGCTCTGTACACATAAATACCAAAAAGTTATAGGGGTCAAGATATGACAAAAAAAAAAAAGGGCAACTTTCTAATTATTTTCATCAAAACGCAGGAAAAACTATACATATTAGGTATTGCCGGATTCGTACTGACCAGTAGAATGAAAGTAACGGGTCAGTTTTATTGAACATCGAACGCTGTAAATAAGAAGCCCGTAGAACTGTAGCGGAATAGCATTTTTTTGCAGTTTCACCTGATTTGGAATTTTTTTCCCGCTTCCCACTACACTGTATGCAATATTAAATGGTGGCGTTGGAAAGTACAACTTGTCCCTCAAAAAACAAGCCCTCATACAGCTATGTGAACAGAAAAATAAAACATTTATGGCTATTTGAAGGCAGGGAGCGCAAAACGAAAATGCAGAACCGAAAAAACCTAAAACGATTGAAAGAAAGATCATTAAAATCACAGCATCTCAAAACACCCGTATTACTGAAATCTGAAAGTATTTATCCCGTACAGTGAGCGGGATAGTAAGTCATGCACACTCCAAAAACTATAGATCGCCCTTAAAAAAAAAAAAAAAAGAGCCCTCATAAATTACCATTAAGAGTAGAAAAAAAAAAATTTTTACTCAAAGCTTTTAATTTTTTTTTTTCAGTATCAAAACCTATAAAACTATATAAATGTGGTATCACTGTAATCGTACTGACCGGAGAATGAAGAGAACAGGTCAGTTTTATCTCATAGAGAACACTGTAAAAACAAAACCCATAAAACTATATAAACGTGGTATCACTGTAATCGTACTGACCCGGAGAATGAAGAGAACAGATCAGTTTTATCTCATAGGGAACAATGTAAAAACAAAACCCATAAAACTATATAAATGTGGTATCACTGTAATCGTACTGACCCGGAGAATGAAGAGAACAGATCAGTTTTATCTCATAGGGAACAATGTAAAAACAAAACCTATAAAACTATATAAATGTGGTATCACTGTAATCGTACTGACCGGAGAATGAAGAGAACAGGTCAGTTTTATCTCATAGGGAACACTGTAAAAACAAAACCTATAAAACTATATAAATGTGGTATCTCTGTAATCGTACTGACCCCGAGAATGAAGAGAACAGGTCAGTTTTATCTCATAGAGAACACTGTAAAAACAAAACCTATAAAACTATATAAATGTGGTATCACTGTAATCGTACTGACCGGAGAATGAAGAGAACAGGTCAGTTTTATCTCATAGAGAACACTGTAAAGACAAAACCCATAAAACTATATAAATGTGGTATCACTGTAATCGTACTGACCGGAGAATGAAGGAACAGGTCAGTTTTATCTCATAGAGAACACTGTAAAGACAAAACCCATAAAACTATATAAATGTGGTATCACTGTAATCGTACTGACCCCGAGAATAAGGAGAACAGGTCAATTTTATCTCATGTGTCTGCATTGACTGTCCCTTAACCCGCTCGCTCAGGCAGAGGTGCAGGCGGTGTATTCGGACGGAGCGCTGTCCTTACACACTCGCAGTCTGAAGTACGGGAAGGTAAGTTATCCCTGGGTTGGTGTTATATCTGCACCCGCCGTGTCCCCCTATTGTACTATTTCTGCTCTTAGCTCGGACAGGGCGTCCTGGTGCAAGTGTCGCCGTCGCTGATAAAGAGGCGCAAGACTCACTTCCATAATCTCCCCTGCGGAGCCTCCATCATCCTGGGAAGCAATGGCTTCATCTGGCTCTACCCGACCCCGGAGCAGACAGAGGAGGAAGCCGGGGGGTTCATCACTAATCTGGAGGTAAGGCCGCGTCCAGGCCCCTAAAAGCTGCAGGAATCGGAGGTACTTGTTAGAGCTGAGGGTTTGTTACGTTTTAACTTCACTGATAGCTTGTTACAGTGTATCAGGGCAGGAGAGATTTGAACAGATTGTCTAGACCGGCTACAATTGTAACAAACCCTCAGCTGTGAGCAGTATTAGGTCAGGACGGGGTTTTGTGATGGCTTCCCTTCCATGTCTTCTGTTTCTGCAGCCGGTGCCGCTCTCTGACCGGGAGGTGATCTCTCGCCTGAGGAACTGCATCCTGGCGCTGAGCTCTCAGAAGATGTTACTGTACGACACCAGCATCCTGTACTGCTACGAAGCCTCGATGCAGCACCAGGTACGGGGTCACCCCGCAGGTCCGAGGGGGTCTCAGAAGATGGGGCCAGCCCTGTGTGTATGGCCCCCGGACATGTCACTGCTTATCCCTGCAGTCTTAATTGCTTCACACTAGAGATGAGTGAATCGACTTGTCTTATCAGCAGGACTGTCCCCACAGGTGAAGAAGTGATCACCTGAGCCCAATAGACCCGCACAGATTCCTGCCTGCGCAGACGCTGCTCCGAAGCGGAGACTCTGCCCTTGCTCTGCTATTCGGAGCTGCGGCGCAGGCAGTAAATTGTCCAGGGACAGCCGCCCACAGATGAAGTCCTGCTACCGTTGCGGTCTATCGGGGTGATTGGGAAGTCACGGCTGATAATATAAGGGGTATAATTGAGAAGTCTGCTGGTTACCCCTGACTGTGGCAGGACCTGACTGCAGGAGATGTGCCCTTTCTGTGTTTCCTTCCTATGTTTCTAGCAGTGTGGCTCTTGTCTTGCAGATTAAGGATCTCCTGAAGCTGGAGGTGATTGAAGACATAGTGCTGGAGACCAGGCAGCGTCTTGTGGAGCAGGAGGGGTAGTGGACGTCTTCTAAATCTGCAGTGTTACAATGTATCCACCAGGGGTCACTGTCCTCCATCCTGTCTAGAGACTTCCAACCACGGAGATTCACTGACGATTGACTTCCATCCGGCAGGATACTGTGTGCAGCTGGAAAGCTGGTCCAGAAGGGGGTGTAAGAGGGGGAGGGGCCAAACCTGCGGGATACATAGTTTTCTATGATTTTTTTTTTTTGTAGTTTTTCATGTCCAAATCTGCCAGGACTCATACAGATGGTAAAGCCTGCTTCCTTAAAGGGTCTTAGTGACAGCCATCAGCCCCATCTACAATGTGACGTGGAGTTAAACTGTACTCTTGGCTTTTTATATGTAAGTTCCCCCTCTATTTTATGGCTCCAACACGGGCAACTTACCACCAATGTAAGAGCTGCAGAACTGTCCATTAGCCATTGCCTGCACAGCAATGTGGATGGTGTTATATGGAGCACGGGGCGCTCCCCGCTCCTCTGCACCCCCCTTACTCTCTGTATTTAGCAGTTTAAGATGCCGGTGGCAGAAGTTAGGGCCCTGCCAAAATCAGCTCTGCACACCTGTCCTAAATGAATGACCTGGGGCGGTCTCTGAGCGCTGCTCCTCCGATTACAGCGCTGCATACAGTCTCATGGCCGGGAGGGGGGGGAAGCACGCGCTGTATACGGCCGCACTCGCATTTTTAGAATGTCATGATTTCTGGGATGTTCTTTGTATCAGGATTAAATACACAATCTTCATTTGTCCCGCTCGTCCATGTGCCATCCTTTAATCCAGAATGCCGGCTGATCTAGCACCCACCACTGATGACCCTTCTGATATAATGAGCAAAGGGCAACCCCTCACCCGGGAGCCACCCATGACCCAGAATTGAGGGGCAGATCCCTGCTCTATCCTTTGTCCATATTACAGACAATAGGGGGGTTAGATGCCCCTCTGTCCATCTTGAGGGATGAGATATGGTTGGGCATGGAGGCAGACAGGTTCTGTATGGTATCCTGTGGCACATTTACCCACAGATGGGCCTGTAGATGCTGTACACTCGTAGGTTGGTGAAGCTGGCATCACAGCTGGTCCCATGAATGCTCGATTGGTAATAAATCTGGAGACCGGCAGCCAAGGAAGTGTTACAATCTGGAGGAGACATTTCCAGAAATACTTGCTGTGTGTGGGCGAGCATTATCCTGCTGAAAATTGGATGCCATTAGAGGAGCGCATGTGGTGTCAGGATGTCCTGCACGTATCACTGAGCTGTCAGTGTCCTTGTATCACTACTAGGGGTGACCGACTGTCGAATGTGATGGCTTCCCCGATCATCACACCAGCAGTTGTCAGCCCTACCATGAGAGGACACGTGGTGTCAGGACTTCCTGTGAGCTGTCAGTGTCCTCGTATCACTAGGCACGAATGAAGCTCTCACAAGGCCTCCAGACTTGAATCTGACCTGTCATGGATCCCGAACAGAACCTGGATTTATCTCTAAATACAATATGGTTCCAGTCCAGGTTTCTCGTTCCTAACACCACTGGAAACTAATGTGAGGAAGGCTGACTGTCAGTGGCAGGACACGTACTGTGACACTAAATGTCCTTCTGCTAAACACCTGGAAATGTTCCGGACAGAGGAGAAGGGTCCATCTGGGTCTGGATGGTGGACAATACGATCCTCTACTGGTGCCTGGGTCGTCCGGAGCCTGTTCGCCGTGCATGTCCTCACCCAACCCCTTATAACAGCTAGGTCAGAACAGCCTAGAGGGCGGGCGATTCATAGATACGTACAATGATGTGCCCCCTCTCAGTCACCTGGGCAAAATGCCGTCAAGTGCGTTGGAAGACACGTCTAGCAGTCAGCGATCTCTCATCAAGAGGTACACTACCCAAAAGCAGCCTCTGGGAGCCCTTTTATAGGGCAGTGGGGGAAGCACTTTTACGCCTCTTGTGGTAAGACCCAGTGTCAGACCACACCTGTGCCCGAGACATTACTGCAGGATGGGTTTTTCAGCAGTACGACATTTCTACCTGGGGGCGGTGTGTGAGTATATATATATATATAGTGAAAATAAGTGCCCCCTGAGGTCGCAGAGCCGCACCGCTCCTCATTAATCATCTGTATTGGACAGGTCACGTCCTTTATCTCAGTATAACTTCTCCGCGCTCGTCGTCTCGTCTCTACTTCTGCTTTCCAAAAAAAAGACAGAAAATGAAAGTTGGAAATTAGACTAAATATAGAAGACGCTGTCACTTTAAACCTGCACAACATGGCCGCCCGTTCCGCTTTCCCAGACCCCTGTATGGAAAATCCTCCCCCTACCCCCCAAAATGACAGATCTGCTTTTGTAGGTTATTCAGAGGAGGCAAAGCCCGTGTGACCAGTGTGGTGGCTCCGGGACGTGGCCTGCTGCAAAATCTGAGGATCAGAGCGCCACCGATGGAGCCGGGTGTAATGATGGCGGCTGGAGACTGATTTCAAGCTGTATTTACCCAAAATTCCCAGCCAGCCTGAGGGGTTAATGACCCGGTATTGCCAATAATGCCGTACATTTGATGCGCAGCCCTGGTACGGACACTGAAACGCCATTGTGTATATAATATACTGCTATATACTGATTTATAGTGTGAACAGAGCCCTGTGGATATAATATACGGCTGTATACCGGTCTATAGTGTGAACAGAGCCCTGTGGATATAATATACGGCTGTATACCGGCCTATAGTGTGAACAGAGCCCCAGCTCCCCGCTCCCTCTCTCCAGCTGCGGTACCAGCGCGCATGCGTCTCAGGTCACCTACGTTCACCGCCAACCTGTGTCCGGAAGTGACGTCACGCACGTCACGGCGTCTCCCAGGGCAGCAGCGGCAGCGGCGGCCAGGGCCCATCATGGCGGCGGTGGAGAGGGCAGGAAGTCCCGGAGGCTGCTGACTCTCCCAGCCCGGGCGTCGCTCCGTCCTGTCCTGATTTCTTGTGTGACCGGAGGAGCTGTCAGAAGGGGCTCCAGTGGCCACTCCTCCTCAGAAGCTGTGGACCTCTTCCCTTTATAGAAGGGAGACCCCCTCAGGGGCCTGTGGACTCCCAGAAACGGTGATGACCAAGGAGGTGACCGCGGGGACGAGACGTGTGTGTACTTAGGCCCCCCCCCAATTGCACTTAACCCCTTGGTGACCTGACTGACTTAACCCTTTCATGACCCTGCCATAAGCTATGCCATGGCTGACCCTGGGAGCAGCCCCCCATGATCCCCTGCGCACGGCCCCTGAGGAGCGTCTCTGCAGACCCCCCCGACATTTATGTTTTTTTCTGTGGGATTGTGATGAAATCGTCAAACCACATCCTGCTCCATCTGTAAAGCCTGAAGTTCCTCTTCTCAGCGACTTGACGTGAGCGGTCGGAAGCGGTGAGGACCTGGGGAGCGCGACGGGACGTCAGGAAAGAGCGATACGCGCGGAGTGGAAATTTTTTACATTTTTTTTTTCTGCAATTTGTTGGTTCATCCTATGGGTCAGCAGCCTGGAAAAGTGCTCGGGGACCAGAGGAGGCCCAGTCTGCCTGCCCTGCCCTTCATTAAAGGGGCCGGGAAGAAGGAGGCGGCCAAACATGGCGGCCCACACTGCAACGTCTTTGTGGAGCACGGTAAGGGATGACAACTTCGCTCTATATACTTGCATAATTTATAGTAAAATTCCTTTAATCTGACATCTGTGGTGATGGAGGCGGAGCTTACCCTGACAGGTGTTTAATATTTACTTCCTGTCAGGATAAGCTCCGCCCTATACGTCCCCCAGGTGAACTGCGCTTTGTAATCGTAGAAGAGACCAGATCCATCACCGACTGGTGTCCGCCATTGTCAGTGGGAATCGACGTGATTGTAGTCAGAAGGTGCAGAGCGCGCCGGTGGGTCCTTCGTCGTCCTGACACCCTCTGCACTGCGGCCCAGGAGGGTCCGTCAGGATCGACGAGACGATTTCTCCACCTCAAATCCACGTTATATTAAAGGATCACTGTAGTGTCATAGGGAAATATCAAAGGTTTCGATCAGTGGGGTCCATCGGGTCCCAGAGGTGGTACCTGCCCCTTACTGACATGGATGGTCTGTCCTAGCAGTGTGCCATCAATGTCCCCGACGGAGACACCCCTTTAAGGGTACGGCCGCGTGGGCAGAGTCCGCACATAGCCGGAATGAACTATAATGGGATCCGGCCGCAATCCGGCAAATACGCAGAGAAGCGGCCGGACAAGTATCACTGCGCGCAGCGGTCTTTGTCTGCATGATTCCCAGCATCCTGTGCCGCAAAGCCGTGTCAGCGATGTGAAACAAGCCTAAGGGCCGTATTACACCTACAGATTATCTGACCAATATCTGTCCAATCAGACTAAGGCCCCATTCACACGACCGTGGTTTGGACCCATTCACGTCAACAGTTCCACAAAAGATGCAGAGAGCGCCTCGTGGACTGTGTCCGCATCTTTTGCTCCGTTCCGTGGCCCCACAAAATGATAGATTATGTCCTATTCTTGTCCGTTTTGCAGACAAGAATAGGCATTTCTATAATGGGGATTTGTAATGCTGACAGGTTCCATTGGTCCCCCTAATACATTTTGCATTTTCAGTACCTCAGCATTTCAAGATCTCTGCTTGCTGTGTGTGTTCATTCTTTATCCTGAGGCTGATGACTTGTAATGAACACATACTTTTCACAGCTGAGGGTTTGTTACCAGTCAAGACAATCCTCTGTGAGCTAAACCCTTCAGCAGCACACGCCTCTCCCAGACTCCAGGCTTACAGCTGTGACCTACACTGATACATTGTAACGAACCGCAGCTGCGATCATTACCTACACTAATACATTGTAACGAACTGCAGCTGCGATCATTACCTACACTGATAAATTGTAACAAACTGCAGCTGCGATCATTACCTACACTGATACATTGTAACGAACCGCAGCTGCGATCATTACCTACACTAATACATTGTAACGAACTGCAGCTGCGATCATTACCTACACTGATAAATTGTAACAAACTGCAGCTGCGATCATTACCTACACTGATACATTGTAACGAACCGCAGCTGCGATCATTACCTACACTAATACATTGTAACGAACTGCAGCTGCGATCATTACCTACACTAATACATTGTAACGAACTGCAGCTGCGATCATTACCTACACTAATACATTGTAACAAACTGCAGCTGCGATCATTACCTACACTGATACATTGTAACGAACCGCAGCTGCGATCATTACCTACACTAATACATTGTAACGAACCGCAGCTGCGATCATTACCTACACTAATACATTGTAACAAACTGCAGCTGCGATCATTACCTACACTGATACATTGTAACGAACCGCAGCTGCGATCATTACCTACACTGATACATTGTAACGAACCGCAGCTGCGATCATTACCTACACTGATACATTGTAACAAACCGCAGCTGCGATCATTACCTACACTGATACATTGTAACGAACCGCAGCTGCGATCATTACCTACACTGATACATTGTAACGAACCGCAGCTGCGATCATTACGTACACTAATACATTGTAACAAACTGCAGCTGCGATCATTACCTACACTAATACATTGTAGCGAACTGCAGCTGTGATCATTACCTACACTGATACATTGTAGCGAACCGCAGCTGTGATCATTACCTACTGATACATTGTAACGAACCGCAGCTGTGATCATTACCTACACTGATACATTGTAACGAACCGCAGCTGTGATCATTACCTACTGATACATTGTAACGAACCGCAGCTGTGATCATTACCTACACCGATACATTGTAACGAACCACAGTTGCGACCACTATGGGTATACTCACACGTATGATTAAGGCTCCATTCACACGTCCGTATTTGTGCACATCCTGGAAAACGGTCAGTTTTTTGCGGATCCGTTGTTCCACAAAAAACTCCTTTTTTCCAGCACATCCGTTCCGTTTTTCCGTAAAAAACAGAAAGGATGTATCGATATGTCATCCGTTTTTTGTGGATCCGCAAAAAACGGAAGGATGAATAACGTCTGTAACTTTTATTATTTTTTTCTACCCTCCTGGAACGGATTCTGCAAATGCGGATGACATGCGGATGCCTTACTCATGTCTTCTGCATTTACGGACGTCTGTATTGGGCTACGGACCGCAATTTCGGGATGAAAGTAGGACATGCTGTTTTTTTATTGCGGACAATTGGAACGGAAACACTGATGCGGACAACACACGTGGGATTTCCGCATTTTTTCGGGAACCGTTGAAATGAATGGATCCGCATACTATCCGCATTTTAGATCCGTTATTGTGGATCGGACGTGGAGCAAAAATCAGGACGTGTGAATGGGGTCTAAGGGTCCATTCACACGTCCTGTTCTTTCCTGATCTGATCCGCAAATCATGCGGATAGGATGCGGATCCATTCATTTTAATGGGTCCTGAAAAAATGCGGACAGCGCTCTGTATACTGTCTGCATCCGCAAATAAGATAAGGCTTGTCCTACTTTTGTCCGCATATGCGGTCCGTGGTCCCTTTATAGTCAATGGGTCCGCAAAAAATGCGGATGATATGCGGAAAGCATCAATATGTCATCCGCAATTGCGGATCCGTTTCCAGGAAATAGAAAGAAATACCTGACCAACATATATTCCTCCTTCCTTTTTTTTTTTTTTTTTTGCGGAAAAACGGAACAGATGCGGATGTACAATTGGTAAAAATGGAAGGTTTTTGCGGAAACACGGATCCACAAAAAACGGACCGGAAATCTGGAAAAGAAAAAATACAGACGTGTGAATGGAGCCTTAATATATGCCGCAGGACCCCCATTACCGGTCAGAGGGGCTAATCCTCGGCCGCTTGCTGTAGAATCTGCGGAATGCTGCTGCTCACTTCCGGTAGCGGCACCAACATTCGCCGGTATTTACCGGTTGCATGGGACTGGGGTTTTCGGAAACAGCATTCATGGGCTGCAGCTTTCGGCATGGAATCGGTGTGAGAGCCGACGGATGGGTTTTAAGCCTCTGATCATAAACCAGATTGTTTCCGTTCTGTGACAGCAAGCAGGGCTCTTGAACACGGCAAGATATTCACGTCTGTTGCAGAAGTCCGTGGCCGCGTCGTACCGATCTGTTGTGTCGCCTCCAGATTTGGCGGGGAGGCTAGGATTTGTAATGCTGACAGGTTCCATTGGATGACATGTAACAGAGGTAGAAGCTGCATGTAGCGGAGCCTATGTAATACAGGGAGGGACTCCAGGGCCCCGGACCGTGACCCATTAGTGAATCCCCCCCCCGGCTGCGGTTCCTGTACGTGCAGCGATGAGCAGCTGGCGTCCGGTTCTTACGTGGATACGTGCGGTCGGCCTATGAACCTCGCAGCGCCTCGTCCTTATTGGTCAGCGGTCATACTGGGTTTTCACTTCCTATAGATCAGCGGCGCCAGATGTGTTCTGCTCCCCAGGAGTCCAAATCCTCTGGCACGCCACCTGTTGTGAAACTACAACTCCCAACATGCTCCATTCCCTTCTATGGCAGTTCTAGAAAGTATGCATGCTTGGAATTGTAGTTCCACATCGGCCGGAGGTTGCTGAGCCGAGTCCTGCTTATAACCACGTCTAGGAGAGTGTCAGCTCACGTGCCCTGCACATACGTGAATCCTGCGTGTATCGGTGTTTATTGCTCCCGTGTACGGTAGTTTTGTGGGTCGTCCCGGTACTTGTTGTGTCGGAGGACTCCGGTCTCGTATATATGGCAGTGTGGCCCCTGAGCGTCCAGCGTCTGTCCGGATAAGTGTCCTGGCCCCCATATGTACAGCGCCGATCTGATAGGAGGGGGGAGGGGAGAGGTGCGGCTCCAGCTTCCCAGGGCGACACTCCCTGCGGCCGCCCTAATAAATGTCGTCGACGTGAAGCCGCTGTCGTCATATAGTCGTCACCGCCGTCGCTTCTGCGGATTATCGGACTCGTAACCGTGCGTTCTGGTGGTTTGAACCTGGAGGAGTCTGTGTCGGAAACATCCGGGGAGAAGCGGCCGCTGCGTAATGAAGAGTCCTGCAGATTTATGATGTGTTGCAATAACTAACCGTTCTCCAGATCTCTGCTTGCTGTCAGTGAATAGAAACACCTTATCGATGTCTAGAACCTAAAGACCTGTGCTGACCTGCACTAGTGGAAAGTCCTGTGCCAGTTTCCAGACTGATACATTGTAACGAACTATCAGATGCGTTTATTTCACCCTGGATGGTCTAGACTGGATGAAACTGTTACAGACCCTCTGCTGTGAGTAGATGTTTTCGGTGGGGACAGGTTTTCACTGGTAAACAAGAATGTTCCTATTCAATGACAGTAAGCAGATTTCTTTTTTTCTTACTGGTAGCAGTGATTTTTAAAGCCCCGTTCACACGACTGGATTTTTTTGTCCGCATCTGATCCACATTTTTTTTGACCTATTCATTTCACTGAGGCCGCAAAAAAAGTGCCGTCCGCATCCGTAAGTTCCTTTTGGAGCAGGAAGGTGCATCCTCGGCCCACTGCTCCATCCGGAGGAGAACATGTGACCCTCGCTCTCAGGGATCGGCTGGGGTTCCAGTGGTCAGACCGCCACCCATCCGATAGTTATCCTTCATCCTGCGGCACAACCCCTTTAAGGGGGTGACTGCTTTGTTTACGGATCGCCCCCTGAAGGCGTTGTCCAGGATTAAAAAAACAAACATGGCCGCTTTCTTCCAGAGCAGAGGGATGTGTGCATCCTGATGGAGCTGCAGTACCAGACATGGCCTTTGGGCAGGTGTGGCGCCGTTTTTGTAAGAAAGTAGCCATGTTTTTTCCGGTAGCGCACAGCCCCTTTAAATGCCGCCCGCTGCCGCTCTATAAACGCTTCAATTCTACAGGGGAATCTTCAGTCGGAGTTTTTATCCTCCCTGTCGGTAAATCACGCACTTTAATGCTGAATTTGCAATATTTCTTCGCATTAAAACGATTTCATTTTCTCGTAAACGTCGCTGGGACTCGCGATTGCGTTTTAAGGCTTTAGCTTTTCACCGGTTTTAATTATTTTCCTTCCAAACTGAAGGAAATCGGTGTTAACATGATTTATGTGACCCGAGGAGCGCTGCCATGTTGAGACGGCTCCCGCAGCCCTCGGAGGGTTAAGGCAGGCGGCGGCGGCAGAAATGCTCCCCGAGCTGCTTTCTTCAGCGTTTCTGGTTTGGGCACTTTCCAGAATACTTGAAATGTCTTTTTTTTTTTTTTTGCAGCAATTTGACACCTGAAGATCCCTGCATCGATCGAGCGTTGCGATCATTACTGGCGACGTGTAAATGCCAGCAATGTTCGTTCCCGCGTCCCCCCCGCGACCCGTTACTTGTCCATCGATTGGGATATGGAAGCCTGTGACCTGTTTTTCTCCCGAGCACAAAGAGTATTGGATTTTACAAAGAAAGAGACTTTGATGTAAACAAGGCGGCGGCCGGCGCTCCGGGAACGCTCCATTGACAGCATGACAGCGGCGGGAGTCGATCGGATATAGATTTCCAGTCATCTCCTCCGGAGGAGTTAATTAGGTGCCATAATTGTACGTCTGCCGCGCCCGAGCTGACACCTAAATGGACTGCGTGAGCTTAACCACGAGGGGTTCATGCTGCACCCGGTCATTGTCGCATCGACCCCTCTAATCAACCCTGTAAGTGGCCGACAAACACTGGCGCAGTCTAGATTTAGAAATTACGGATGAGCGTCAAATTCAGGAATTGTCCATAACGAGGGACAGAAGCGACGTCAACAAAACGTGTCATTAGTAATAATCATGGGATGTGAAACCGCCGTCTAGTGCTCCATGTTATCAGCCGGGGAGAGGATGACTGTAGGACAGGAGAATACAATCTATTGCTCCCTGTTATCAACCATTTCAGGGGAGAGGATGACTGTAGGACAGGAGAATACAATCTATTGCTCCCTGTTATCAGACATTTCAGGGGAGAGGATGACTGTAGGACAGGAGAATACAATCTATTGCTCCCTGTTATCAGACATTTCAGGGGAGAGGATGACTGTAGGACAGGAGAATACAATCTATTGCTCCCTGTTATCAGACATTTCAGGGGAGAGGATGACTGTAGGACAGGAGAATACAATCTATTGCTCCCTGTTATCAGACATTTCAGAGGAGAGGATGACTGTAGGACAGGAGAATACAATCTATTGCTCCCTGTTATCAGACATTTCAGAGGGAGAGGATGACTGTAGGACAGGAGAATACAATCTATTGCTCCTGTTATCAGACATTTCAGGGGAGAGGATGACTGTAGGACAGGAGAATACAATCTATTGCTCCCTGTTATCAGACATTTCAGGAGGAGAGGATGACTGTAGGACAGGAGAATACAATCTATTGCTCCCTGTTATCAGACATTTCAGAGGAGAGGATGACTGTAGGACAGGAGAATACAATCTATTGCTGTTATCAGACATTTCAGGGAGAGGATGACTGTAGGACAGGAGAATACAGTCTATTGCCCCCTGTTATCAGCCATTTCAGGGAGAGGATGACTGTAGGACAGGAGGAGAATACAATCTATTGCTCCCTGTTATCAGACATTTCAGAGGAGAGGATGACTGTAGGACAGGAGAATACAATCTATTGCTCCCTGTTATCAGACATTTCAGAGGAGAGGATGACTGTAGGACAGGAGAATACAATCTATTGCCCCCTGTTATCAGACATTTCAGGGGAGAGGATGACTGTAGGACAGGAGAATACAGTCTATTGCCCCCTGTTATCAGCCATTTCAGGGGAGAGGATGACTGTAGGACAGGAGAATACAATCTATTGCTCCCTGTTATCAGACATTTCAGGGGAGAGGATGACTGTAGGACAGGAGAATACAGTCTATTGCCCCCTGTTATCAGCCATTTCAGGGGAGAGGATGACTGTAGGACAGGAGAATACAATCTATTGCTCCTGTTATCAGACATTTCAGAGGAGAGGATGACTGTAGGACAGGAGAATACAATCTATTGCTCCCTGTTATCAGACATTTCAGGGGAGAGGATGACTGTAGGACAGGAGAATACAATCTATTGCTCCCTGTTATCAGACATTTCAGAGGAGAGGATGACTGTAGGACAGGAGAATACAATCTATTGCTCCCTGTTATCAGACATTTCAGGGGAGAGGATGACTGTAGGACAGGAGAATACAATCTATTGCTCCCTGTTATCAGACATTTCAGGGGAGAGGATGACTGTAGGACAGGAGAATACAATCTATTGCTCCCTGTTATCAGACATTTCAGGGGAGAGGATGACTGTAGGACAGGAGAATACAATCTATTGCTCCCTGTTATCAGACATTTCAGGGGAGAGGATGACTGTAGGACAGGAGAATACAATCTATTGCTCCCTGTTATCAGACATATCAGAGGAGAGGATGACTGTAGGACAGGAGAATACAATCTATTGCTCCCTGTTATCAGACATTTCAGGCAAATCTATACTGTAAGCGCCGGCAGCTACAATATGCTAGAAGGTATTGTGGTCCCCTCCCCCCCTTTACATTTGTAGGATTTATACCGGCTTGGTTATGTAATCAGATTAAATACCGTGTTATAGGTCGGCTGCCCGCAATAAAACGTGGAAATGCCAGGGAGCGCGCCTAATTACCTCATCCGGGCAACACTATGAATGTCTTTAGTCGTCTCGTCCCTCTGTGACCGTCTCGCTGGCGGCTCTTCGTACACACAGGACGTTGAATAGCAATGGACGCGGTAATTTTTATTAAATGGCACAAGTCAAATAAAACAAATGGCGCGGGGTGGACGCGGGGCGACAACTGCTTGCTAATACGAGAAGCCATATTGGTGGCAGCCTGACATTCTGTGCTGGGCTTTCTCTAGATCATAGAGGAAAGGGTTACTGCGATGTGGGATGTTGGTGGGGGCGCTCATGGTGGCATCTTATGTGCCCAGCGTAACACGTTTTCCGATGCCTGGAATTGCAGTTGCAGGGGGGCTTTTCTTGGGGTAAGCTGGGAACGGGGTCCTCCTCCTGCCTGAATAAGTGCAGGTCCCATATCTGGAACCCTCACAAAGCATATTATATGCTCTAAATGCTAAATGGAGAATACCCCTTTAAGGCCTATTTCGGTTGAGCATAGTGCATCCTCGGCACCTGCATCCATTGACCCCTCCTCTGCATTCCTCTACGTGTGGTCCTGATATTGGTTCCATAGTATAAGCCCTAAGATGTGGTCAGTACTATAGGCATCCAAAATATGAGAAGTACGGGACCCGTCGCCGTGCCCTGGCCGCCATCTTCCTTTTCATGGCAGTACAGTGTGTGACCGTACACCGAGTGTGGGTGACTGGCGGTGCTGCTGGATCAGACCAGTAAAGGATGACGACTGCTTATTATTCCGGAGTTCCCCCATCAGAAGGTCGTCTTTCTGTGTAATAAATCTTTTACGTGCAGCGAGCGTAACGGCAGCGCAAGTTCTCCTAATGTAATAAAGCGAAAAAGAAGGTTTAATACCCGGAGATGAAGCAAATCCGGCTGCATTACACTGACAGTCCAGTCAGCGACCACAGCCGGCGGGCCTTTGTATGGCGGAGGCTCAGGACTGCTCCCCACAGAAGCCCTTACCGAGGAGTGTTTGTGAATATACACCAGAAAGATGCAAGAATATACTCCAGAGCTGCACTCACTATTCTGCTGGTGCAGTCACTGTGTACATACATTACTTATCCTGTACTGATCCTGAGTTACATCCTGTATTATACTCCAGAGCTGCACTCACTATTCTGCTGGTGCAGTCACTGTGTACATACATTACTTATCCTGTACTGATCCTGAGTTACATCCTGTATTATACTCCAGAGCTGCACTCACTATTCTGCTGGTGCAGTCACTGTGTACATACATTACTTATCCTGTACTGATCCTGAGTTACATCCTGTATTATACTCCAGAGCTGCACTCACTATTCTGCTGGTGCAGTCACTGTGTACATACATTACTTATCCTGTACTGATCCTGAGTTACATCCTGTATTATACTCCAGAGCTGCACTCACTATTCTGCTGGTGTAGTCACTGTGTACATACATTACTTATCCTGTACTGATCCTGAGTTACATCCTGTATTATACTCCAGAGCTGTACTCACTATTCTGCTGGTGTAGTCACTGTGTACATACATTACTTATCCTGTACTGATCCTGAGTTACATCCTGTATTATACTCCAGAGCTGCACTCACTATTCTGCTGGTGCAGTCACTGTGTACATACATTACTTATCCTGTACTGATCCTGAGTTACATCCTGTATTATACTCCAGAGCTGTACTCACTATTCTGCTGGTACAATCACTGTGTACATACATTACTTATCCTGTACTGATCCTGAGTTACATGCTGTATTATACTCCAGAGCTGCACTCACTATTCTGCTGGTGCAGTCACTGTGTACATACATTACTTATCCTGTACTGATCAGGAGTTACATCCTGTATTATACTCCAGAGCTGCACTCACTATTCTGCTCCTTCCCCTTTAACTCTGTTACAAGGTGAGTGATTTGGCGGCATTGTTCCGGTTCTCGGCGGTGGATCAATCATTGGTGGCGGCATTAATCACATAGACACTATTTATATGTAAATTCCATAACTGGAGTACGGATACGATCTTTCCCAATATTGTGCCTGTGTAAAGTGCCTGCGCCGCGCTCCTATCGCTGCCTTACATTTTGGTAGTGCTCAGGGTCAGCAGTCTTCCCTCCCCCCACAAGCTGCGCTGCAGTGTAAAGCATGGGAGACAGGACAATCAGACCACAGCTATGACAGGCGTCGTGTACGATGCTGAGCCAAGAAGAAAGCAGATTTACTATTCCGGCAGCGACGTCTCCAGCAGGGTGAACACCATTACTCCCCCGCCCCCTCGCCGGTGTGAGAGGTTCCTCTGCCCCTTGCCCTCCTAATTCTCCCTCCTGCCAGCTAAACTGCTGCTGAACAGATGGTAATAGCACGTCCCGCCGCCACCTGATGGCCAGTCAGCCTCCGAAATATGGCGCATAACCCCCCTCCCCCTACTGATGATGAGCGACACTTACCACAGCCGCTGAATGCTGAGCGGACCGGTGGGTTCCTGATTATCAGACTTTCTGGACTATCGGTTGTCGCTGCATCTTCTGCTAAACTTTCCTGGCAGTTTGGCCCTTCGCGAAAATCTTAAAACAGGATTGTCCAAGATCCAAAAATCACTTCAATAACCTAAAAAATTACAAAACTTGTAGCTGTTTGACCAGTCCATGCAAGAAAAAAAAGCATCCAGGGGAAGGGTTAACGGTCCTCAGTCACCTGATCATCTGCTGCCCCGAACCCTTAGGGCGCTGTCATGGTGGCTGGCCCCTGTATATACATAGCTGATTGCAGGCTCCTCTCCTCTGTACTCCAGCCTCTCTGCCGCCTCTAGGGGGCGCTGTCATGGGGGCTGGCCCCTGTATATCTATAGGTGATTGCGGGCTCCTCTCCTCTGTACTCCAGCCTCTCTGCTGCCTCTAGGGGGCGCTGTCATGGGGGCTGGCCCCTGTATATCCATAGCTGATTGCGGGCTCCCCTCCTCTGTACTCCAGCCTCTCTGCTGCCTCTAGGGGGCGCTGTCATGGGGGCTGGCCCCTGTATATCCATAGCTGATTGCGGGCTCCCCTCCTCTGTACTCCAGCCTCTCTGCTGCCTCTAGGGGCGCTGTCATGGGGGCTGGCCCCTGTATATACATAGCTGATTGCAGGCTCCTCTCCTCTGTACTCCAGCCTCTCTGCCGCCTCTAGGGGGCGCTGTCATGGGGGCTGGCCCCTGTATATCCATAGCTGATTGCGGGCTCCCCTCCTCTGTACTCCAGCCTCTCTGCTGCCTCTAGGGGGCGCTGTCATGGGGCTGGCCCCTGTATATACATAGCTGATTGCAGGCTCCTCTCCTCTGTACTCCAGCCTCTCTGCCGTCTCTAGGGGGCGCTGTCATGGGGGCTGGCCCCTGTATATACATAGCTGATTGCAGTCTCCTCTCCTCTGTACTCCAGCCTCTCTGCCGCCTCTAGGGGGCGCTGTCATGGGGGCTGACCCCTGTATATACATAGCTGATTGCAGTCTCCTCTCCTCTGTACACCAGCCTCTCTGCCGTCTCTAGGGGGCGCTGTCAAGGGGCTGGCCCCTGTAAATACATAGGTGATTGCAGGCTCCTCTCCTCTGTACTCCAGCCTCTCTGCCGTCTCTAGGGGGCGCTGTCATGGGGGCTGGCCCCTGTATATACATAGCTGATTGCAGGCTCCTCTCCTCTGTACTCCAGCCTCTCTGCCGCCTCTAGGGGGCGCTGTCATGGGGGCTGGCCCCTGTATATACATAGCTGATTGCAGGCTCCTCTCCTCTGTACTCCCAGCCTCTCTGCCGTCTCTAGGGGGCGCTGTCATGGGGGGCTGGCCCCTGTATATACATAGCTGATTGCAGTCTCCTCTCCTCTGTACTCCAGCCTCTCTGCCGCCTCTAGGGGGCGCTGTCATGGGGGCTGACCCCTGTATATACATAGCTGATTGCAGTCTCCTCTCCTCTGTACTCCAGCCTCTCTGCCGTCTCTAGGGGGCGCTGTCAAGGGGCTGGCCCCTGTATATACATAGGTGATTGCAGGCTCCTCTCCTCTGTACTCCAGCCTCTCTGCCGTCTCTAGGGGGCGCTGTCATGGGGGCTGGCCCCTGTATATACATAGCTGATTGCAGGCTCCTCTCCTCTGTACTCCAGCCTCTCTGCCGCCTCTAGGGGGCGCTGTCAAGGGGGCTGGCCCCTGTATATCTATAGGTGATTGCAGGCTCCCCTCCTCTGTACTCCAGCCTCTCTGCTGCCTCTAGGGGGCGCTGTCATGGGGGCTGGCCCCTGTATATCCATAGCTGATTGCGGGCTCCCCTCCTCTGTACTCCAGCCTCTCTGCTGCCTCTAGGGGGTGCTGTCATGGGGGCTGGCCCCTGTATATCCATAGCTGATTGCGGGCTCCCCTCCTCTGTACTCCAGCCTCTCTGCCGCCTCTAGGGGGCGCTGTCATGGGGGCTGGCCCCTGTATATACATAGGTGATTGCGGTCTCCTCTCCTCTGTACTCCAGCCTCTCTGCCGTCTCTAGGGGGCGCTGTCATGGGGGCTGGCCCCTGTATATACATAGCTGATTGCAGTCTCCTCTCCTCTGTACTCCAGCCTCTCTGCCGTCTCTAGGGGGCGCTGTCAAGGGGCTGGCCCCTGTATATACATAGCTGATTGCGGGCTCCCCTCCTCTGTACTCCAGCCTCTCTGCCGTCTCTAGGGGGCGCTGTCAAGGGGCTGGCCCCTGTATATACATAGGTGATTGCAGTCTCCTCTCCTCTGTACTCCAGCCTCTCTGCCGTCTCTAGGGGGCGCTGTCATGGGGGCTGGCCCCTGTATATACATAGGTGATTGCAGACTTCTCTCCTTTCTCTCTCTACTCCTCGAGACGTTGCGCTGCCTCTCTTCCGCCTCTAGGTGTCACTGCTGCCAAATGTACAGTGTCTGCTGGAGGAGCCGCGTGCTGCAGATGTGCTGAGTCTGCAGAAATGGTCGGTAGTCACAGCCCCGGTTCCCCTCCGCTCAGTCCGCCCCCTGATTTATGGGTCGTTTACGGTTCTGATCATTTTTAGACTTTTTTTTTTTTTAACCCCTTTTTGGAGCTGCAGAACGTCTTCTCTTTAGCGACTTGCATTGCAATTATATCAAACCCAGGGATCAGCAACCTGCGGCACTCCAGCTGCTGTGAAACTACAACTCCCAGTATGCAAACATGCTCAGCTGTTCTCGCAATTCCCATAGAAGTGAATGGAGCATTCTGGGGGTTGTAGTTTGGAGCGCCGCAGGTTGCTGATCCCCTGCCTTAGACTCTGAATAACATCAAACCAGCGGTGACCTTCCTGAACGCCATCTGACTTGTTGTGTCAGTCCACACTGCAGCTCTGGCGTTCTGTTTAGATGAGTAGGATAGGAGAACAAGGGCTCGATTGGCTGGGATTCTGGACCACAGGCAGAATGTATGTAGGTGGTGGGTGCACCTCCACCCCTGGCCACTAGAGGCGCTCTTCTATTAGATTTGCTGGAATCACAGTTTTAGTGGTGTAATAAGGAACGCTGAGTTTTGGGGATATTCCTTAGTTATTTTGGGGTGCAGGCTGTCTGCTTGTCCCCCGGTAACTGACCTTGTGCCCCCCCCCCCCGCCCTTGTTTGATCGTTGCTGTGACATCTCGTCTCACAGACCAGATTGCTATTCCTTGTCTGCAGGATCCATCTGTGGTCACATTATGCCGCCATCAATATTTCATGCCACGTCTGCTCCGCGCCCCCTTCAGCAGAGGCCTCGCCTTGGTTTGACCTCGGTGCTTCCGTCCTCTGCATTGTTTAAATCGCTGATTACTGTCACAGCATTAGTGGCCGGGTGTCATAGAAATATAGTAACACTGTTCATCCTGAGCTGCCTACTTCATGAGTAGAATTTTAGAACCACAGTAAAGACTGGCACGAGCCAAGCAGTAGGGTTAGGGAGGGCGTAAAAGTTAATATAATGCTTACTCCAGAGTCAGCCCTGCGCTGGGGAGCGGGCGGCCGGCCGGCCCTGCGCTGGGGAGCGCGGGCGGCCGGCCCGGCCCTGCGCTGGGGAGCGCGGGCGGCCGGCCCGGCCCTGCGCTGGGGGAGCGCGGCCGGCCCGGCCCTGTCCTTGGGGTTAGTAACACTTTGGATGAGTATGACCTGTCCCTCAGTCACAGCGGGGAGGACGGCGCTGTCGGCCGCACTTTACATTATTAAGCGTCTTTAGCAAATCCTTTTTGACTTTGAGCCCCCCTCCCCCCCCATAGAGAGGGGTCCCTGTGATCTTTGGAGCTGAGACTGTCATAAGTGAGCGGGGTTCTGAGACGTAAGACATCTTCTGTTGCTCACTCCATTTTTTTTTAACGAGCTGGTGATGATTTATGGTCCTCAGAACTCGGTGACGGCGCTCGCCCGGTGGGAGGACGGAGGCTGAGCGCGGCGCTCATTACAGCGGCAGGTTATCTGTCTGACACAGGCAGGGACCAGACCCCGCAGCGGTGGCAGCTGACAATCCACCCGCCCTCCTCGCTGTCCCTCATGCATCCAAATTGCAGACACAGCACCCATCGCTGGGGTCCTCACCCTCTACAGTATGGCGGTCCGTGGCAGTGTATACAGCATACGTCATGACATCCCGGTGATTCATGAAGATGCTGCTCTTTTCTTTATTTCCCGTAAGGATAATTAATCGCAACCTGTACCTTTCTGGAAGTCTTCAGTGGTGCAGCTGAGGCCCCGCGTCTGGCCCTGAAGATTAACCCTTTTGCAGCTAGCTAGGAATACACTTAGATTGAAGGCCTAGGATGAGGCGCACCGTCCTTGTGTCTCACGTTCCTCAGGTTCAGTGGAGGATCCACCAAGAAATGACCTCCACATCCTGAGATGAGCATCGTCTGGAGGTGGCAGTCTATGTTTCCCAGGACCTGAGGACACGTGTCTACATTACATCTGTCACATACCGTACAGTACAACGTGTGAGCAGGACGCAGCAGAGACAAGTGCAGACGACCTGCCCAGGAGATGCTGCAGGCTGCGCCCTATACATGTCATAGGCAGTGGAAGAGTAATGGCCTCGCTTCCTTCAGAGGAAGATTCAGAGGTCACAGCAAAATAGATGTGAGACGGTGGTGACACCGGGGACATCACACATGGGGCACCAGTGACAGCGGTGACTTCACATATTGCAAAAGAGATGCTGGTGATGTCACACATAACGCAAGTGAAATTGGTGACATCAAACATTACCCAAGAGATGCCAGTGACATCCCACATTGCACAAGTGACGCCAGTGATGTCACACATTACACATTCTTGCATTGTTCTTTTTAGGGGAGTGGATCCCCCATTTGCACTGTGCGCTCCCAGCCATCTGCCCAGGGCTAATAATCAGAGGATTATTGACATCACATATCACACAAGAGACAGCAGTGACATCACACGTTACACAAGAGACGCTGGTGATATCACACGTTACACAAGAGACGCCGGTGACATCACACGTTACATACAACACTAAGACGCCGGTGACATCACACGTTACACAAGAGACGCCGGTGACATCACACGACACATCACACGTTACACAAGAGACGCCGGTGACATCACACACACGTTACACAAGAGACGCCGGTGACATCACACGTTACACAAGAGACGCCATGGTGACATCACACGTTACACAAGAGACGCCGGTGACATCACACGTTACACACACATCACGTTACACAAGAGACGCCGGTGACATCACACGTTACACAAGAGACGTGACATCACAGGAGACGCCGGTGACATCACACGTTACACCAAGAGACGCCGGTGACATCACACACGTTTACACAAAGAGACGCCGGTGACATCACACGTTACACAAGAGACGCCGGTGACATCACACGTTACACAAGAGACGCCGGTGACATCACACACACAAGAGACGCCGGTGACATACACACAGAGACGCCGTGAATCACAGAATACATAAGACGCCGGTGACATCACACGTTACACAAGAGACGCCAGTGATATCACACGAATACATAAGACGCCGGTGACATCACACGTTACACAAGAGACGCCGGTGACATCACACGTTACACAAGAGACGCCGGTGACATCACACGTTACACAAGAGACGCCGGCGACATCACACGTTACACAAGAGACGCCGGTGACATCACACGTTACACAAGAGACGCCGGTGACATCACACGTTACACAACGCCGCTCTTACACACACAAGAGACGCCGGCGACATGACATCACACGTTACACAAGAGACGCCGGTGACATCACACGTTACACAAGAGACGCCGGCGATATCACACGTTACACAAGAGATAAAATTCCTAAATCTGAAGAAAAGAAACTTCTGGCCAATTGTATTCAATGAATATTTTTATTGTTCGGAGTCTAGATCCCGGTATCATCGGTTCTGCAGCTTGTGGCGGTTCCTGACCCGTTTCCCTCCTCATCTTTCAGTAAATAATTCGTCTGACGCGTTATTTTCGCTATTGATCCCTGCTGTTCCTAGCGGAGACTTTGTCGCGGCCGCTCCCGCCTCCTCTCAGGTGTTTGGGCCAGATACACATTGTGCTGCGTCGCTGGGAAGGGATTTATTGTCTTGGCGGCCTCAGCTCTACAAGTCGACAGCTCGCGCCGAAAAAGGTGAAGTCGCGCCTGTTATTCTAACGAGGAGCTTTTACGAGGCCGAGATTAACACATTTATGTCACCGGCGTTTGATGTTCCGGCGCCGAGGAGGCTTTCATATTCCTAATATCCAAATTCCTCTTCAGCATTTGGAGATAAGAGAACGATTTTAGCGAACGCGTTATTATGGCTTAATGGTTATTACGAGCGCCTAATAAGCGCGACGACAACCTCTGAAGATCACGCACAAAGCGCCACAAAAGAGAAGGGTCTGCTCAGGTGAAGCGCGTCCCCTCATCATAGGCCTCGGAGCGATTTTATTTTATTTTTTTTGAATAATTGCAATTTTTTCTTTGAGATGTAAACGTTAAATCCAAGGGTTCCCGTAATTAAAGCGGATCGCTTCCCTCCGAGCCCGGGAAGCAACAAAGTGCACTCAGGGCGAGTCCTCGGAGCACCCGTGGTCCCCACTACAAGCGCGCCATGGGACGCATTTAAGCAGTTTAATAATTGATGCGGCTCACACAACTGAGCAGATTTCAAAGCCAAGAAACGCGCCGGGCGCCGCCACGTTAAACATTTAAAGCGAGGTTTAAAATTTTAATTAAGAGCAATTAAAAATATATGTAAATCCACCGGCAGAAGTGAAGGTGCGTGACTGCGGCGAAAGACCCGCTAAGCGAGCTTTTGTTTATTTATTTGCTGAGGGGGCCGCGCGCTCCAGAGCCGACCGATGACTTTCACGGTACGGGAAGTGGCGGCGTTTGCTTAATGAGCCTCTCGGATGTTACTCGTCACCGCTAAGGAATTGATCACCGAGGCCGTAAATCCTGGGAAAAAAAAAAAAATATCCGTCATTTGGGGGGACAGCGGCGGCCACTGGCGCGCCCTATCCATCTTCCGCTTGGATGCGAGGCGAATGGCTACATATTAAGTCAGTGTTGCAGATAATGGCGGCGCTAATGATGGATTTATGGATTCTCTCCACTGATTCCATCATTCGTCAGCCCCGCGAACGTCTCACAATTAACGAGCCGACAAGTCTTAAAGGAGTAAATCTGCCCAGTGCTGCCCCAGTGTAGCAGCAGGAATCTGGGGGGCAACTAATACGCCCCATTGTAACAGCTAAGATCTGAGGGGGCGACTAATGCTGCATTGTAACAGCTAAGATCTGAGGGGGCGACTAATGCTGCATTGTAACAGCTAAGATCTGAGAGGGCGACTAATGCTGCATTGTAGCGGCAGGGATCTGAGGGGGCGACTAATGCTGCATTGTAGCGGCAGGGATCTGAGGGGGCGACTAATGCTGCATTGTAGCGGCAGGGATCTGAGGGGGCGACTAATGCCGCATTGTAGCGGCAGGGATCTGAGGGGCGGCTAATGCTGCATTGTAGCGGCAGGGATCTGGGAGGCAACTAATACGCCCCATTTAACAGCTAGATCTGAGGGGGCGACTAATGCTCCGTTGTAGCGGCAGGTATCTGAGGGGCGACTAATGCCGCATTGTAGTGGCAGGGATCTGAGGGGGCGACTAATGCCGCATTGTAGCGGCAGGGATCCGGGGGGCGACTAATGCCGCATTGTAGCAGCAGGGATCCGGGGGCGACTAATGCTGCATTGTAGCGGCAGGGATCCGGGGGGCGACTAATGCTGCATTGTAGTGGGAGGGATTGAGGGGGGCGACTAATGCCGCATTGTAGTGGCAGGGATCTGAGGGGGTGACTAATGCTGCATTGTAGCGGCAGGGATCTGAGGGGGTGACTAATGCTGCATTGTAGCGGCAGGGATCTGAGGGGGTGACTAATGCTGCATTGTAGCGGCAGGGATCTGAGGGGGCGACTAATGCCGCATTGTAGCAGCAGGGATCTGATGGGCGACTAATGCTCCGTTGTAGCGGCAGCTGCAGACGGTGGGGGTTTTACTCCTCATGGTCCTATAGATAACAGGAGAAGAAGTGGAAACATTTATGGCCTCAGACAAGGGGGGGGTCGTTAACCCTGTGCATCCTGTCACAGTAATCCCTCAGTTGTTTCCAGGAGTCTCACTCCTGGTGCGGAGCAGTTACACCACGGTGCGAGCGTCTGTGCCCGGGAGATAAGACCCGCTATAACCGAGGCCATCAGAAACCGCCGTCCTCATCCCGCTGTAAGGACGAGCCACAAGTTCTGCGCTCAGTCATTGGTCGGGGGCCCCAGCGGTCCTGAAGCGATGGCATTTCATAACTTCCTACGTGGGGAGTACCCCTTTAACGCCTGTCTTTAGTAGCGGCTTGCATTAGTGCCTCAAGCCTCTTGCTGATAGCGGTGGGGGTTGTAGTCCCTGCTGTATGCATACCAAGCACCCAGTCGCCGGCGTAACTTAGCCGTTCCCAGTTTCTAGTCATCTCTAGTTGCCCATGAATATTCAATTGTTTCCAAAATGGCGGCTCCCGGTGACAGCGGCGCGTTACACACGAGATTTATAACCAGTTTACAAACTCTGCCACCAGCGCCGCCGTCTCTTCTCGTCAGTCAACAGCGGATGGCGCCATTCGCATGTCTATGGCGGTGTACGTCCTGCTAGGGGACACAATGCACACAACCCCCCCATTGGTTCTGGTAACATCCCCTTTCCTCCGTCCTGCCGAGACCCCCAGGGACTCTTGCCGCTCCGGCATTATTGATCTTGATTGGCGCCTTTTAACCCACATCTGAAGTTTCTTAGTAAAAAGGAATTCCTTAATCTTCGCAATGGCCTCTGGCGGATGATACGGAGCAGCGGTGCAGAAGCCGCCGCCGCGCTTTGAGGCGCTGGAGCCCGGGCTTACCTGCGGGCAGATCAGGTCGTGTACGGGATCAAACAAGCGAGATCTAAGGGCTGACATGACGTGCGGGGGCAGCAAGCGGCGTGGAAAGAGGGCGGATGCTGCGAGCCGTGAACAGAAACCTTCTCTGTAGCCTGTGATGGCGATTCGTCCGCTTATGGTCCCTGATGCCGTCATGGGGTCCGGCTACTGCAAGACTACTACCCCAGCATTCCAGCTGTCGGGGTACGGCGGGGGTTGTAGTTTTGCCATCATAGTAGAGGTCGTTAACGTTTCATTCTTGCTTTTCTACGGCGGTGCAGATAAACATGGCTGCCGCCCCATCGTAGTCAGCACCACTTACAGCGCACCAAGTGGGGAGAGGACGCTACAATCGATGGGGTCCGTCCTCGCCACCAGGACGGGAGGTGGTAAATGTAGTTGTAGTGGTATTCCTCCATCCCTGCAGCGCTGATAATAGCACTGCATCCCCTTCTAAAGTATCCCTGCACAGTGGCGCCACCAGCCTCCCACTGCGGGTACTGCAGCACATTCATCTGCATGAGGACACTGAGCAGTGAAGACCATGTCAGCGCTGCGCCCCCTTCATACCCCGCATCAATGGGGGAAAGACTTCCGGGATCCTGGATATAAAGGGCCCCCAGTACTGACACACTGCAGCCTGAAGCACAATGTGCACTATGTTTCCTAGAAAGCGGAGGCCTCCTTTACTATAGGGAATAATGGATGGGACGGCGGCGTAGATGTAGTCGCTGCTCCTTGTACATAACCCTCCAGTGATTTGTAGCTGCAATTAGATGTGAATAATAACAGCGATGATCTGCTGCTTTCCAGGAAGACCTCGTGAGGATGACAGGAGTTCCTGGATCTCCAGCAGAGATGAGAGGAGTTTACCTAACTTTAAAGGGCCAGGAACCCTAAAGTCCCAAACTTATAATTGTGCTAGAGCGTTATAAGAAGAGCGGCTGATATCAGTCACATATGATGTAAATGCGAAGATCACTACTTTCTCACATATCCCCCATCAGATATGGCTGATAACAGGGAGTAATAGATTGTATTCTCCTGTCCTACAGTCATCCTCTCCTCTGAAATGTCTGATAACAGGGAGCAATAGATTGTATTCTCCTGTCCTACAGTCATCCTCTCCCCTGAAATGTCTGATAACAGGGAGCAATAGATTGTATTCTCCTGTCCTACAGTCATCTTCTCCCCTGAAATGTCTGATAACAGGGAGCAATAGATTGTATTCTCCTGTCCTACAGTCATCCTCTCCCCTGAAATGTCTGATAACAGGGAGCAATAGATTGTATTCTCCTGTCCTACAGTCATCCTCTCCCTGAAATGTCTGATAACAGGGAGCAATAGATTGTATTCTCCTGTCCTACAGTCATCCTCTCCCCTGAAATGTCTGATAACAGGAGCAATAGATTGTATTCTCCTGTCCTACAGTCATCCTCTCCTCTGAAATGTCTGATAACAGGAGCAATAGATTGTATTCTCCTGTCCTACAGTCATCCTCTCCCTGAAATGTCTGATAACAGGGAACAATAGATTGTATTCTCCTGTCCTACAGTCATCCTCTCCCCTGAAATGTCTGATAACAGGGAGCAATAGATTGTATTCTCCTGTCCTACAGTCATCCTCTCCCCTGAAATGTCTGATAACAGGGAACAATAGATATTCTCCTGTCCTACAGTCATCCTCTCTCCTGAAATGTCTGATAACAGGGAGCAATAGATTGTATTCTCCTGTCCTACAGTCATCCTCTCTCCTGAAATGTCTGATAACAGAGAACAATAGATTGTATTCTCCTGTCCTACAGTCATCCTCTCCCCTGAAATGTCTGATAACAGGAGCAATAGATTGTATTCTCCTGTCCTACAGTCATCCTCTCCCCTGAAATGTCTGATAACAGGGAGCAATAGATTGTATTCTCCTGTCCTACAGTCATCCTCTCCCCTGAAATGTCTGATAACAGGGAGCAATAGATTGTATTCTCCTGTCCTACAGTCATCCTCTCCCCTGAAATGTCTGATAACAGGGAGCAATAGATTGTATTCTCCTGTCCTACAGTCATCCTCTCCCCTGAAATGTCTGATAACAGGGAGCAATAGATTGTATTCTCCTGTCCTACAGTCATCCTCTCCCCTGAAATGTCTGATAACAGGGAGCAATAGATTGTATTCTCCTGTCCTACAGTCATCCTCTCCCCTGAAATGTCTGATAACAGGGAGCAATAGATTGTATTCTCCTGTCCTACAGTCATCCTCTCCCCTGAAATGTCTGATAACAGGGAGCAATAGATTGTATTCTCCTGTCCTACAGTCATCCTCTCCCCTGAAATGTCTGATAACAGGGAGCAATAGATTGTATTCTCCTGTCCTACAGTCATCCTCTCCCCTGAAATGTCTGATAACAGGGAGCAATAGATTGTATTCTCCTGTCCTACAGTCATCCTCTCCCCTGAAATGGCTGATAACAGGGAGCAAATAGATTGTATTCTCCTGTCCTACAGTCATCCTCTCCCCTGAAATGTCTGATAACAGGGAGCAATAGATTGTATTCTCCTGTCCTACAGTCATCCTCTCCCCTGAAATGTCTGATAACAGGGAGCAATAAGATTGTATTTCCCTGTCCTACAGTCATCTCTGATTGTAATTCTCCTGTCCTACAGTCATCCTCTCCTCTGAAATGTCTGATAACAGGGGGCAATAGATTGTATTCTCCTGTCCTACAGTCATCCTCTCCTCTGAATGGCTGATAACAGGGAGCAATAGATTGTATTCTCCTTAACTCCCGGGGTCTGCCCTGACACAAGCGATGTGTGTGTGGAGTTCTCGGCAGGACTTGCCCACACACAGAGGAATGTGATGATTTAGGGGGCTGCAGAGGACTCCTGCGTCAGACCCTTGATATAAATTCGGCGCCTCTATTAAGTTGCCATCCGTGGGTTTCGGGCGCTGCATGCCTCATTTTTCAGCCGCAGCTTGTCAACCCTGCAGACAGCGCCGACATTTATTGCGGAATGCCCCGCTCTGGATTTTTACTGCACGTCAGGCACGTTTGCTAAAACACAGAAATTTATAGAAGTCCTGATGTGGAGGAGAAGGGCCGCCGCACGAAGAGATCCTGGAGCACAGCTCGGAGCCCGGAGGTATCTGAGCCGGGGGAACGGGGCATTTTTCTCCCCCATTTTTCCGTATGAGGCTACACCCCCCAATCTCTATTTCCGTTCAGCCTGGGCCTTCTGGTTCTTGAATAGAATGCTGGCACAGAGGTGAAGACTGACACAGAGTTGTAGGAATAGATTAAGGAATGTGATATCTTCTGCCTATATTCTTCTGTATACTTTTGCAATTGTGTTTTGTTGTTTTTGTTTTTTCCAGGCTATAGATATTGATGACCTATCTGGCCACTCCCATTTCATGTATCCATGGTTACAGACTACAAACAAGGCCTGTGTAGTCTGATCCTGCAGACGTGTTTTACTCCACCCTCCTCCTCGTTCTTCTCGCTGTGTTTGATTCTTGTCACATTTTGTTTGCTGTTTTTTTCTAGTTGGGCTGAAAACCTGTTGTAAAAAAAAATCCCAAATTGAGTTTTATGTAATGCCAAAGAGAAACATGGCGGCCAGCGCAGTTTTCCCTTACCCTGTGCTCTGCGCCTATGTCTGTATATTGTCTGTTTGGCTTTTGCACGTTGTGGCCAGTAGTGGGCGCTCAATACTTTATCTCCGGCATCAACCAGTGTAGATCTGCACAGCTCTGAAATACATCCCAGTAATGCCGGGGGCAGCAACACCGAACTGTTCTGTGGGACAGCAAGTGATGAGAGTGAAAGGGATGAGAATGTCTGTAGAGCGCTGTGGAATATGTCAGTGATATAGAAGTGATGAGAATGTCTGTACAGCGCTGTGGAATATGTCAGTGATATATAAGTGATGAGAATGTCTGTACAGTGCTGTGGAATATGTCAGTGATATATAAGTGATGAGAATGTCTGTACAGAGCCGTGGAATATGTCAGTGATATAGAAGTGATGAGAATGTCTGTACAGTGCTGTGGAATATGTCAGTGATATAGAAGTGATGAGAATGTCTGTAGAGCGCTGTGGAATATGTCAGTGATATAGAAGTGATGAGAATGTCTGTACAGAGCTGTGGAATATGTCAGTGATATAGAAGTGATGAGAATGTCTGTACAGTGCTGTGGAATATGTCAGTGATATAGAAGTGATGAGAATGTCTGTACAGTGCTGTGGAATATGTCAGTGATATATAAGTGATGAGAATGTCTGTACAGTGCTGTGGAATATGTCAGTGATATAGAAGTGATGAGAATGTCTGTACAGCGCTGTGGAATATGTCAGTGATATAGAAGTGATGAGAATGTCTGTACAGTGCTGTGGAATATGTCAGTGATATAGAAGTGATGAGAATGTCTGTACAGAGCTGTGGAATATGTCAGTGATATATAAGTGATGAGAATGTCTGTACAGTGCTGTGGAATATGTCAGTGATATAGAAGTGATGAGAATGTCTGTACAGTGCTGTGGAATATGTCAGTGATATAGAAGTGATGAGAATGTCTGTACAGTGCTGTGGAATATGTCAGGTCTTACAGCGCTGTGCGATATGTCAGTGAATAAAGTGATGAAGAATGTCTGTACAGTGCTGGGAATATGTCAGTGATATAGAAGTGATGAGAAGTCTGTAGAGCGCTGTGGAATATGTCAGTGATATAGAAGTGATGAGAATGTCTGTACAGTGCTGTGGAATATGTCAGTGATATAGAAGTGATGAGAATGTCTGTACAGAGCTGTGGAATATGTCAGTGATATAGAAGTGATGAGAATGTCTGTACAGTGCTGTGGAATATGTCAGTGATATATTAAGGATGAGAATGTCTGTACAGAGCTGTGGAATATGTCAGTGATATAAGTGATGAGAATATCTGTACAGGGCTGTGGAATATGTCAGTGATATATAAGTGATGAGAATGTCTGTACAGTGCTGTGGAATATGTCAGTGATATAAGTGATGAGAATATCTGTACAGGGCTGTGGAATATGTCAGTGATATATAAGTGATGAGAATATCTGTACAGTGCTGTGGAATATGTCAGTGATATAAGTGATGAGAATATCTGTACAGGGCTGTGGAATATGTCAGTGATATATAAGTGATGAGAATATCTGTACAGCGCTATGGAATATGTCAGTGATATAGAAGTGATGAGAATGTCTGTACAGTGCTGTGGAATATGTCAGTGATATAGAAGTGATGAGAATGTCTGTACAGTGCTGTGGAATATGTCAGTGATATAAGTGATGAGAATATCTGTACAGGTCTGTGGAATATGTCAGTGATATAAGTGATGAGAATATCTGTACAGAGCTGTGGAATATGTCAGTGATATATTAAGGATGAGAATGTCTGTACAGTGCTGTGGAATATGTCAGTGATATAGAAGTGATGAGAATGTCTGTACAGTGCTGTGGAATATGTCAGTGATATAGAAGTGATGAGAATGTCTGTACAGCGCTGTGGAATATGTCAGTGATATAAGTGATGAGAATGTCTGTACAGTGCTGTGGAATATGTCAGTGATATAGAAGTGATGAGGAATGTCTGTACAGAGCTGTGGAATATGTCAGTGATATATAAGTGATGAGAATGTCTGTACAGAGCTGTGAAATATGTCAGTGATATAGAAGTGATGAGAATGTCTGTACAGTGCTGTGGAATATGTCAGTGATATAGAAGTGATGAGAATGTCTGTACAGCGCTGTGGAATATGTCAGTGATATAGAAGTGATGAGAATATCTGTACAGTGCTGTGGAATATGTCAGTGATATATGTGATGAGAATATCTGTACAGCGCTGTGGAATATGTCAGTGATATAGAAGTGATGAGAATGTCTGTACAGTGCTGTGGAATATGTCAGTGATATAGAAGTGATGAGAATGTCTGTACAGCGCTGTGGAATATGGCAGTGATATATAAGTGATGAGAATGTCTGTACAGCGCTATGGAATATGTCAGTGATATAGAAGTGATGAGAATGTCTGTACAGTGCTGTGGAATATGTCAGTGATATAGAAGTGATGAGAATGTCTGTACAGTGCTGTGGAATATGTCAGTGATATAAGTGATGAGAATATCTGTACAGGTCTGTGGAATATGTCAGTGATATAAGTGATGAGAATATCTGTACAGAGCTGTGGAATATGTCAGTGATATATTAAGGATGAGAATGTCTGTACAGTGCTGTGGAATATGTCAGTGATATAGAAGTGATGAGAATGTCTGTACAGTGCTGTGGAATATGTCAGTGATATATAAGTGATGAGAATATCTGTACGGTGCTGTGGAATATGTCAGTGATATAGAAGTGATGAGAATGTCTGTACAGGTCTGTGGAATATGTCAGTGATATAAGTGATGAGAATATCTGTACAGTGCTGTGGAATATGGCAGTGATATATAAGTGATGAGAATGTCTGTACAGCGCTGTGGAATATGTCAGTGATATAAGTGATGAGAATATCTGTACAGAGCTGTGGAATATGTCAGTGATATATTAAGGATGAGAATGTCTGTACAGTGCTGTGGAATATGTTAGTGATATATAAGTGATGAGAATGTCTGTACAGCGCTGTGGAATATGTCAGTGATATAGAGGTGATGAGAATGTCTGTACAGCGCTGTGGAATATGGCAGTGATATATAAGTGATGAGAATATCTGTACAGTGCTGTGGAATATGTCAGTGATATATGTGATGAGAATATCTGTACAGCGCTGTGGAATATGTCAGTGATATAGAAGTGATGAGAATGTCTGTACAGTGCTGTGGAATATGTCAGTGATATAGAAGTGATGAGAATGTCTGTACAGCGCTGTGGAATATGGCAGTGATATATAAGTGATGAGAATGTCTGTACAGAGCTGTGAAATATGTCAGTGATATAGAAGTGATGAGAATGTCTGTACAGAGCTGTGAAATATGTCAGTGATATAGAAGTGATGAGAATGTCTGTACAGTGCTGTGGAATATGTCAGTGATATAGAAGTGATGAGAATGTCTGTACAGCGCTGTGGAATATGTCAGTGATATAAGTGATGAGAATGTCTGTACAGTGCTGTGGAATATGTCAGTGATATAGAAGTGATGAGAATGTCTGTACAGAGCTGTGGAATATGTCAGTGATATATAAGTGATGAGAATGTCTGTACAGAGCTGTGAAATATGTCAGTGATATAGAAGTGATGAGAATGTCTGTACAGTGCTGTGGAATATGTCAGTGATATAGAAGTGATGAGAATGTCTGTACAGCGCTGTGGAATATGTCAGTGATATAGAAGTGATGAGAATATCTGTACAGTGCTGTGGAATATGTCAGTGATATATAAGTGATGAGAATATCTGTACAGCGCTGTGGAATATGTCAGTGATATAGAAGTGATGAGAATGTCTGTACAGTGCTGTGGAATATGTCAGTGATATAGAAGTGATGAGAATGTCTGTACAGCGCTGTGGAATATGTCAGTGATATATAAGTGATGAGAATGTCTGTACAGAGCTGTGAAATATGTCAGCGATATAGAAGTGATGAGAATGTCTGTACAGAGCTGTGGAATATGTCAGTGATATAGAAGTGATGAGAATGTCTGTACAGAGCTGTGGAATATGTCAGTGATATAGAAGTGATGAGAATGTCTGTACAGAGCTGTGAAATATGTCAGTGATATAGAAGTGATGAGAATGTCTGTACAGTGCTGTGGAATATGTCAGTGATATAGAAGTGATGAGAATGTCTGTACAGAGCTGTGGAATATGTCAGTGATATAGAAGTGATGAGAATGTCTGTACAGAGCTGTGAAATATGTCAGTGATATAGAAGTGATGAGAATGTCTGTACAGAGCTGTGGAATATGTCAGTGATATAGAAGTGATGAGAATGTCTGTACAGAGCTGTGAAATATGTCAGTGATATAGAAGTGATGAGAATGTCTGTACAGAGCTGTGGAATATGTCAGTGATATAGAAGTGATGAGAATGTCTGTACAGAGCTGTGGAATATGTCAGTGATATATGAGTGATGAGAATGTCTGTACAGCGCTGTGGAATATGTCAGTGATATAGAAGTGATGACCACTTCTCAGGGCTCCCCTTTTCCCCTAGCCCCTCCTCGGGGCTCCTCTGCTCCCACAGCCCCTCCTCGGGGCTCCTCTGTTCCCACGGCCCCTCCTCGGGGCTCCTCTGCTCCCAATGCCCCTCCTCGGGGCTCCTCTGCTCCCACGGCCCCTCCTCGGGGCTCCCCTTTTCCCCTAGCCCCTCCTCGGGGCTCCTCTGCTCCCACGGCCCCTCCTCGGGGCTCCTCTGCTCCCACGGCCCCTCCTCGGGGCTCCTCTGCTCCCAATGCCCCTCCTCGGGGCTCCTCTGCTCCCCCGGCCCCTCCTCTGGGCTCCTCTGTTCCCCTGGCTCCTCCTCGGGCTCCTCTGTTCCCCCGGCCCCTCCTGATGTGCCGTCTCAGCCAATCAGTGCACAGGGCAGGTCTCCGCTGCAGCCAGGCATGTGCGTCAGTGAGGTGAATATCAATGTGGTTATCAGCAGCGCCCTCTGCTGTCAGGCTGCTATGTGCCCCTCTGTAGTAGTCCTGGATCAGGTCTTATAGGGCAGTCTGGGGCTGATATGCCGGGTCCTGTAGAGCGGGCAGGACAATGGGCGCTCTGTCTCCTGGCACATGGCAGCCGGTGCCCAGTGTCAGCTGCTGCCCACAGGCTTTGCTTGCACTTTGGGTCGCCCTGCGCTCCAGCACATTCCACGGATGACGCTATGTCATATACGTCGCCCCTGTGTGTGTCCATGGAGAAGGGGCTGCCCGTGCCCCCCTGATCTCCGGGTCAGCTCCTCGCTAACTGCCAGATGAAAGGAACCTCCAGCCATTCACTGACCGCCGAGCCCGGGGGTCAAATACTAACATTTACACCGTAAAGCGTCCAGAGGGACGGATACCGGATTATGAGATGTTCCGGATTATCAGTCCTATGACAAGGTCTGCCACTTTCCAACAGACAAGTGTTAAATCTCTCACCATTTCAAGATCTCTGCTTGCTGTCAGTAAATGGGAACCTTTCTGTTTACATGGGAAGGCTGAGGGTTTGTTACAATGTATCCAGCCTAGACAATCACATCAGCCATGTGCTGTTTGCTACAATGTATCAGCCTCACTTGTCCTTATTGTTTACCATTGTGCAGGCTTCCATTCACTGGCAGCAAGCAGAGATCCAGGGAATACTGAGGAATTGAAACGCAGAAGAATTAATTGTCATTTATCCTCTTCATTATAATTTTTTTTCCCATTTTTCCCCAACTTCTCCTCGGCCGTTCTAGTGGTCGTCGGCCCTTGACAACCATTTGCCTTCTATACGTTGTCCTCAATGGTTGTCACTACACACTTGTCAGTAACTGCATTGTTATGTTTACAGCCTGACCCTGTATGTGTCAGTCCTCACTGTAGTTCTGGCATTTTGTTCATGAACCAGAAAGCTGATTAGTGAATATTTTTGCCTGTAGAATATTTTTTAGCTCCGTTCTGTGGGGGGCTCGCTGGCGGCACACTGCTCCTCTGTATATGGCCGCACACGATAGCATTGTTCTATATCTGTGCCGCCAGAACCGCGCCTCTGTGCCCGCGGCGCCTGGACGGCCGGCTGTGCCAGCGAAATCAACTTTATTATTACATCCACAGAATTAACGCCGCCCGGGCCCCCGTCCTTCACACACTGACTAGAGGCCGGCAGCTCCTGGAATATGGAGCGTGAATTGAAATGCCGCCTCCTGTTGGTGGCGCGGTGCGGACCGAGGGGGGGGTGTTATTTCTGGTGCAGCTTCTGTGCTCCGCTCCCGCGGGCCGCGTTAGTTCTGCTTTGGCTGAGGGGTTCTTTACAGAGGACTTCAGGCACGTCAACATTACCGGGGCCTTGGGAACGATGAGATTGTAACTCCACCGCCGGCAGCGTCCTCCACGGCCCGCGAGCCTGCTCTAGAACCTGGGCATACCAGCGCGCTCCAGGAGGCGGAGGGTTAAAGCTGCTTTATTGGTAAAGGTAAATAATTTAGAAGGCGCCAAGAAACAAAACAAAACATAAAGCCGCGAACGTAAGCCGCTCGCCTAACCGATCCCCAAGGTGATATAAACCGCCAAACTAGGCCTCTGTTCGTTATGGAAACGAGTCAGACGCGAGGCCTCCACTCCGCTCCTTAATGGGGACGACGCGTTTCGAGGTCTATTCAAAGACAGAACCCAGCGCGGGGGGAGCGGAGGGGCCGGTATCCATGAGATAATCCGCCAGCTTCTCAGGTGACTTGTGTGTAGTGATACGACATCATCTGCAATAGCCAGCGCCGCTCGGCCGGTGGGGGAGGGGGTCCGGAGCTGTGGACTCGGCAGGTCATGTCTGGGGGGTGTGTCCTGGGAACATGGAGCAGGCGGCGATCGTCTCCAACACGGAGCTGATGGCACCGGGGGGGGACGGGGACGGAGCTGACGGACGGGCGGACCGGGGGGAACGGAGCTGACGGGCGCCGGGGGGAACGGAGCTGACGGCACCGGGGGGAACGGAGCTGAACGGCACTTTGGGGGGGGGAACGGAGCTGAAGGCATCGGGGGGGAACGGAGCTGAAGGCATCGGGGGGGAACGGAGCTGAAGGCATCGGAGGAACGGGGCTGAAGGCACCGGGGGGGAACGGAGCTGAAGGCATGACGGGGGGGAACGGAGCTGAAGGCATGAAGGCACTGGGGGGAACGGAGCTGGGCAACGGAGCTGAAGGCATCGGGGGGGAACGGAGCTGAAGGCACCGGGCGGGGGAACGGAGCTGAAGGCATCGGGGGGGAACGGGACGGCACGGAGCTGAAGGCATCGGGCGGGGAAAGCGGGGGAACGGAGCTGACGGCAGGCGGATGAACGGGGGGGAACGGAGCTGGGCACGGGCACCGGGGTGAGGGGGGGAACGGAGAACGGGGGGCTGGGAGGACGAAACGGCACCGGGGGGGGAACGGAGCTGAAGGCACCGGGGGGCGGGGGGGGGGGGGAACGGAGCTGACGGCACGACGACGACCCCCTCTCTAGTAACTATAACCTATAATATTATTACCCTCCAGAAATACATCTCCTATAAAGGAGAACAGTCAATTTATTTTTTCGTGGAGTACTCGATTAATCGTATAATCGTAAAATTAATCGTTATTACTCGATTGCTAAAATACTCGTTAGCTGCATCCGTAGCTCGGACCACCACCAAGAAGGGGGCGGCGGCTCCTCCATGCTGCCCCCATGCTGACATGCCATCGCCGCGTGCGCTTCCGTCACCTGGATGAAGCGCCACTTCCTGCGCGAGCGGCAGCCGCATTATAAATATTCCTAATAGAGAAAATAAAGATCCGGTGGAGGACAGTTCAGGCGCAGCGACTCCCCGAGGTACAGATCTTCAGCACGTCCATATCGCTGCCTCACTCACAAAGACATTTGTAAGGCATTGTTCTGGCGGAGCGCGGACGGGAAGCGCTGCCTGCTGCCACCGCCGCGCCGCTGCCCTCCTGCACCCGGCCCTCTCTGCTGCAATTAATTTTAAGTGGGATCCTAAAGTTATTCTTCTCCGTCCTTCTGGACGGTGTGGGGGAAAGGGGGGGACGCGGCTGCACCGTATACGAGTCTTTAAAGAGCCCTTCACTTCTGCGCCTCGTTCTCCAGAAAATCAAAAAGAATCTGCCTGCACGGAAAAACGCGGTTGGGGGCTCATCCAGCTGCACCCAGATTTCTGCCGCAAATCTGCACTTCTGACATGTGTGAACTGACCCCAAGAATTAACCCGCTGCTGTCATCCAGAGCAGTGCTCATGACAAACACAATGAGAACCACCTTTCTTTACACTGCAGGCTGCATCCTGACAATCATAGAACAGTTCAGGCTAGCTGCACCCCTGGCGCTCCCTCGCCCTTCGGCAGCAGGTGGTATGACCGGGTGCTGGATGAGGTTTGATCCCTCCTTACCTGGCGGCGGCACCTCCGTGTCCTTCTGCTTTCTCGCCGCTCCCCCTCCAGTAACTCGATTGTCTCTGCAGATCTTGCCGTCTTTGCGAAGCGTCTGAATAGATTAGCCGTATAATGCTATTACACCAAGAATCTCATTGCTGTTGTCAGAGTAAATTAAACGCCTCGGGGAGCCCTGCCGCGCACATTAGCTCCCCATTCTGTCTACATAGAAATTGATTTGTTTACCGCCCGCTCCCCCGGCACCAGCTCCTGACCCCGCAGATAGCGCGCCGAATAGAAAATCTACTTATTGTCATTGGTTTGGACTATTAAATGTGTGAAGTGCGCAGTCAGACAGTGCGGCGGGAGCGCTAATAGAGGCCGGCTGTCAGGAACGCTGCGCTGTCTCCAGCAGGTTCTCCTACTACTTGACCTTCAGGGTCTTTTAAAGGGGCAGCTGCTTATAATAGAGCGTTAGCCGTATCAGAGGAGCGGCTGATATCAATCGCATATATGATGTCCGTGTCAGTGGAGATATGTACTGATCCCGAGTTCCATCCTCTATTAAGCCTAAGGCTTCTTTCACACGAGCGTTTTATAATTCCGGTATTGAGTTCCGTCATAGGGGCTCAATACCGGAATAAAACGCTTCAGTTTTGTCCTCATTCATTGTCAATGGGGACAAAACTGAACTGAAGACAACGGAGGCTCCTAAAAGCATTCCGTTTCGTCTTCAGACTGGAGAACAAACCGCAGCATGCTCCGCACCAAGACGGATCCGTCATGACCCCCATTGAAAGTCAATGGGGATGGATCCGTTCAGTGTGACACAATGGTAAACGGATCCGTCACCTGCACACATACAGAGATACACAAACATATACACATACAAATACACATACATACTTACATGCTCCCGGCAGGTCTCCACAGCACAGTACAGGAGGAGCAGGACGGCGCTCATAGGATGATTCCACCTGGTGCCCAGCAGAGGGCGCTGTGGGGAATCGTCCTATGTGTGCGCCGTCCTGCTCCCTCCTGCGCTGTCCGGGAGCATGTAAGTATGTATGTCTATATGTTTGTGTGTATGTGTGTATGTACTGTGTGAAGTGTGGGGTTGGAGCGCGGTTCCGGCCCCACACATGTCCCTGCGGCAGCACGGATCCGGCGGCACCCTTCACCTGCCGGATCCGTGCTCCCGCTAGTGTGAAAGAGGCCTTATACTCCAGAGCTGCACTCACTATTCTGCTGGTGCAGTCACTGTGTACATACATTACTTATCCTGTACTGATCCTGAGTTACATCCTGTATTATACTCCAGAGCTGCACTCACTATTCTGCTGGTGCAGTCACTGTGTACATACATTACTTATCCTGTACTGATCCTGAGTTACATCCTGTATTATACTCCAGAGCTGCACTCACTATTCTGCTGGTGCAGTCACTGTGTACATACATTACTTATCCTGTACTGATCCTGAGTTACATCCTGTATTATACTCCAGAGCTGCACTCACTATTCTGCCTGGTGCAGTCACTGTGTACATACATTACTTATCCTGTACTGATCCTGAGTTACATCCTGTATTATACTCCAGAGCTGCACTCACTATTCTGCTGGTGCAGTCACTGTGTACATACATTACTTATCCTGTACTGATCCTGAGTTACATCCTGTATTATACTCCAGAGCTGCACTCACTATTCTGCTGGTGCAGTCACTGTGTACATACATTACTTATCCTGTACTGATCCTGAGTTACATCCTGTATTATACTCCAGGGCTGCACTCACTATTCTGCTGGTGCAGTCACTGTGTACATACATTACTTATCCTGTACTGATCCTGAGTTACATCCTGTATTATACTCCAGAGCTGCACTCACTATTCTGCTGGTGCAGTCACTGTGTACATACATTACTTATCCTGTACTGATCCTGAGTTACATCCTGTATTATACCCCAGAGCTGTACTCACTATTCTGCTGGTGCAGCCACTGTGTACATACATTACTTATCCTGTACTGATCCTGAGTTACATCCTGTATTATACTCCAGAGCTGCACTCACTATTCTGCTGGTGCAGTCACTGTGTACATACATTACTTATTCTGTACTGATCCTGAGTTACATCCTGTATTATACCCCAGAGCTGTACTCACTATTCTGCTGGTGCAGCCACTGTACCAGCAGAATAGTGAGTGCAGCTCTGGAGTATAATACAGGATGAGTAATGTAGTTGGACATAGGGAGTAATGAAGTAATGGCTGTCCGCTGTGGCTGCAGTCGGTGTGATGGCGGTGGGGTTATTGCTGTGATTTGACCTCTGTGAGCGTTCATTTTGCTGATACAATTACGCGCTCATCCTGCTGTCGCCGCAGTAAATATGGCGTCTCCCTCATTACCGCCGGCTGCATGTTTATAATTTTCCTCGGTGACGGCTGCGCTCTCCTCTTGGAGGGGCTGATTAGGAGCTCCGCCGGCTGCATCGTGTCCGAGATTAAATAAGAATGAGCAGCAACCATTTCATTTATTATCCGCGATGTCCCCGGGATCGGCCGGGCTCCGCCACCACTTACAGTTTATGCGGCTAATTTTAGAGCCCCCCGGTGAGCGTTCAGACGTCCATTAACGGAAACACCGCGTATTTATGTTTTCTTGTGCGAGAAATCCTAATGAAAGTGAACAGAGAAGAGGCAATAAAAAAGAGCGGCCTCGTCCTCTCCTTAAAGGGACACTCCGGCAGGACGGACTCCCTGTGTTATGACCGCGGAGGGGATGGCGCGGGGGATCCGCTCGTCGTCCTCCCTCCTGTAGCGAAGGGTTTTACCTGTCGGGTTCCTGGCACCTTTACCACACGGCTCCTATGAATTGCGTAGCGACAGTCCCTTTAATCCCGGGGGCCAGTTGTCCAAACTGGACAATCCCTTTAAGGCTTCTGAAGGGCGGTGGTTTTTATACTTTGGAGCTTTCTATATGTGTCACAGGTTTTATGGCGACACCCACCGACGTATGATGTCACGGAGCAGAGGACAGGTGGGTGGCGGTGCGGAAGCTTGTGGTCTGCATTGACCTGCACAGGAGCTGCGTACACGGTGCCTCCTGCCGCTAGCTGCGTGGGGGAAGATCACTCCCATCATCCTGCACCTCTGAGCTCACAATCTGATCCTCTGTTACATTGTATCACTCCCATCATCCCTATCACTGCAAGTATAGCATTTCCATCATCCGTATATCCAAGAGATTACAATCTAATCTTCCTCTCACACTCAGTGTATCACTCCCATTATCCCTGTCCTCAAGAGCTCACAATCTAATCTCAAACTTTGTATCACTCCCATCATCCTTTTGCCTGGAGCTCACATTCTAATCTTTCTCATACACTGTGTATCACTCTCATCATCCTTGTTGCCAGAAGCTCACAGTCTAACCTGTCTATCTCGCACATTGTATCACCCCCATCATTCTTGCCGCCAGGAGCTCACAATCTATTCTGTCTCATACAGAGTGTCACTCTCATCATCCTTGTCGCTAGTAGCTCACATTCTAATGTATCTCTCACGTTGTATCACTCCCATCATCCTTGTCCCCTGGAGCTCATAATCTAATCTGTCTGTATCACTCCCACCATCCTGATCTCTCTATCTCACATGTATCACTCCCATCATCCTGGTCGCAGTCCACTTGCCTCTTTCCTGAGTCGGTGTAGTCCTCTGGCCGCTCGCTGATATACAGAGGGACACTGCGTGGGAATTAGCGGAGACGTCGCCATCTTTTACTGGAGCCGCGTCTCCGAACCCCCGCACCCTCCACGTTCTGACGAGTCAATCATCTCCTCTCCAGTAATCCGCTTCCCAGAATCCTTTGCACTTGGCGCTGCGCTTAGTACAGATTTCTTATCCGGAGACGTGAAACAAATAGCGATAAAACCCCGATCCGGCGGAGGCTGCGGCCGGCACGGGCGATTACCCCGCGTAGTCCGACAGCCTGGTTATTAATGGCGCGTGACGCAGATAAACCCGCTCGCTGTGCCGAGCTCCGCGCTGCGTCCTTCTCCCTCAATTACCAGGCTCCTCGGCCCATTCCTCAGTGAGTACACGGAGACGCCGCGCTGGCGTTCACCTCCATTACCGCTGCACATCCGCCGATACATGTGCCAGGAAAAGCTGGGTGGCAAGAAGCACGGGTTGGCATCCAGCTTTCCCAGGAGCCGGATACCACACAGCGGTCGTTACACCCGTTATATGTGTCCTGTGCTGTGTACCATCACCGGAGCAGTCACCCAGCTTTCCCAGGAGCCGGATACCACACAGCGGACGTTACACCCGTTATATGTGTCCTGTGCTGTGTACCATCACCGGAGCTGTCACCCAGCTTTCCCAGGAGCCGGATACCGCACAGCGGATGTTACACCCGTTATATGTGTCCTGTGCTGTGTACCATCACCGGAGCTGTCACCCAGCTTTCCCAGGAGCCGGATATCGCACAGCGGTCGTTACACCCGTTATATGTGTCCTGTGCTGTGTACCATCACCGGAGCTGTCACCCAGCTTTCCCAGGAGCCGGATACCACACAGCGGACGTTACACCCGTTATATGTGTCCTGTGCTGTGTACCATCACCGGAGCAGTCACCCAGCTTTCCCAGGAGCCGGATACGCACACAGCGGACGTTACACCCGTTATATGTGTCCTGTGCTGTGTACCATCACCGGAGCAGTCACCCCAGCCTTTCCCAGGAGCCGGATACCGCACAGCGGACGTTACACCCGTTATATGTGTCCTGTGCTGTGTACCATCACCGGAGCAGTCACCCAGCTTTCCCAGGAGCCGGATATCGCACAGCGGACGTTACACCCGTTATATGTGTCCTGTGCTGTGTACCATCACCGGAGCTGTCACCCAGCTTTCCCAGGAGCCGGATACCACACAGCGGCGTTACACCCGTTATATGTGTCCTGTGCTGTGTACCATCACCGGAGCAGTCACCCAGCTTTCCCAGGAGCCGGATATCGCACAGCGGTCGTTACACTCGTTATATGTGTCCTGTGCTGTGTGTACCATCACCGGAGCAGTCACCCAGCTTTCCCAGGAGCCGGATACGCACAGCGGTCGTTACACCCGTTATATGTGTCCTGTGCTGTGTACCATCACCGGAGCTGTCACACCAGCTTTCCCAGGAGCCGGATACCACACAGCGGACGTTACACCCGTTATATGTGTCCTGTGCTGTGTACCATCACCGGAGCAGTCACCCAGCTTTCCCAGGAGCCGGATACCACACAGCGGACGTTACACCCGTTATATGTGTCCTGTGCTGTGTACCATCACCGGAGCAGTCACCCAGCTTTCCCAGGAGCCGGATATCGCACAGCGGTCGTGACACTCGTTATATGTGTCCTGTGCTGTGTACCATCACCGGAGCAGTCACCCAGCTTTCCCAGACCCCTGACGGGCACACTTGCCTGGTTCTGCATTATCTTTATAAATCCGCAGTGAGATTTGCGCGGATCGTTATCTTCTGGAACTGTCGCTCATCCGGGAAATCTTTCGCCTTTGTCTTCGCCGCTTTGTGTGGTTGTCGGGATGTGATCCTGGTATTGTCATTAGGCGCACATGGGATAATCTCGCCATTCAGCCGACGACCCCCTCTCGTCCTCCTCCCAGTGCCAGCCATTACACGCGGGCACGGAAAGTGCGAATGACCTCTTCCCTGACCGCGCTATTCACTGATTTACCGGTAATTCCGCACTGCGGGTGTCCTCCAGACCATCCTCTCCTTTGTCACCTGTAGTCCTTTAACTGCCGGCTATATAATGGGGTGCACGCGGGCGACGCCCTATTACTGCATTACGACGCACAACGAAGGTTTGGGGGGGGGGGGGCGGCCGGCCAATTGAGTGTCTCCAGGAACGTTTCTTTGTCATGATCCGGCTGTCCGATAAATGACGTCACCACTTACGGAAACCTGTACCGCCGCGTGAAAAGAACGTACGGTGATATGCGACGCAGGCCAGAGCGCGAGGGGTTAACGGTGTCAGACTGCAGGCTACGTCTGCCAGGCCTGGCCCCTGAGTGGTCGTGGAATGAGTTAGACATTCCAGAAGACCATCCCCCCCCCCCCCCCAAACATTCGGAGAGGGGTGACCTCATCGTCCTGCATCCCGAATACCAGAACGCTGCCTCATCCCAAGCCGGGCCGCAAGGTTCCCCTCGGCTGAACTGCGCAGGCACCCGAGCGGGGCGCCCGCCTGCAGCGGAGATTGAATGGCGCCCGAGGGTTTTTAATTCGGTGCCACGTTCGCGGCCACAGGGGAGCGCAAAATTTATAAACTTAATTAATTGGGCTTTTATCTCTGCAGTGCGGAGCAGCGCTCCCCGAAATGCGTGAACGTGTGGATTGCCGAAAACCCGACGTATTTTTGTGCAGGTGTGACGGGGAGGCTGACCCCCTTCCCATATGTAAGCAGGTATGGTAAGGTATGACATCCATATTCCTAACAGAGAGCGCGGACGGGGTCCCAATTCCTAATGCTAAGTCTGCTTGCTGTCAGTGAATGGGAGCTGAGAAGAACTGTGGCCCCTTCATTGTCAGGATCGGTGGGGGTCCCAGAGGTCAGTCGGCGCAGTACCCCTTCAATACTCGCAGCTGAGGATTTGTTACAGTTGTATCCAGTGTGGATCCTCAGTGGACTCCAGACTGATACATTGTAACAAAGTATGATGCCAGCAGAGAGATGTTGCCCTGATGTGTTTCCCTTGAAGGTGGATACGACTGTAACAAACCCTCAGATGTGAGCAGTGTTAGACGGGTGTTCAGCCACTGGGAGCAGACGTGAATCTTTATATTCACTGACATCAAGCGGAGATCTTACTCATTGGGAGATTTCAGAACTCTTAAATGATGCCGATTTCCACACGTCGGCGTTAACCCCTGATGGTGACGTCTCGCTCCTGGCTCCGCTCCAAGTGACGTTATCCTAGGAATTCAGATGAAAATTCTTGCGGAGTCGTAATAATTGGCAGCAGCTCCGGGATCTGCAGAGCGTTGAGGACCCCCCTCCCCTCCCCCCGCTCCTCTCACTGGTAGGAGAGAGAGGGGGGCACTTACTTCTGTAACTGCTTGCTGCAGATTTGGGGTACTTGTCTCGTTAGTTCAGGCGGGAGGCAGCCAGGGGGCGCTGTCACTGCGATGCATGCGCCGTCCATGTACATTCACCCTCTCTTACTTACAAGTGTCAGTCTTTACTGTTGATTTGGAATTCTATTCCTGAGTAAATAAACTCAGCCTTCCAGATAGTGCTGTATTTCTGGGGGCTCCCAATCCCCCGCCGTGTCCTGAGCCGACTTCTCCCACCCCACCTATTTCTGCTGTAACCGTCGTCTCCGGAAACCTCATGTATCGCACATAATTCACACTGAACCTCCATCTGTCATGTCTTGGCCGCCACGTTGTGTTCGCTGTATTGGAACCAGGTGGACATGGCTTCCGCTGCCGTTATTCTACAGATCAGGTATGTGGGGGAGGGGAGGATTCGCTCAGGACCGCGCCGACACACAGTAACGGAGAATGAATGGGACGCTGGAGCCTTGGTGACCTTTCAATAATGGCCTCTCTCTCCACGATTAGGTGACGGGCGCGTCTTAATCAGGATTTTTGCAGAACCTTCAGTTACTCGGAGGCCGCGATAACCTTTTCGGACTACTGCCGCCCGCTTCACTTTAGAACTTACTGGGGCTTTATAGGAGGGTTCCCTTTAAAAGGGGTATGGAGACTTTTGCAACCGCTTTTTGTATAGCAATTCACCTGGTAAATATGTAAACGATGAAGCAACTTTGGACATTAAACATCAACAGAGCGTCTCCATAGTAACAGACTACCAGTGTGTAGTCAGATCGTGCAGCTGCTCTTACATTAGTAGTAACCATGGCGACACATAGTTTTGCATAGGAGTTGTAGGCACAAAACGGACAGAGATTTGTAAGATTGCTTTACTTTATATCGTAGATGTAAGATTTACATAAAGTAAGTGACCACGTGAATACGCCCGCCTAAACAGTGGTATTGCACAGAAATGGCGCAGAACGTGGCAGACGTCACTGATTAGCGGCACAGTAACTGCATCTCGTGGTATCGCGTTTATCTTTCTTCTGCCTCCTTAATACTGAATTGGCACATTTGAATAATATGGCGTTCTTTCTGACCACACCCATTTTCGAAATATGTCCCCAGAATGCAGATGAAAATGGCGCTGGCGGTTTGGCCTGGCGATCTCCGGCCGTTACTTTGCTTTTTCTGGGGACGCTCTTTCATTTTCATCTCCCATCTCCCGTTTTTTTACGGCGTAATCATGGATTCTGCAGTTTTGCCATCGACCGGCGCAAGTGAAAATGAGGTTAAAAGTTTAGAGTAAATTGCTGTTACCATAAAAACATCAGATCTCGTAGCGGCCGCCGCCAACGGGGGGATCGATTCTCTAGTTGTTTATGGAAAATGGAGGCGTTAAACAGAGACGTGACGATGGGGTTCACCTCATCACCCCCCATCTGTCACCGCAGAACACTGGTGGGGGGTCACTGGATCCACTAGGAGTCTGTAGTAAAACATGGTGGGATGTGGATATGTTCAGTGGTTGTCACCTGCAGAGTCCTCAGAGTGAGACTGGATGGTTCTGTGTGTGACTGTGTGTGCTGCCATGTACCGTACCCTAACAGGGAGGCAGTACTATCTGTACCTACATCATATACAGAGAGGCAGTACTATCTGTACCTACCTCATTTACAGAGAGGCAGTACTATCTGTACCTACATCATATACAGAGAGGCAGTACTATCTGTACCTACATCATATACAGGGAGGCAGTACTATCTGTACCCTACATCATTTAAGGGAGGCAGTACTATCTGTACCAGTACATCATAGTACAGAGAGGGCCCAGTACTATCTGTACCTACATCAATATACAGGGAGGCAGTACTATCTGTACCTACATCATTTACAGGGAGGCAGTACTATCTGTACCTACATCATATACAGGGAGGCAGTACTATCTGTACCTACATCATATACAGAGAGGCAGTACTATCTGTACCTACATCATATACAGGGAGGCAGTACTATCTGTACCTACATCATATACAGAGAGGCAGTACTATCTGTACCTACATCATATACAGGGAGGCAGTACTATCTGTACCTACATCATCTTATAGGGAGGCAGTACTATCTGTACCTACATCATATACAGGAGGCAGTACTATCTGTACCTACATCATATACAGGACAGTACAGTACTATCTGTACCTACCTATTCATATACAGGGAAGGCAGTACTATCTGTACCTACATCATATACAGAGAGGAGGCAGTACCTATCTGTACCTACATCATAGACAGGAGGCAGTACTATCTGTACCTACATCATATACAGGAGAGGCAGTACTATCTGTACCTACATCATATACAGCAGTAGGCAGTACTATCTGTACCTACATCATATTACAGACAGGCAGTACTATCTGTACCTACATCATATACAGGGGAGGCAGTACTATCTGTACCTACATCATTTATAGGGAGGCAGTACTATCATGTACCTACATCATAGACTGGAGGCAGTACTATCTGTACGCTACATCATTTACAGGGAGGCAGTACTATCTGTACCTACATCATTTACAGGGAGGCAGTACTAGTACTATCTGTACCTACATCATAGACGGGAGGCAGTACTATCTGTACCTACATCATAGACGGAGGCAGTACTATCTGTACACATACATCTGTACAGACGGAGGCAGTACTATCTGTACCTACATCATTTACAGGGAGGCAGTACTATCTGTACCTACATCATATACAGAGAGGCAGTGCAGTACTATCTGTACCTACATCATTTACAGGGATACAGAGGCAGTACTATCTGTACCTACATCATTTATACAGGGAGGCAGTACTATCTGTAACCTACATCATTTACAGAGAGGCAGTACTATCTGTACCTACATCATTTACAGAGAGGCAGTACTACCTGTACTACATCATTTACAGGGAGCAGTACTATCTGTACTACATCATTTACAGGGGAGCAGTACTATCTGTACCTACATCATTTACAGGGAGGGCAGTACTATCTGTACCTACATCATATACAGAGAGGCAGTACTATCTGTACCTACATCATCATATTACATCTGGAGAGTACCTAATCATGAGAGGCAGTACTATCTGTACCTACATCATAGACGGAGGCAGTACTATCTGTACCTACATCATTTACAGGGAGGCAGTACTATCTGTACCTACATCATTTACAGAGAGGCAGTACTACCTGTACCTACATCATTTACAGGGAGGCAGTACTATCTGTACCTACATCATTTACAGAGAGGCAGTACTACCTGTACCTACATCATTTACAGGGAGGCAGTACTATCTGTACCTACATCATTTACAGGGAGGCAGTACTATCTGTACCTACATCATATACAGAGGCAGTACTATTGTACCTACATACAGTACTATCTGTATACATCATACAGAGAGGCAGTACTATCTGTACCTACATCATATACAGACAGGCAGTACTATCTGTACCTACATCATATACAGGGAGGCAGTACTATCTGTACCTACATCATTTATAGGGAGGCAGTACTATCTGTACCTACATCATATACAGAGAGGCAGTACTATCTGTACCTACATCATTTACAGGGAGGCAGTACTATCTGTACCTACATCATATTACAGAGAGGCAGTACTATCTGTACACATCATTTATAGGGAGGCAGTACTATCTGTACCTACATCATTTACAGGGGGCAGTACTATCTGTACCTACATCATTTACAGGAGGCAGTACTATCTGTACCCACATCATTTATAGGGAGGCAGTACTATCTGTACCTACATCAGTACACTATCTGTACCTACATCATATATAGGGAGGCAGTACTATCTGTACCTACATCATATACAGAGAGGCAGTACTATCTGTACCTACATCATATACAGAGAGGCAGTACTATCTGTACCTACATCATATACAGAGAGGCAGTACTATCTGTACCTACATCATTTATAGGGAGGCAGTACTATCTGTACCCACATCATTTATAGGGAGGCAGTACTATCTGTACCTACATCATATACAGAGAGGCAGTACTATCTGTACCTACATCATATACAGGGAGGCAGTACTACCTGTACCCACATCATTTATAGGGAGGCAGTACTATCTGTACCTACATCATATACAGAGAGGCAGTACTATCTGTACCCACATCATTTATAGGGAGGCAGTACTATCTGTACCTACATCATATACAGAGAGGCAGTACTATCTGTACCTACATCATATACAGAGAGGCAGTACTATCTGTACCCACATCATTTATAGGGAGGCAGTACTATCTGTACCTACATCATTTATAGGGAGGCAGTACTATCTGTACCTACATCATTTATAGGGAGGCAGTACTATCTGTACCTACATCATTTACAGGGAGGCAGTACTATCTGTACCTACATCATTTATAGGGAGGCAGTACTATCTGTACCTACATCATTTACAGGAAGGCAGTACTATCTGTACCTACATCATTTACAGGGAGGCAGTACTATCTGTACCTACATCATATACAGGGAGGCAGTACTATCTGTACCTACATCATTTACAGGGAGGCAGTACTATCTGTACCTACATCATATACAGGGAGGCAGTACTATCTGTACCTACATCATTTACAGGGAGGCAGTACTATCTGTACCTACATCATATACAGAGAGGCAGTACTATCTGTACCCACATCATTTATAGGGAGGCAGTACTATCTGTACCTACATCATTTACAGGGGGGCAGTACTATCTGTACCTACATCATTTATAGGGAGGCAGTACTATCTGTACCTACATCATTACAGGGAGGCAGTACTATCTGTACCTACATCATATACAGGGAGGCAGTACTATCTGTACCTACATCATATACAGGGAGGCAGTACTATCTGTACCTACATCATATACAGGGAGGCAGTACTATCTGTACCTACATCATATACAGGGAGGCAGTACTATCTGTACCTACATCATTTACAGGGAGGCAGTACTATCTGTACCTACATCATATACAGGGAGGCAGTACTATCTGTACCTACATCATATACAGGGAGGCAGTACTATCTGTACCTACATCATTTACAGGGAGGCAGTACTATCTGTACCTACATCATTTACAGGGAGGCAGTACTATCTGTACCTACATCATTTATAGGGAGGCAGTACTATCTGTACCTACATCATTTATAGGGAGGCAGTACTATCTGTACCTACATCATTTATAGGGAGGCAGTACTATCTGTACCCACATCATTTACAGGGAGGCAGTACTATCTGTACCTACATCATATACAGAGAGGCAGTACTATCTGTACCTACATCATATACAGAGAGGCAGTACTATCTGTACCCACATCATTTACAGGGAGGCAGTACTATCTGTATGGACCTCTTTAGGCTTTGTATGGCTCTTCCATCCAGAATTAGTCTTTATCTCGCAGTTGAGGGTTTGTTACAGTGTATCAGCGGAGGTAAATGCTGTCAGTCTGGAGTCCACGGTGGGTGAGTGGTTTGTGTGTAGGAACGTTAGATTGCTAGCTCCTGGGGCCAGGGACTTATGTGAGTGATGACCATCTCGGCCCAGAGAGCAGCAGAATTTTTGCAGCTACATAGACAACTCTGAATACTACAACCTCCACTGTGGTGCTAGGGTTAACTCGTAGGTGACCTACCTGACTGTTGAGAAACTACAACCCTCAACATTCCCTTGCAGAGGTTAGAGGTCACAGCTTTGATGCAGTTTTGTTCAGCCTCTGTATAACCCCTAGAATTCTCCCATTCACCTCCAGCCGGCGGAGATCTTAAAAATTGTGACCAAGTGAACAGAAGGGGGGATTCATTAAGATTGGCGTTTCTTTCAAGCTGGCGTCGATTTGTAAGTTATAGTGAAAAAAGTGGTGAGCGCAGCACAGAATTAAAAAAAAAAAGTTGCACGTTTTTGTGCAAAACTGACCTAAGCCACAATTTACATAAAACTGGACACCGGCCCTTTAAGAGTGACAACAAATACAAAGACCCTACGGTGAATCCGATAAACGCTGCGACCTCCAGAACCCGTGCCCTGTTAATGCTGGCGGTGTCGTTACAGTGTGCAGGGACAGCCGCAATCACAGCTTTGCTCTTGTACACAGGGGCGGGCGGCAGAGGGTTAACAGCGCTGAGTGCAGGAGGGGGCGTTCCCTGCCCTCTGTCATCACTGGAGGCAGCCCCAGGATGAAGGGGGCCCTTTGTTGGGAGTGTAACGTAAGCAGCGCTGCCTGCCTAATGGACTGAAGGAAGCAACTCCAGCGCTCCCAGGAACTTCTCCCCCAAAGTCCTCGACTTCCTACCCCCGGTATAGCAGATCCCACTGGGAATGGGGGCGCTGGACCCTTAGTCCCCCCCGCGGGATCCCTCCTCCCCCCGTTCACCCCCTCCCTCCCCCCTTTTTTTCCAGGGATTCGGAGCCGCTCCTTTTCTGGCTCTGGAAGTTGGATCCATGAAGTTCCGAGATTTCTCTGAGTTTTCGAGTTGTTCTACGTTCGGAGCGCGGGACGAAGGCGCCCTGCGCCAGGGAGACTCCTGCCCGGCCTGTCCCTGCCCCACCACGCACTTTTTCGCATGTTGGAGGGAAGGAAAATCCTCATCGAAGGCCCCCGGAGGAAAAAAAAGAGCCAGCAAGTCCTGCGTCCAGCACCTGAAAATGCTGGAGATCTGCCTGAAGCTGGTGGGGTGCAAATCCAAGAAGGGACTCTCATCATCCTCCAGCTGCTATCTGGAAGGTGAGATAAGGGGGGGATGGGGGGCCGGCCAAAAGGCTTCATAGTTGTGGTCCCCTTTTCCTAGGCCTCAGCGCAGATTAGAAGGCGGCTGCTCCCCCCCCCTCCTTCATCCGCAGGCAAAACAATGAGACACGATGGGATTACTTATATTTTTAAAGGGCCGGTAACTCCGAAAGTTTAAAACTTACAATAGCTCTGGCGTGTAATAAGAGGGACGGGTGAGATGTGGATGGCTCAAGTGCAAGTAGTAGTTGTCATAGGGGCAGGAAGGTTTCCCTCTCCTGGAGCGGAACGATAGAATACGCTTTTTATGGCGCGGTTTCCAGTGATTTAAAGGAACACTAACCTCACGTGGATCTTCAGAAGTGACAGGACGTATAGAACCCCCCTATATTATCACTACTATATGTCACCTTCCAGAGCAGTGGCGACACTACAACTCCCATCATCCCCTGAGAGCCGGGTTGCAGTGTTACCACTTTTGCGGACCTCCGCTCCACAGACATTACCGGCCCTTTAAATGGTGAGGGGGTCACAAATCGGTTGTCAGATAATCCCTGCGCTGGGCGTCCGCTGCCTCCGCGCTCACTCCTGTGACTTCCTAGCGCGGCGTCCTCCGCTGACCTCACCTTACATGGTAAAGTCTCGTTTGACGCCATCTCCCGAGAACACGGGTCCAAAAGCGCTCGGCTCTCCAGAACTTTCCATCGCGTTTAACTCTTCGGCGAATCTGGCGCTGTTACTTCACGAGGTAGCGGCACAATGTAAACACGTAAGGTAACATGACAAGATAACGGCGAGGAAATCGCCAGCATCTCGTAAAACGTAAATAAGGGCGAGCGCAGCTATTGTGTCGCTGTCAGATACGCGTCTGCCCCTTTAAGAGCACTTAAACCGTCCTTAACATGCTTATCTGATTCTGGGAAAGCTGGGAGACACCCAATATGGCCGCCCTTACACCTAATAGCGGTGGTCACCCAGCTTTCCTGACATCCTGACGTGTTCTGATTTCTCCCCCCGCCTGTTCCTTACTGATCAGGACTGAGAAAGTTGTCTGACAACCTCTGTGGGATGTATTGGTTGTCACCCAGCTTTCCCAGAATCGGAAGTAGCTAATAATTCACCTATTCAGAAGTTGTCACCCAGCTTTCCCACAGTCCTGACTGGCAATAGGGTGCAGCTAGACAGAACCATTGGAAAGCCAGCTGGAATGATGCTGGCCTTATCGCTTGCCACCCAGCTTTCCCAGGAGCTGATATTTAAAAAAAACCTCCTTGCAGAGAATATTTTTACCATCACATCTCCTGAGGAAGAAGTCACCCAGCTTTCCTAGAGCCCTGCAGCTTCCTCTGTAAGTGGATTTGTCTTCCAGGGCTCTGGGAAAGCTGGGTGACGACTTCTTTCTGGAACTTTCTGCAGTTTCTTGCTGCACCTAATTCTGCTGCACCTGCGTTTCTGGAGGAGAATGCCGACATGACATCACTTTGCGATTTCAGAGCGCAGTTCCCGCCCGCAGCGCTCGTGTCGCCTCCAGTGAATGCGGCCTCCGCGTCGGCGCGCAGTGCATCCTGGTCAATGTAGTTCACCGGAGCACGAAACAGATGGAGGGGGATGCGGTGCTGCATTAAAGGACTTGTAAAGTTCTGAGACTTTCTAATATCCTTTGTGTTTCAGTTACTCGCCAGGATCTCTGCTTGCTGTCAGTGAATGCCAAACACTCTGGCCCACGCTTACAGAATGCTCTTGTGATTTACTGTTTTTCCCAGTGGATTGCCTCGTTACAATGTATCAGTGTGGACCGGCATGCGGCTCTACAGCTGTGTAGACTTGTTGAGAGTTGTAGTTTCACAGCAGATGCAGTGACTGGGACGATACATTGTAAGCCTCAGCACAGTGATGGTTTGTTACAATGTATCAGTTCGGAGTGAGGATTGTTTACACTGGATACAATTGTAACAAGCCTTCATTGCCTTAGGAGCTGGGTGACAACCCGGTGCATGTTGTGATGGTGGCCATGTTGGTTGTCAGACAGCTTTCCAGGTAGCGGTAGAACAGCTGGTCAGAGGCTTTGGCACAGCGCCAGTTGTCAGGGTTGTGGCTCCTTGAGCAGCTGTCCACCGCAGTGCAGGACGTGACCCGCTCATCACCTGCAGGCTGCAGAAGGTGCCTGCCCCTCCCCCGGGCACCAGAGAGACTGCTCTACCCCTCACCTCGCCGCCTGGCACTGTGACATGTACTTGGCGGTTTATGTGTGGACGGCAAAAGTGGATTTCCTTTCTTCCTGTTGAATCAGCCCTGAGTATGTGATCTCCCCCCAGTCACATCCTGCCCTGTGATCCCAGACGCCCCCTCCCCCTCCACGTCTTCTCTGGTATAGTAGAAAGCTGGCATGGCGTGGTACACAGTGTGAGCTGCAGAGCGTCTGACTGGGCGCCACCTCACTGCCAGGACACCAGGATCCCTAGTGAGAAGACTGGCTCCTGGGTCAGGGTCATAGTGCGGGGCTCCTGGGTCGGGGTCATACTGTGGGCTCTTGGCTCCTGGGTCGGGGTCATACTGTGGGCTCCTGGGTCAGGGTCATACTGTGGGCTCCTGGGTCGGGGTCATACTGTGGGCTCTTGGCTCCTGGGTCGGGGTCATACTGTGGGCTCCTGGGTCGGGGTCATACTGTGGGCTCCTGGGTCGGGGTCATACTGTGGGCTCCTGGGTCGGGGTCATACTGTGGGCTCCTGGGTCGGGGTCATACTGTGGGCTCCTGGGTCGGGGTCATGCTGTGGGCTCCTGGGTCGGGGTCATGCTGTGGGCTCCTGGGTCGGGGTCATGCTGTGGGCTCCTGGGTCGGGGTCATGCTGTGGGCTCCTGGGTCGGGGTCATGCTGTGGGCTCCTGGGTCGGGGTCATGCTGTGGGCTCCTGGGTCGGGGTCATGCTGTGGGCTCCTGGGTCGGGTCATGCTGTGGGCTCCTGGGTCGGGGTCATGCTGTGGGCTCCTGGGTCGGGGTCATGCTGTGGGCTCCTGGGTCGGGGTCATGCTGTGGGCTCCTGGGTCGGGGTCATGCTGTGGGCTCCTGGGTCGGGGTCATGCTGTGGGCTCCTGGGTCGGGGGCTGCTGCTGGGCTCCTGGGTCGGGGTCATGCTGTGGGCTCCTGGGTCGGGGTCATGCTGTGGGCTCCTGGGTCGGGGTCATGCTGTGGGCTCTCGGCTCCTGGGTCAGGGTCATGCTGTGGGCTCTCGGCTCCTGGGTCAGGGTCATGCTGTGGGCTCTCGGCTCCTGGGTCAGGGTCATGCTGTGGGCTCTCGGCTCCTGGGTCAGGGTCATGCTGTGGGCTCTCCGGCTCCTGGGTCAGGGTCATGCTGTGGGCTCTCGGCTCCTGGGTCAGGGTCATGCTGTGGGCTCTCGGCTCCTGGGTCAGGGTCATGCTGTGGGCTCTCGGCTCCTGGGTCAGGGTCATGCTGTGGGCTCTCGGCTCCTGGGTCAGGGTCATGCTGTGGGCTCTCGGCTCCTGGGTCAGGGTCATGCTGTGGGCTCCTGGGTCAGGGTCATACTCTGGACTCTTGGCTCCTGGGTCGGGGTCATACTCTGGACTCTTGGCTCCTGGGTCGGGGTCATGCTGTGGGCTCTTGGCTCCTGGGTCAGGGTCACACTCTGGGCTCCTGGGTCAGGGTCATGCTGTGGGCTCTCGGCTCCTGGGTCAGGGTCATGCTGTGGGCTCTCGGCTCCTGGGTCAGGGTCATGCTGTGGGCTCTCGGCTCCTGGGTCAGGGTCATGCTGTGGGCTCCTGGGTCAGGGTCATACTCTGGACTCTTGGCTCCTGGGTCGAGGTCATACTCTGGACTCTTGGCTCCTGGGTCGGGGTTCATACTCTGGGCTCTTGGCTCTTGGCTCCTGGGTCAGGGTCACACTCTGGGCTCTTGGCTCCTGGGTCAGGGTCATACTGCGGGCTCTTGGCTCCTGGGTCAGGGTCATACTGCGGGCTCTTGGCTCCTGGGTCAGGGTCATGGCTGCAGGCTCCTGGCTCCTGGGTCAGGGTCATGCTGCGGGCTCTCGGCTCCTGGGTCAGGGTCACGCTGTGGGCTCTCGGCTCCTGGGTCAGGGTCACGCTGTGGGCTCCGCTCTGGGTCGGGTCTGTGGCTCTGCTCCTGGGTCATGCTCTCGTCCTGGGTCAGGGTCATGCTGTGGGCTCTCGGCTCCTGGGTCAGGGTCATGCTGTGGGCTCCTGGGTCAGGGTCATACTCTGGGCTCTTGGCTCCTGGGTCGAGGTCATACTCTGGACTCTTGGCTCCTGGGTCGGGGTCATACTCTGGGCTCTTGGCTCCTGGTCGGGTCATACTCTGGCTCTGGCTCCTGGGTCAGGGTCACACTCTGGGCTCTTGGCTCCTGGGTCAGGGTCATACTGCGGGCTCTTGGCTCCTGGGTCAGGGTCATACTGCGGGCTCCTGGCTCCTGGCAGGTCATGTGCGGGCTCTCGGCTCCTGGGTCAGGGTGCTGTGGGCTCGGCTCCTGGGTCAGGGTCAGCTGTGGGCTCTCTGGCTCCTGGGTCAGGGTCACGCTGTTGGCTCTCGGCTCCTGGGTCAGGGTCACGCTGTGGGCTCTTGGCTCCTGGGTCAGGGTCATGCTGTGGGCTCTTGGCTCCTGGGTCAGGGTCATACTGCGGGCTCTTGGCTCCTGTGGGTCAGGGTCATACTGCAGGCTCCTGGCTCCTGGGTCAGGGTCATGCTGCGGGCTCTCGGCTTCTGGGTCAGGGTCACGCTGTGGGCTCTCGGCTCCTGGGTCAGGGTCATACTGCGGGCTCTTGGCTCCTGGGTCAGGGTCATACTGCGGGCTCCTGGGTCAGGGTCATGCTGCGGGCTCTCGGCTCCTGGGTCAGGGTCACGCTGTGGGCTCTCGGCTCCTGGGTCAGGGTCACGCTGTGGGCTCTCGGCTCCTGGGTCAGGGTCATGCTGTGGGCTCTCGGCTCCTGGGTCAGGGTCATGCTGTGGGCTCTCGGCTCCTGGGTCAGGGTCATGCTGTGGGCTCTCGGCTCCTGGGTCAGGGTCATGCTGTGAGCTCCTGGGTCAGGGTCATACTCTGGACTCTTGGCTCCTGGGTCGAGGTCATACTCTGGACTCTTGGCTCCTGGGTCGGGGTCATACTCTGGGCTCTTGGCTCTTGGCTCCTGGGTCAGGGTCACACTCTGGGCTCTTGGCTCCTGGGTCAGGGTCATACTGCGGGCTCTTGGCTCCTGGTCAGGGTCATACTGCAGGCTCCTGGGTCAGGGTCATGCTGCGGGCTCTCGGCTCCTGGGTCAGGGTCACGCTGTGGGCTCTCGGCTCCTGGGTCAGGGTCACGCTGTGGGCTCTCGGCTCCTGGTCAGGGTCACGCTGTGGGCTCTCGGCTCCTGGGTCAGGGTCATGCTGTGGGCTCTTGGCTCCTGGGTCAGGGTCATGCTGTGGGCTCTTGGCTCCTGGGTCAGGGTCACACTCTGGGCTCTTGGCTCCTGGGTCAGGGTCACACTGCGGGCTCTTGGCTCCTGGGTCAGGGTCACACTCTGGGCTCTTGGCTCCTGGGTCAGGGTCATACTGCGGGCTCCTGGCTCCTGGGTCAGGGTCATAATGTGGGGTCCTGGGTCAGGGTTATACTGCGGGCTCTGAGAGGAGTCTCCTGATATACTCTGTGTGCCACGTGCGTTCTTCTCACTGGACGTGGTTTGTGGCCCCGTCTTAATGTCTCCTTCTCTTCCTCCAGAAGCCTTACAACGACCCATCGTTTCTGATTTTGAACCTCAAGGTCTGAGTGAAGCCGCTCGCTGGAACTCCAAGGAGAACCTCCTGTCCGGACCCAGTGAGAATGACCCCAACCTGTTTGTTGCTCTCTATGATTTTGTGGCCAGCGGAGATAATACCCTGAGCATCACTAAAGGTAAGCCGAGGACTACTCCCCTCATCCTCCATGCATTAAGTTCTTGTCTTCTGTCAGGGAACTTCAATGGGTTAAAGGTAAATGCCACCTGATCTTCATTTTACTAACCTCTTGTGCTTCAGTCGCATCCAGAGCTGCGCTCACGGGTCTTCTGCTTTGTACTTAATTCTGACTCTGTGTCTCCCAGAAGACCTCCTGCTGGTTCAGTGTCTGTGACATCACTGTAGTGCCCTCCGGGAGGAATTGCTGCCTCTGCAGCTCCTTCTGCTGTCGCCGCCTTTGGTTCTTCCTCCGCTGGCTCTGCTTCTACTGCTGCCTCTGGTTCTTCTTTTTCTGATGCTTTTACATCTGCTGCTGCTTGGGCTTTTGCTTCTGCTGCTGCCTCTGCTTCTTTTTCAGCTTATTCTTCTGCTGCCTCTTGTTTTTCTTCTGTTGCTTCTTCTGATACTGCTGCTTTAGTTGCTACCTCTGTTGCTGCCTCTTCAGTTGCTGCCTCTGCTGCTGCTTCTTCAGTTGCTACCTCTGCTGCTGCTTCTTCAGTTGCTACCTCTGCTGCTGCTTCTTCAGTTGCTACTCTCTGCTTTTCAGTGCTGCCTCTGCTACTTCTTCAGTTGCTTTGCCTCTGCTGCTTGTGCCTCTGCTGCTGCTTGTTCAGTTGCTGCCTCTGCTGCTGCTTGTTCAGTTGCTGCCTGCTCTGTTGTTCAGTTGCTGCCTCTGCTGCTGCTTGTTCAGTTGCTGCCTCTGCTGCTGCTTGTTCAGTTGCTGCCTCTGCTGCTGCTTGTTCAGTTGCTGCCTCTGCTGCTGCTTGTTCAGTTGCTGCCTCTGCTGCTGCTTGTTCAGTTGCTGCCTCTGCTGCTGCTTCTTCAGTTGCTGCTACTGCTGCTGCTCCTTCAGTTGCTGCCACTTCTGCTGCTCCTTCAGTTGCTGCCACTTCTGCTGCTCCTTCAGTTGCTGCCACTTCTTCTTCTTCTTCCTGTGTTGCTGCCTCTGCTGCTGCTCCTTCAGTTGCTGCCTCTGCTGCTGCTCCTTCAGTTGCTGCCACTACTTCTTCTTCCTGTGTTGCTGCTGCCTCTTTCTCTGCTTCTGGTGCACAAAGAGTTGCACTTTCAGGGTGCCTTGTATTGCTCCTGCTGTTACTGACTGATTACATGTAGTAGGTTTTTGACTGCAGCTTTGGGTGTAACCAGAGCACAACAGAACAAGGTAATGGAAGCAGAGTATTAGGTTCCTGATGGTTTATGTGGCTGTCACTGTGACCGGATTAAGGCGAGGACGTTGTTGTGACTTGTGCCTCCATCTTGATTCCTGTATAATAGGTGAGAAGCTCCGAGTTCTCGGCTACAATCACAATGGAGAATGGTGCGAAGCTCAGACCAAGAACGGCCAGGGCTGGGTGCCCAGTAACTACATCACCCCGGTCAACAGTCCCGAGAAGCACTCGTGGTACCACGGGCCGGTGTCCCGCAACGCGGCTGAATACCTCCTGAGCAGCGGCATCAATGGCAGCTTCCTGGTCCGAGAGAGCGAGAGCAGCCCGGGGCAGAGGTCCATCTCCCTACGATACGAGGGCAGGGTGTACCACTACCGCATCAATACAGCGTCCGACGGCAAGGTATGTGGGTCACCGGCGTCTGCCGACCCGGGTATAACGTGATGTCCGCTCCATTCGTCGCCGCAGGGGCCATTGTGCACCAGGCAGGGATCATACAATTGGAGGAACAGGCGGGGGAGGGGGGGGAGGACATGCCTGGGACGCCATCCATACTTCTTACTCATTGTCAGATCTCCAGGCCCGGGGCTGTGACGTCTGCCGCTCTGGGGAGCCATATTCCGCCTCCCCGGGACAGCGCGTTCCCCAGGACCTGGCAGAGACCTAATGATAGGATCATATTCTCCAGCTGCAGGGCACATGGGGGCTTCCCTAAAGCGCAGCCCCTGGCACTGCCGGCGTAAATATGTGCAGTATGTGGGCATTTGGCTCTGGGCTGTTGCGCTTGGCAGGGACTAGAGGAAAACCAGTGGAATTGGGTTAATCCTTACAGATTTGTAAAGCCGGTGGCTGCCATCCGCTGCGCTCTGAATGAGGGGTGCGACCAGCGGTCACGGCGGCCGCTCCAAGCCTCTCCCTCCCCCGTATCTAATTACAACGGCCCCTAATGCTGAGCAGTCTGAGGTAAATAAACAAATGAGGGTCCGACGTCACAGCCTGGGGACTGCGAAACGAGAAACGCTGGTCCCTGAGGAGCGGTGACCTCAGAGGAGGAGGGGTGACAACTCGTCATTCCCTACAGTTACAATGTCTTCTACTCCAGCCACATCACAAGCTGCATTCAAAGTGATTTCTGTTTCCTGTTATCTCTGCCTGACCGCCTGTATCACCGCTGCCCCCCCTGCTGGTCGGCATGCCCTGCTGTGGTGCATTTGCTGTACTGCGGCAGAGTGCAGTGCATTATGGAACCTCAGCTCCGGCGGTTACGTCTGTCAGCACAGGACGGGCAAATTCTGGATGGGAACCAGTGGACGTTTTTAATGCAGCTTTGGATGTGACTGGAGAACAAGAAGTTAGTTTTTTTGGGGTGATTTTGTAAATACTTGTGTTTTCTGCCTCCAGCTCTACGTGTCCTCAGACAGCCGCTTTAATACACTGGCCGAGCTAGTGCACCACCACTCGACAGTATCCGATGGGCTGATCACCACGCTGCACTACCCAGCACCAAAACGCAACAAGCCCACCATCTATGGAGTGTCCCCCAACTATGACAAATGGGAGATCGAGAGGACGGACATCACCATGAAGCACAAACTGGGCGGCGGTCAGTACGGAGAGGTCTATGAGGGCGTCTGGAAGAAGTATAATCTGACCGTGGCGGTGAAGACGCTGAAGGTGAGTCACATGACCATGACCATGGCCGTGTAGTGCGTTATTCACACCTATCTCTGTTCTCTCCAGATCAGGTTCCTCAAATTCATCCACACCCCTAGACCATACCCCTGAAACTAATTCAGAACTGTAGGCCACACTCCTAAACTCATACAGGCCCAAATCAGACCTGACTCCAGACCAGATCCCAAAACTCTTTAGACTCTTTCAGACCCCCCACTAGACAGACCAGACCTCAGACCCCCAAGATTCTCGGAGCAGACCTCAGACCCCCAAGACTCTCGGAGCAGACCTCAGACCCCCAAGGCTGTCGGGGCAGACCTCAGACCCCCAAGGCTGTCGGGGCAGACCTCAGACCCCCAAGGCTGTCGGGGCAGACCTCAGACCCCCAAGACTGTCGGGGCAGACCTCAGACCCCCAAGACTGTCGGGGCAGACCTCAGACCCCCAAGACTGTCGGGGCAGACCTCAGACCCCCAAGACTGTCGGGGCAGACCTCGGACCCCCAAGACTGTCGGGGCAGACCTCGGACCCCCAAGACTGTCGGGGCAGACCTCAGACCCCCAAGACTGTCGGGCAGACCTCGGACCCCAGCACATTCTTGTGTTTCAGGCTAATCTTTGTTTGATTTCTTTGCTATTTTCAAGATCTCTGCTTCCTGTATCAGTAAAGGTTTCAATAAACTGACAGCAAACACAGATCTTGAAAATGTATTTGACGTTTCTCACCATGATGAGCGGTTCTGTCCGGACCCCGGGTTTCTCATCTCTCCCGATTCGCTTCTAGGAAGACACCATGGAGGTGGAGGAGTTCTTGAAAGAAGCTGCTGTGATGAAGGAGGTGAAGCATCCCAACCTGGTGCAGCTGCTGGGTACGTGACTGATCCAAAATATAACCAGCCTGTGTCCACTGCCCAGATTCCTTCTGTATCATACTCCAGAGCTGCAATCATAATTCTAGAGTCTTCAGACATTAAATCTACCAGCATTGCCCAGAGCGTGCTCTGATAATTCACATTCTGATATAGGAAAATCTAACTGCCCCCTGTATTTTACCTGCACAGCTGAAGTGTTAAGCTAGGTGTCTGTCCACAAGCTTTCTGACTGTTTCCAATCACAACCAGCAGAATAATGAGTAGAGCTCTGGAGACTCAGGATCAGTACAGGATAAGTAATGTGTGTACACAGTGACTGTACCAGCAGAATAGTGAGTGCAGCTCTGGAGTATAATACAGGATGTAACTCAGGATCAGTACAGGATAAGTAATGTATGTACACAGTGACTGTACCAGCAGAATAGTGAGTGCAGCTCTGGAGTATAATACAGGATGTAACTCAGGATCAGTACAGGATAAGTAATGTAATGTACACAGTGACTGCACCAGCAGAATAGTGAGTGCAGCTCTGGAGTATAATACAGGATGTAACTCAGGTCAGTACAGTAGTAATGATGTACACAGTGACTGCACCAGCAGAATAGTGAGTGCAGCTCTGGAGTATATACAGGATGTAACTCAGGATCAGTACAGGATAAGTAATGTATGTACACAGTGACTGCACCAGCAGAATAGTGAGTGCAGCTCTGGAGTATAATGACAGAATGTAACTCAGGATCAGTACAGGATAAGTAATGTATGTACACAGTGACTGCACCAGCAGAATAGTGAGTGCAGCTCTGGAGTATAATACAGGATGTAAACTCAGGATCAGTACAGGATAAGTAATGTATGTACACAGTGACTGCACCAGCAGAATAGTGAGTGCAGCTCTGGAGTATAATACAGGATGTAACTCAGGATCAGTACAGGATAAGTAATGTATGTACACAGTGACTGCACCAGCAGAATAGTGAGTGCAGCTCTGGAGTATAATACAGGATGTAACTCAGGATCAGTACAGGATAAGTAATGTATGTACACAGTGACTGCACCAGCAGAATAGTGAGTGCAGCTCTGGAGTATAATATGTAACAGGATCAGTAGGATAAGTGTATGTACACAGTGACTGCACCAGCAGAATAGTGAGTGCAGCTCTGGAGTATAATACAGGATGTAACTCAGGATCAGTACAGGATAAGTAATGTATGTACACAGTGACTGCACCAGCAGAATAGTGAGTGCAGCTCTGGAGTATAATACAGGATGTAACTCAGGATCAGTACAGGATAAGTAATGTATGTACACAGTGACTGCACCAGCAGAATAGTGAGTGCAGCTCTGGAGTATAATACAGGATGTAACTCAGGATCAGTACAGGATAAGTAATGTATGTACACAGTGACTGCACCAGCAGAATAGTGAGTGCAGCTCTGGAGTATAATACAGGATGTAACTCAGGATCAGTACAGGATAAGTAATGTATGTACACAGTGACTGCACCAGCAGAATAGTGAGTGCAGCTCTGGAGTATAATACAGGATGTAACTCAGGATCAGTACAGGATAAGTAATGTATGTACACAGTGACTGCACCAGCAGAATAGTGAGTGCAGCTCTGGAGTATAATACAGGATGTAACTCAGGATCAGTACAGGATAAGTAATGTATGTACACAGTGACTGCACCAGCAGAATAGTGAGTGCAGCTCTGGAGTAATAATACAGGATGTAACTCAGGATCAGTACAGGATAAGTAATGTATGTACACAGTGACTGCACCAGCAGAATAGTGAGTGCAGCTCTGGAGTATAATACAGGATAAGTATGTATGTACACAGTGGACTCCACCAGCAGAATAGTGAGTGCAGCTCTGAAGTAAATACAGGATGTAACTCAGGATCAGTACAGGATAAGTATTGTATGTACACAGTGACTGCACCAGCAGAATAGGAGTACAGCTCTGGAGTAATAATGCAGAATGTAACTCAGGATCAGTTACAGGATAAGTAATGTATGTACACAGTGACTGCACCAGCAGAATAGTGAGTGCAGCTCTGGAGTATAATACAGAATGTAACTCAGGATCAGTACAGGATAAGTAATGTATGTACACAGTGACTGCACCAGCAGAATAGTGAGTGCAGCTCTGGAGTATAATACAGGATGTAACTCAGGATCCAGTACAGGATAAGTAATGTATGTACACAGTGACTGCACAGCAGCAATATGTGAGTGCAGCTCTGGAGTATAATACAGGATGTAACTCCGGATCAGTACAGGATAAGTAATGTATGTACCACAGTGACTGCCACAGCAGAATAGTGAGTGCAGCTCTGGAGTATTAATTACAGGATGTAACTCAGGATCAGTACAGGATAAGTAATGTATGTACACAGTGACTGCACCAGCAGAATAGTGAGTGCAGCTCTGGAGTATAATACAGGATAAGTAATGTATGTACACAGTGACTCACCAGCAGAATAGTGAGTGCAGCTCTGAAGTATAATACAGGATGTAACTTCAGGATCAGTACAGGATAAGTATTGTATGTACACAGTGACTGCACCAGCAGAATAGGGAGTACAGCTCTGGAGTATAATGCAGAATGTAACTCAGGATCAGTACAGGATAAGTAATGTATGTACACAGTGACTGCACCAGCAGAATAGTGAGGGGGGTGCAGCTCTGGAGTATAATACAGGATGTAAACTCAGGATCAGTACAGGATAAGTAATGTATGTACACAGTGACTGCACCAGCAGAATAGTGAGTGCAGCTCTGGAGTATAATACAGGATGTAACTCAGGATCAGTACAGGATAAGTAATGTATGTACACAGTGACTGCACCAGCAGAATAGTGAGTGCAGCTCTGGAGTATAATACAGGATGTAACTCCGGATCAGTACAGGATAAGTAATGTATGTACACAGTGACTGCACCAGCAGAATAGTGAGTACAGCTCTGGAGTATAATACAGGATGTAACTCAGGATCAGTACAGGATAAGTAATGTATGTACACAGTTATTGCACCAGCAGAATAGTGAGTGCAGCTCTGGAGTATAATACAGGATGTAACTCAGGATCACAAAATCTCAATTTCCTCCACTTAATGCTTTTCTTTGTTTTATATTTAGGGGTGTGTACCCGGGAGCCCCCGTTCTACATCATCACTGAGTTTATGACGTACGGGAACCTGTTGGACTACCTGCGAGAGTGCAACCGGGAAGAGGTGACGGCTGTGGTGCTTCTTCACATGGCGACTCAGATCTCGTCAGCCATGGAGTACCTGGAGAAGAAGAACTTCATTCACAGGTCTGTCCGCGCTCTGCAGGAAATGACGTTAATGAGGTCAAAAAAAGACACAAGTCCATCAAGTTCCTCCGGAACTTTATTTGTCGCCCATGTTACGGTGGCGGTTACGGTCTTGTCAGGTGATATATTAGGAGGTTGCTCTTCTAACCTTCGGTCTTTTGGGGACGGTGTTGTCCTGTTTGTCACCCAGCCCCCCCATAGGTAACGGCTCTCAGACTTGAGGTTTTGGAGATTAGCTCTCACATTGTTGGACGCCGTCCGCCTCCTCGTTTTATCGCTGTCTGTCCTTCCACCGGACTCCATTAGGACGAGTCGTGCGGCCGGGATATAGGGATTAAAGTCAGCTTTGTGTGTTTTTTTGGTTTTTTTTTCCTTCTTCGGGATGTAATTACGTTGTCAGCGCACCGCACATGAACCCCCCTCGCTATTACCGCTCATAAGCTTAAGTGCTGAAACAATTTGGCGTGTTGATTTGTGCGAACAATGTGGAGAGCGGGCATAGCTGAAAGCTGACACACAGCGGGCAACGTCTCCAGAGGGGAGGGGGGGGCGCGAGCACGTGAGGCAGCTGGCATTTCATGTCTCTTCTCCGAGAAAATGTCAGCGCCACCGCGAAAATTCTCCATTGTACTTTTTATACACCAAGAACGGAGCGAATTTGTATCGCCTTGGGGTGAAATTAACCAGCCAACGAGAGGTTAATCATGAAGGACGGCCGAACGTCAGTGAATAGATGTTGTCTCCGGGGGCAGCCGCTTCTGCCGCTTCTTGTCTCTTTGCATTTCGGGGTGACTGCCGCCGCGCTCGCCATTTTAGGGGTCAGCTTCCGGTTTTCCCAGTGTGGCCTATTGGCCTCTGTGGGAAAGCTGGGTGACTGCACCTGTGATGGCAGATAGTGGTGGTCACCCAGCTTTCCCAGGAAGAGATAAAACTAAGAAGCCACTTACCGGTGAGACGGAGGAAGGTGCTGCTTGAAGGGAAACTTCTGATCGGATCTATGGTGAATCTGCGCAAGGGATCGGTCTTTCCACACGAATTTTAGCGGCTGCCGCTCTGCAGTGTCGCCATATCCGCTTCCAGCTTTAGGGAATAACTTTCGCTTTGCAATGATTGCCATAAACCCGTGATGGCTAACCTCCGGCACTCCAACTGTGGTGTAACTACAACTCCCAGCATGCTCCATTCATTTCTATGGAGTTCTGAGAAAAGCCAAGCAGCTGTGCATCTTGGGAGTTGTAGTTTCACCACAGTGCGGGGGGTTAGCCCCCACTGCTTATAGACTGTGTGCCACCGACAGAGGGCAGGGCGAAGGCGGCCGCTAACAATGGCTGCTTCTTGGCTGATACCAGAAGACAACGGCTCAGTACACTCAGTACAAGAGCGGACATGCTGTCGAGGGCTCATCTCTATCACCTTCGGCATGGCGGCACACCTCCTGCTCTTGGGGGGCATTGGGGTGCAGCACAGCCGTGTATGCAGCCCCCGGGTGTCCCGCTGATGATTCCCGCTCCTTTAGACCAGTGCCTGGTAACAGATTTTTAATTGACCATTGTCCCGGCCGCTCGCCCGATCCCCGTACACGTGTGCGCTGTGAAGCGCTCCGCTTTGTGACCTTTAACAGCCTGGCAATTAGCCGCCACCCGTGCACATTCTTTGCATTCGGATTACAGCTCCTGGCAATGTAATGAGAGGACGACCCCCCCCCCCCTTCCTCTCCCCGTGCCCGGTATGACCACACTTATTCCAGCGGGAGCCCGAGAAGGCCGCCCCTCCCTCCTCGCCTGCGCGCGCGTGTGTTGCTAATACCTGCAAATTTAAAGCAATCACTTGACTCCTAGCGCCATAGAAACAAAGATCCAGCAGCGGGTATTTAAGATGAAAGATCTGATTACGAGGAGTAGCGGTGCTGAGGAGGTTATTATGTGTGCGCCGGGCGTGCGGGCTGTTCTCGCCAGCACTTCAGTGTCACTCATTCATGGAGGGGTCACGGTTCTGCCTGGTGGGGGAGGGTGGTACACAGAAAGTCTGCACAGAGGCTGCTGTGGACGCCATCTCTTTCCCCGGATCAGACGACTCATTTTTCATGCGCTGATCTGATCCCTGAGGGGTAATCAGCGCAATTGAATATTTTTCTAATTCAACCCCTCACAGATTTACAGGGGGGGCTGTGATTGCACTTAATACGCCCCTCGACTGTGTCACAATCACGAGGGAAGCTGAGATAGAAGGAGCTGTTTGTGGAGCTGTTTACACCGTCATTGGGCCTCTGGTCATCACAGCTTCCTCGGGGTCGGGGGTGACCGCGCATTCACCCCAAAAAAACTACCACCCCATTTTGTGAGCGAAGCAGCAGGCGTGTGGTGCGGTTTACCGCTGTATGACTGGTGCCTGTTACGCCTCTCCCCGTAGCCGGCTGTTCTCTATATACTCACCTGAAATGGTAAATCATCTCCGCGCTAAAGTTAATGGGTTAATTGCGGATTAATTAAAGGTCGCTCCGGATTGCAGCCGCTCAGTGACTCCTCTGCTCCGGGTTATTAACCAGGCCGCTGCCGGGAGGAGGACAGTTAACCCTTCCTGGGCAGAGCGTATGACGAACCCAGGACCCCGGTGCTGTATAAGCCATGCCGCCGCTCTGCTACAGAGACGTTAGGGATAGTAGTTGCCACAGCGTGAATATTTTTGCGTTCACACGTACATCACGCGCAGGGTAAAAGCTGACATTTGCGTGGACGTTGACGTCTTTTCTTTCGCCCACTTCCTCAGCCAACACCCAGCCACACAACCCCATCGTCCAAAAGCCATCTTCAGTGAAGTTCGTACTTCAGGGATCAGCCATCCTGGATGACGGCAGACGCCATACGCTGCCCCGCATGCGTGGTGTGCCGCTGTTCTGCGTCGCTCGCAGGTGGCGAGGAGAGACGGCAGATAATGAGCTTCTCCATATTCTCCGGACCCTTTCAAGATGAGAAATCTCAGAAGTGGGTCCATCCGAATTTTTATTGAAGTTGCTACAAAGATGCGGAGTGTTCATTACTGGGGTGTTCGTTCCTGCAGCAGCAGCGCGGGCGCTTTGATGTCCCGCCATCAATCTCTCCACTTCCATGAGTTGTCAGTTCCTTCTTATATCCCCGCTCATCCCGTTCCTCCTCTCTGCAGCTGCCACGCACCATACGCAAAATATATCGGGGGGGAAACGCTTAACTGGCAACTCCATAATCAAGTATTAACCATATCGCATCCAGAAGAGCTGGTGGCCTGCGCCGGCTCCTTTATTAGGATGGTTTTAGGGATTGCTATTCAAGCTGTTCTCTCAACTGAGGTCTTAAAGGGGTAGTCCGACCTGAGCATCCGCACAGCGCCTCCGCAGGGGAAATGAAGCATTGCAGGATGCCTTCTGCAGTCAGCGGGTCCACATTCTGCTGCAGATTTGCGTTAATGGTGGAGGGAGGAGCGCGGTGAGACCTGCGTGCAGTGACATACGGTTTACCTTCAGGCGCTTGGCAGACAATGGCGCACAGTCTGCAGTACAAAAGCTTTCACACAATGGTTCGTGCATGGCGCGGACTCCCGGGACTTCTCGTTTCTATATGTTTTTTATGTGACGGTTCTTCTAATGCATTCGCTTTGCTTGCGCTGATAATTGCTTTAATAAAAGGCCTCTTTTCGACATTGTACTGCGGGGCCCGGAGTGCGGCGCCCACCTTCATGCCAGCCATTCCTTTCATACAGTAATTGTTGACTGATTGCCCCGAGGATAATTGACGGTGTTTGTTCAGAGCCGCGGGGAGGGCAGAAAACCACGGCTATTCACAACGGGCACTTCACACGCGTCGCCAATCCTGCACAAATGTATCTGACTAATGGCTGCCCTTACAGGGGGTCATCTGCCGCCAGCTCCAGGTAACAGGCAGCGAATGGCCGTCTACACGTGCTGCCCTGGGCACATGCAGCCGCTGCTTTATCTCTAATTCCACAAGCTGCAGGAACCCATAGGTCTGCTCATCCTAAGCCTCCTGGTTCACAACTAGAATGTCAGAACCACAGTGAAAACTGTCCTGGGCAAAGGGGGTTGTAACAGCACTGACGTATTGAAGGGTTTCTGGGCGATGTCATGATATAACAGGCTATGGTTATGCCGAGAGACGTCCGCTGCTCGTGTCTTCGCTGATACATTGTAACAAGCTCTTCAGCTGTACAATGACGTCTTTGTCGTGTGTGTATTTCAGAGGTGGAGAAGGAGCTGGGGAAGAAAGGCTTAAGGGTGAATGTCAGCTGCCTGCTGCAGGCCCCCGAGCTGCCGACAAAGACCAGGACCACCCGAAGACTGACCGACAACAAGGATGATACCACAGATACCTCACACAGCAGGGGCGCCGCTGATCAGGGTAAGCACCAAGCACTTCTCCGCCACTGTAGGATCTGCATGTGCAGGAAGCCAGTCCTACATAAGGGTTAATGTAGCAGAAAGCAGGGGGCCCCATGATGGTGCTGAATTTGCACCGTGGACACAAGATGCCGAACATGGGGCCCTTCTCATTAGAAGGGCCCCGGAGCAGAAGCATGGACTTCCGCTATCTTCTATATGTCCTTAGCAGTAAGAAGTAGGTAAAGGCCAAACGTCCGCACCTCCAGTTCTGCCTAAATTTGAAGTCTTGGGACAGACGGGTTGTATAGAAGTGTCTACATGGCAACCAGACTGTCGGGCATTGCTCATCTGGGAGGCGCTTTCTCCTGCCTCACACACATAGAGGCGTATGTCCGTCCTCCGTGATTGTGTCTTCTGTCTCTTCCAGATGTTCTGGATCTGGAGCCGGCCGCTGTGTCTCCTCTTCTCCCTCGCAAGGAACGGACTGGCGCTGCAGATGTGGGGCCCGAGGACGACCGTCTGTTACCCAATAGTAAAAAGGCCAACCTCTTCAGCACACTGATCAAGAGGAAGAAGAAAACCGCCCCCACCCCTCCCAAGCGCAGCAGCTCCTTCCGTGAGATGGACCCGAGGTGCCTGGAAGGAGACGCCAGCAATGGAGGTGATGTAGATTCCATGAAGTTCCCGAGTAACGGGGCCACCATGACCAATGGCTCCGTGCAGGGGGGTACGCTCTTTTTAACCCCACACTGGAAAAAGTCCATCACGAGTGTCGGGCGGCAACCACCGCCGGGAGAAGAGGATGGGAGCAGCACCACCAGCAAACGCTTCCAGAGGTCGTCTTCTGCCTCGTGCATGCCCCATGGGTCCAAAGATATGGAGTGGAAGTCGGTCACTCTGCCCAGGGAAATGCCCTCCAGCAGGCACATGCTGGACCTGTCCGGAGGTGTCCAAAAAGCAGACAGGCCAGCTCTGCCTCGTAAAAGGGGCAACGAGGTCAAACCAGACCTGTCTAGTTCTAGGGGGGCGGTGACACCTCCTCCCCGCCTTCCCAAGAAGACCGAGGAGCCCACAGACGAAGTGTTTAAGGATACCGACCAAAGTCCGGGCTCCAGTCCTCCCAGTCTGACCCCAAAATTGCCACGTAGGAAACCTGGCGGCCCCTCGTCTTCCTCCCCCATACAAAAAGAGGAGAGCGGGAACATAAGAACTGCTTCAGAGTCCGTCTCCTCTGCTAAGGTGACCCCAGGCGCCGGCAGAACCGAGACGGACCACCGTCTCCGGAGACTCAAAGGAACAGAGTCGGCCGCCAAGGACAAAATGAAAGCGGCGAAGGTCAAACCGAGCCCACCTCTACCACTGTCCAGTCAGACCTCTCCGTCTTCCACCAGCACCAAGCCTTCAAAGATATCCTCCCAAAGCCTTAGCCACGACGCCAGCACAAACGAGCCAAAGCACAAGGCCGCAAACCAGAGCGAAGACCACTTGAGAACAAACCCAGCTGTGACGGACACCGCCAAGAAAGCTGCGCCACTGTCCACCGCCAAGCCCCTATCCACGGAGAAGCGGGCCGCGGTTCAGACGGGGATCGACCAACCTCAGCCACCCACGTCCTCCTCCACCGCCTTCATTCCACTCATCTCCACTAGAGTTTCCTTGCGTAAAACCCGCCAACCTCCCGAGAAGCTGCTAAGCGGAGCAGTCACCAAGGAGACGTTGCTGGAGAGCACTGAGTGCCTACGGGCCGCCATCAGCCGGAACTCTGAGCAGATGGCCAGCCACAGCGCCGTGCTGGAGGCCGCCAAAAACCTCCACGCCTTCTGCACCTGCTACGTGGACTCCATTCAGCAGATGAGGAACAAGTTTGCTTTCAGAGAAGCCATGAGCAAGTTGGAGAACAGCCTCCGGGACCTTCAGATATGCCCCGCCGCCGCCACCACGGCAGGAGGACCGGCCACGTCTCAGGACTTTACCAAGCTGCTCTCGTCTGTCAAAGAGATAAGCGACGTGGTTCAGAGGTAGCATCTCAGACGTCAGGTGGGCCTCGCACCCCACGTTTCTGCTCTACGTAATGGACGGTGGTCTTGACACTAAAGCTATGCATCCTACGTTGGTGGCCTGCGCCGTGCCGCCCGGTATCTTCACCCCCTTCTACATGACACGGACCGTCAAGGTCTACAGGTTTCCTCCACCCGTAACTGGCAGAATGAACGCTCTACGGCGCTGGGATCCCCCATCAGCCTCTGCCTTGTCTAACACTGCTACATCCCAACGGCCACTGCCGCAGCACCAGGTATCGAGGGGGACGGGGGGGCGTGTCCCCTCCCCCACTGCACATAGCAAAGAGCCAAGGAGCGCCTGGCTCCTGAGACATTCCGACAACCAGACCCTCAGCACATAAGCGGCTACACTGTAGCATTCCGTTATCTCTACCTTTCCCAAGTGCCCTCGGCTCCAGGGGTGTCCGCCCGCGCCGGCGTACCATAGCGTGGCGTCTGTGCAGAGATGCAGTGGACGAGCCGTCTGTAGGGGGCGCTGAGAACTTGATGATTTTTAAGTGCAATTTCCTTTTTCCCTATGTATTATTCTTTTAAAACCAAAAACAGGTGGACTGCGTGAAGGTGGCGGCGACCACGCTCCCCAGTATTGCCATAGGCACATCCGCCAGGGTCCGTGACGGTCAGGGGCCCCGAGTACATGCAATCCAAGTACCTCACAAGTGCCCCTCCCCCACAAGTGACTGAACCAGCAGTGCCTCCCACCTATGGTGCCCATTGAGTAAACTATGTATTAAACTGTCTCTCATGCCAGCTGTGTCTGTATCATCCTCTTCCTCTCATCCGTGCATCCATCTTGTCCTCCTCCTCTCTCCTGTGAGTCCGCCTCTCTCTCTTCCTCTCTCCTGTGAGTCCGCCTCGCTCTCCTCCTCTCTCCTGTGAGTCCGCCTCGCTCTCCTCCTCTCTCCTGTGAGTCCGCCTCGCTCTCCTCCTCTCTCCTGTGAGTCCGCCCTCGCTCTCCTCCTCCTCCTCCCTCTGCCTCGCTCTCCTGAGTCCGCCTCGCTCTCCTCCTCTCTCCTGTGAGTCCGCCTCGCTCTCCTCCTCTCTCCTCCTCGCTCTCCTCCTGAGTCCGCCTCGCTCTCCTCCTCTCTCTCCTGTGAGTCCGCCTCGCTCTCCTCCTCTCTCCTGTGAGTCCGCCTCGCTCTCCTCTCTCTCCTGTGAGTCCGCCTCGCTCTCCTGTGAGTCCGCCTCGCTCTCCTCCTCTCTCCTCCGCCTCGCTCTGTGAGTCCGCCTTCTCCTGCTCTCCTGTGAGTCCGCCTCGCTCTCCTGTGAGTCCGCCTCGCTCTCCTGTGAGTCCGCCTCGCTCTCCTGTGAGTCCGCCTCGCTCTCCTGTGAGTCCGCAGTCCGCCTCGCTCTCCTGTGAGTCCGCCTCGCTCTCCTGTGAGTCCGCCTCGTGAGTCTCGCTCTCCTGTGAGTCCGCCTCGCTCTCCTGTGAGTCCGCCTCGCTCTCCTGTGAGTCCGCCTCGCTCTCCTGTGAGTCCGCCTCGCTCTCCTGTGAGTCCGCCTCGCTCTCCTGTGAGTCCGCCTCGCTCTCCTGTGAGTCCGCCTCGCTCTCCTGTGGTCCGCTCTCTTCCTGTGCGTCCGCCTCGCTCTCCTCCTCTCTCCTGTGCGTCCGCCTCGCTCTCCTCCTCTCTCCTGTGTGGCTGTCTCGCCCCTCTTCCCCCTCTCCTGTCCTCCCGCCTCGCTGTGTTCCCCTCCACCGTCGTTTCCGATATCTCTGTATACATTAACATGTTTTTTCCTCCTTTGTACGAGTTTTATACGTAAATATGTAAATGTACAGATGTTCCGCGCACACGTAGATGCCTTCCTTGTTAAAAGGTTCCCCTCTGGCCCTGAAATGGTTAAGGTGCCTGTAATAATGGCGGCTGAGCTTGGTTCTGCGGATACTGTGCTGCCAACGTGACCAGTCCAAGGCCGGCCACCATTTATTACTTTTTTTTTTTTTTTTTTAATCGCCTTTCAGTGTCAGAGGTCGTGCCTGCTTCGTGCTGGTCACGCCCCCTCCAGCAGAGCGTGCCAGCGTCCTGCCAGCCGTGGTAACCAGTGCCTTTTCAGTCGCCGCCGGTGCCTAGTTAGCCGCTATGTGCATCCCAGTACCGGTAAGACCGAGCTGTCTAGTAATTGTCACGCTGTACGGTCCACCTTCAGTGTGCAACAACCGATAACGTGACCGTGCGAGCGTCCCGGCCGCCATTTACAGCTCACATATAGAACAAAACTGCACAAACAGCGGAGTAAATATACAAAAATACTTAAAGGGCATCTGTCAGCAGTTCTGTCCCTCTGACCCCGGCTGACCTGTTACATGTGCACCGGCAGCTGAAGACATCTGTGTTGGTCCCATGTTCATATGTGCCCGCATTGCTGAGAAAAATGATGTTTTACTATATGCAAATGAGCCTCTAGGAGCAATGGGGGCGTTACCGTTACACCTAGTGGCTCTGCTCTCTCACACCCTCTGCACTTTGATAGGGGCCTGGTAGTGAAAGCGTCATCATGCCAGGTCCTGTCAATCACAGTGCAGAGGGTGCGGCAGTTGCAGCGAGAGCAGAGCCTCTAGGTGTAATGGCACCGCCCCCGTTGCTCCTAGAGGCTCATTTGCATATATTAAAACATAATTTTTCTCAGCAATGCAGACACATGGAACATGGACCAACACGGATGCCTTCAGCTGCAGGGTGCACATGTAACAGGTCAGCCGATGTTATAGGTAGAAAACTGCTGACAGATGCCCTTTATCTGTCACACTCCTAGTTCTGAAGCTGCTAATGGAAACAGTCAGCAAACTTGTTGTCAGAGACCCTGTCCTGTCATTGAGGGCGGTTTGTTTTCCAGAATGCAAATCAGCAGAGTAAGGTCTGTGCAGATACTGAAGGAACAGGGAATGCTGGGAGATTTCAGCTCTGAAGCTTCAGAATTCAGCTCTGCAGTGTAATCCAGGATGTGACATAGGATCAGGAATGGTGTAGATTATTTCTATATGTGACCTACCGTATGGCTCTTTTAGTCGAGGAGATAACGCAGTGTAATAAAGCGGCTCATATTTATTTATACCGCTGAACGCTCTCGCTGAGAAGGTTATTCATTATGGCGGTCCTGTGTGTCACTAGACAGAGGGTCGTTCCAGGACGGCTTCTCCGGTACCAGCGTGGCAGCCGTTTACTAGAGCACGGCACTACCAGGGACCAGCGAGACGTTTCACCGCTCCGTAAAACACAAAGACACAACTCAGACCTGGCGAGTCGATTTGCTCCTCTCCAGACCTAGCACTCAGGTGGCAGAGCGGGGGCAGCAGTCAGTCCAATATGTGAAGTGGGTGCCCCGTCCCGTCTGCAATAAAGGGCCACAAGGTACGGCGTGTATAAATGTATAATGTACACCTGCGCTTACACCTGTCACGTCTCTCGATGATGTCACTTCCTGTACAGAACTTTTTTCTCTACTTCCTGTGATGTCACTTCTGTGGCACTTTTACAATTTTGTCAAAATACAAGACATTTACATAGTCCCGCCTCCCGTGTCTTATTTAAAGTGACGTTATAGAGAAGTCATTTTGTGATACAAAACTTGCTTCCATTCTGCAGTGGTTTGTGGATGCGGCCTGCAGTGTAAAGAATGGTGCTCGACACGGTTACTTTTAAAACTTTAAAGGGGTACTCCCATCACAAAACAGGACTTCCTTCCCCTTCTGCCTGGATGAGGTGGTCAGTGCTGTTTTGTTTGCACTGACCGGTCTGCTGCCACCATGGTCCTGACTACTTTTAGCTGCTGCATCTCGGGGGCACCATCTGATATATATGGCATATATATATTAAACATAAAAAATTGGCTATAGGAGTACCCCTTTAAATCCTCCATTCTTTATACTGCAGGCTGCATCTAGTGAACTGAAAATAAGTAAATGGAGGAACAAGGTTTTCATTATGAAATGGTGGACCCCTAAAATGTGGGATTTTTTTTTTTTTTTTTTTTTTTTTTTTTGGGGGGGGGTTTAAGGCTGTTTTTGTTTTTGTTTTTTTTAAGCCCTTCTAGTAGTATAAGTGCCCCTCACCCTAAATGGGAGCCAGCCTTGTTCTGCACCCCAGGGCCCACATTGTCAGATTTGCAGTATCTCCGATCCAGGAGACAGGAAGTTCCAGGGGAGTGGCCTATCAGGAACTGTTACATGGAACTTCCTCTTCCTGCTGGTCTTCTATTTCTGAGCGTGCTGCCCCCTGCAGTCAGGGAGGAGTACTGCCTGCACATGTACTGGGGGATTACAGGCCGCAGTAAGTAAATAATACCGCCCAACTCCAACCTTGTCTGCAGATGAGTGAATGGCAGCGGAGTATTGTGTACTCTATCGATCCGGCGCCTGTTGACTTTGGGTGGAGGGTGTGAGGGTATTAGAAATGAGGCGCTCGCTCCACACGATTTCTCACAGCTTAATCAGCCTCCAAAATCTATACTTTCCCATGATGGGAGAATCGGGGCCTCCGTGTCTGAGGAGCGGGGGAGGGGAAGATTGACAACTGGTATAATTACATTAACTCTTTCACTGTGGATGTGGTTAGTACCTGTCATGGCTCATCCATCTCAAAGGATGCTGAGAATCTAAAGGGCCGGTATCCCTGAAATCTGCAGCTTGTAATAGTGCAGGGAGTGTAATAATAAGTGATCTCAGACGAACAGCTCTAAACTTGATATCTGAAGCGTTATAATAGGGTCTCAGCACTGGAGATATAACGTAGTAGTTGTCATGGGGGCAGGAAGATTTCAGTCTTCAGTCATCCTCTCCTCTGAAATGTCTGATAACAGGGAGCAATAGATTGTATTCTCCTGTCCTACAGTCATCCTCTCCCCTGAAATGTCTGATAACAGGGAGCAATAGATTGTATTCTCCTGTCCTACAGTCATCCTCTCCCCTGAAATGTCTGATAACAGGGAGCAATAGATTGTATTCTCCTGTCCTAACAGTCATCCTCTCCCCTGAATGTCTGATAACAGGGGGCAATAGATTGTATTCTCCTGTCCTACAGTCATCCTCTCCCTGAAATGTCTGATAACAGGGAGCAATAGATTGTATTCTCCTGTCCTACGGTCATCCTCTCCCCCAGAAATGTCTGTTAACAGGGAGCAATAGATTGTATTCTCCTGTCCTACAGTCATCCTCTCCTCTGAAATGACTGATAACAGGGAGCAATAGATTGTATTCTCCTGTCCTACAGTCATCCTCTCCCCTGAAATGTCTGATAACAGGGAGCAACAGATTGTATTATCCTGCCCTACAGTCATCCTCTCCTCTGAAATGACTGATAAAAGGGATCAATAGACTGTATTCTCCTGTCCTACAGTCATCCTCTCCCCTGAAATGTCTGATAACAGGGAGCAATAGACTGTATTCTCCTGTCCCTACAGTCATCCTCTCCTCTGAAATGCTGATAACAGGGAGCAATAGATTGTATTCTCCTGTCCTACAGTCATCCTCTCCCCTGAAATGTCTGATAACAGGGAGCAATAGATTGTATTCCTCCTGTCCTACAGTCATCCTCTCCCCTGAAATGTCTGATAACAGGGAGCAATAGATTGTATTCTCCTGTCCTACAGTCATCCTCTCCCCTGAAATGTCTGATAACAGGGAGCAATAGATTGTATTCTCCTGTCCTACAGTCATCCTCTCCCCTGAAATGTCTGATAACAGGGAGCAATAGATTGTATTCTCCTGTCCTACAGTCATCCTCTCCCTGAAATGTCTGATAACAGGGAGCAATAGATTGTATTCTCCTGTCCTACAGTCATCCTCTCCTCTGAAATGTCTGATAACAGGGAGCAATAGATTGTATTCTCCTGTCCTACAGTCATCCTCTCCCCTGAAATGGCTGATAACAGGGAGCAATAGATTGTATTCTCCTGTCCTACAGTCATCCTCTCCTCTGAAATGTCTGATAACAGGGAGCAATAGATTGTATTCTCCTGTCCTACAGTCATCCTCTCCCCTGAAATGGCTGATAACAGGGAGCAATAGATTGTATTCTCCTGTCCTTACAGTCATCCTCTCCTCTGAAATGTCTGATAACAGGGAGCAATAGACTGTATTCTCCTGTCCTACAGTCATCCTCTCCCTGAAATGTCTGATAACAGGGCAATAGATGTATTCTCCTGTCCTACAGTCATCCTCTCCTCTGAAATGGCTGATAACAGGGACAATAGTTGTATTCTCCTGTCCTACAGTCATCCTCTCCTCTGAAATGCTGATAACAGGGAGCAATAGATTGTATTCTCCTGTCCTACAGTCATCCTCTCCCCTGAAATGGCTGATAACAGGGAGCAATAGATTGTATTCTCCTGTCCTACAGTCATCCTCTCCTCTGAAATGTCTGATAACAGGGAGCAATAGATTGTATCTCCTGTCCTACAGTCATCCTCTCCCCTGAAATGTCTTGATAACAGGGAGCAATAGATGTATTCTCCTGTCCTACAGTCATCCTCTCCTCTGAAATGTCTGATAACAGGAGCAATAGATTGTATTCTCCTTCCTACAGTCATTCCTCTCCCCTGAAATGGCTGATAACAGGGAGCAATAGACTGTATTCTCCTGTCCTACAGTCATCCTCTCCCCTGAAATGTCTGATAACAGGGAGCAATAGATTGTATTCTCCTGTCCTACAGTCATCCTCTCCCCTGAAATGGCTGATAACAGGGAGCAATAGACTGTATTCTCCTGTCCTACAGTCATCCTCTCCTCTGAAATGTCTGATAACAGGGAGTAATAGATTGTATTCTCCTGTCCTACAGTCATCCTCTCCTCTGAAATGGTTGATAACAGGGAGTAATAGATTGTATTCTCCTGTCCTACAGTCATCCTCTCCTCTGAAATGGCTGATAACAGGGAGCAATATCTTAGGTTCAGGGTAGCGGTAATATTCGTGTTATTCACGACTGTACCATTTACTTTGTTACTATGTTCTGAGGCTGTTATGATGTTATTAATTACCCTGCAGTAGGTAAAGTGCGGTTTTATTTTGCGGCTGTCGGTCCCATTTGATGGAATTACATAATTCTAGGGCCCGGCGTCGTGCTGTGGGGTTCCTCTGCTCGGGCGGTATTATCCATACATTACATTAGTGCAGCACAAAGGTGACGGTCGGCGCCACTAATGCACTTATATTATAGGATTACGGTCACCTCCGGCCGTTCATATAACTCGTTATTTCAGATGGAGGCTCCGCCCCTGAGTCGTCTCCTGAAGACATTTCTGAGTACTCGGCCTCCCACGCAGGTAAGTGACACTGGGGGACCACCACTAATGGCCCCTATTCATTACAAAATAGCATAGACATCTGCATATATGTTGCTGTGTCAGTCTTTACTGCCATACTCGAATTCTTTTCATGACAGAAGCATCTCACCTATATAAGGTGTCATAGCTGGTTTTTACAGGTGTCTTCCTGGACAGCTTAGTGTTCAGCAGTATGGCAGCCTTTATGGCCCCCCGGAGAGGTAGTCACCCAGCTTTCCCATGCTCCTGATGAAGCATCAGCCTTCTACATATGTAGTTCTGTAGGAGAAAAGAATGGAACTCTTTCAAGGTCCTAAGAAAGTTAGCTGACAACTGTTATGGCTTCTGCACTGCTGACACCCAGCTTTCCTGGGATCAGATAGAACTGTATAATCGGTAGTGTAAGAGACTCTCCCCTCCCCCACATCCCTGTGTAAGGACAGTTTATCACCGGGCACAGCTTCCCTCTCCTCCGCCATATGGTGACATTTTGTAGGAGACCTTAGAGACGCATTAACCTCCTGAGAAACTGCAAATCTTAAGATCTATGTGACCAGCGCCCATCTGGGACCTATGTGTTCAGCAGGGCAGAGTCGGAGCTGATGCCCTGAGATACATGCATGACATCCTGTACTAACCCTATGTACAGTGAGCAGAATAGTGAGTGCAGCTCTGGAGTATAATACAGGATGTAACTCAGGATCAGTACAGGATAAGTAATGTATGTACACAGTGACTGCACCAGCAGAATAGTGAGTGCAGCTCTGGAGTATAATACAGGATGTAACTCAGGATCAGTACAGGATAAGTAATGTATGTACACAGTGACTGCACCAGCAGAATAGTGAGTGCAGCTCTGGAGGATAATACAGGATATAACTCAGGATCAGTACAGGATAAGTAATGTATGTACACAGTGACTGCACCAGCAGAAATAGTGAGTGCAGCTCTGGAGTATAATACAGGATGTAACTCAGGATCAGTACAGGATAAGTAATGTGTGTACACAGTGACTGCCACCAGCAGAATAGTGAGTGCAGCTCTGGAGTATAATACAGGATGTAACTCAGGATCAGTACAGGATAAGTAATGTATGTACACAGTGACTGCACCAGCAGAATAGTGAGTGCAGCTCTGGAGTATAATACAGGATGTAACTCAGGATCAGTACAGGATAAGTAATGTATGTACACAGTGACTGCACCAGCAGAATAGTGAGTGCAGCTCTGGAGGATAATACAGGATATTAACTCAGGATCAGTACAGGATAAGTAATGTATGTACACAGTGGACTGCACCCAGCAGAATAGTGAGTGCAGCTCTGGAGTATAATACAGGATGTAACTCAGGATCAGTACAGGATAAGTAATGTGTGTACACAGTGACTGCACCAGCAGAATGTGAGTGCAGCTCTGGAGTATAATACAGGATTAACTGAGGTCAGTACAGGATAAGTAATGTACGTACACAGTGACTGCACCAGCAGAATAGTGAGTGCAGCTGTGGAGTATAAATACAGGATGTAACTTCAGGATCAGTACAGGATAAGTAATGTATGTACACAGTGACTGCACCAGCAGAATAGTGAGTGCAGCTCTGGAGTATAATACAGGATGTAACTCAGGATCAGTACAGGATAAGTAATGTATGTACACAGTGACTGCACCAGCAGAATAGTGAGTGCAGCTCTGAAGTATAATACAGGATGTAACTCAGGATCAGTACAGGATAAGTAATGTATGTACACAGGGACTGCACCAGCAGAATAGTGAGTGCAGCTCTGAAGTATAATACAGGATGTAACTCAGGGTCAGTACAAGATAAGTAATGTATGTACACAGTGACTGCACCAGCAGAATAGTGAGTGCAGCTCTGAAGTATAATACAGGATGTAACTCAGGATCAGTACAGGATAAGTAATGTATGTACACAGTGACTGCACCAGCAGAATAGTGAGTGCAGCTCTGGAGTATAATACAGGATGTAACTCAGGGTCAGTACAAGATAAGTAATATATGTACACAGTGACTGCACCAGCAGAATAGTGAGTGCAGCTCTGGAGTATAATACAGGATGTAACTCAGGATCAGTACAGGATAAGTAATGTATGTACACAGTGACTGCACCAGCAGAATAGTGAGTGCAGCTCTGGAGTATAATACAGGATGTAACTCAGGATCAGTACAGGATGAGTGATGTAATGTATACAGGCTTTCCATTGTATGTTCCTTTTGTATGTAACATGTTTATTTACTAGTTAAATGTAAAAATAATGTTATATATGTCGGGTTAGGGTAATCCTGAGATTTAAAAAACAAGTTCCAGGCTGCAGCCTTTGTTCTTTTTCTTATTTTCAGACCCTTTGGTATTTATTACCCGCTCTTACTCTCAGACTTTTCTGATGGGGGTGTTCCTCCAGTGATACGTGTTGCACATGAGGTGTGCGTCCAGAATGCTGCTTTCTTCTCTAGCTCTCATGTATTGGCACCTGAGGAATCTACCATCTTCTGTCAGACCCTGCTGCTGAGGTATTTGTGATTCCACTGCCACCATCTACACTGACACTAGTCTGACCTAGGCAGATCCCGGACCCACGGACTGGTCACCCTAAGCGTTGGCGAGGCGTTCTTTCATCCTTGTGCACTTTTTTGTGACTTGATATTTTGCATTGGGTCGGGTGATCAGCTGAACGATGTGGGGGTTGGACATCAAACACAATGCTATGCAGTACCGGGATGAGGGGGTGCGAGGGGCACCAATATTGGTAGATCCTAGAGATCCCGGCCGCAGGAGAAAAGTCACGTGACACCACGCTGCTGAGACATTACCGTGTATTTATAAATACAAGATACAAAAGAAATTCCTATAAAATAATTAACATCTGATGATACATTGTTACATCTTCTCTGAAATCCCAACTGCGCGGTAACCAGAGCGGCGTGATATTAAAGGGACACTCCAGTCTTCTCATTTACTGCTGATGACATCATCACATGATGCATCCCTAAGGGGGTGGAGCCTGAAATGGGAAAATAGTTGTCAAGTAGAAAGGAAACGTTCAACATGAGAGACGAGGTTTTCTCCTTGACTGGAGTTTTTCTTTAGTAATCGCCGTCAGTTTCGGGAGCCATTTTTATGATTTGGGAAAAGGAATAAAACAAACAAAGTGGACTTCCCCTTTAAATGTGCACTACATTTCGTCAGCCGAGAGCTTTGTCTTGGATTTGTCGCCCTTTTATCTTTTGATACTGAAGACGTTATCGATTGTTTGAGTTTGGATTCTGCCGGTGTTTGCTGAGATGTTGAGGTTGCAGGACGGCGCCGGTGACTTTTACACTGGAGGCTCAGAGGGGATGAAGAAGAGATCGAAAACTGATTAGAAGGGTTCCCGCAGGGCGCTGACCTATCGCCTCCCGAATCGGAAGCTGAAGCCGCCTTTCTTTCGGTTGTACCCGTTGAGTTCCTCGGCCAGTGACCCCAGGGCGGTGGCGCTGCGCTCCTCCAGTTCTGGCTCCGATTTTTCCATCTCGTTCTCTTTCTCTCTCCTTCCGAACCTGAAGCGGAATCCGGCCCTCTCCTTCCCGAAGCCTTGAAGCTCCTTGGCCACGCTGAACAGTGACGTTGGGTCTGTAGATTTCTTATCTCTGGGGCCCCCAAGCTGTAGGAAGGGCCCCGAAAGATCTGCATCCTTGTCAGGAAGGAGCTGCCAGAAGAGGATTCTCTCCAGAGGGACCTGGTCCTCCATGACATCCTGCAGGCTACAGCTGAACCCCAAAACTAGGAGCAGCAGGAGGGAAACGCCCTGTGCACCCCGCATCTAGGAGACAGGATGGCAAGTGTCACTGTAGGGAGGGTATCACACATCATAGGATGAGATACACAGCAGACTGTATCACACAGGATAGGATGAGATACACAGCAAACTGTATCACACAGGATAGGATTAGATACACAGCTCAGCAGGCAGTATCACACATCATAGGATTAGATACATAGCTCAGCAGGCAGTATCACACAGGATAGGATTAGATACACAGCAGACTATCATATCATCGGATGAGATACACAGCAGACTGTACCACACATCATAGGATGAGATACATCGCAGACTGTATCACATATCATAGGATTAGATACACAGCAGACTGTATCACACAGGATAGGATTAGATACACAGCTCCACAGACTGTATCACACAAGATAGGATGAGATACACAGCAAACTGTATCACACATGATAGGATGAGATACACAGCAAACTGTATCACACATCATAGGATTAGATACACAGCAAACTGTATCACACATCATAGGATTAGATACACAGCAAACTGTATCACACATCATAGGATTAGATACACAGCAAACTGTATCACACATCATAGGATTAGGGACACAGCTCAGCAGACAGTATCACACATGATAGGATGAGATGCTCAGCAGACAGTATCACACAGGATAGGGTTAGATACACAGCTCAGCAGGCAATATCACACAGGATAGGGTTAGATACACAGCTCAGCAGGCAGTATCACACAGGATAGGATTAGATATACATCTTAGCAGACAGTATCACACATGATAGGATTAGATACACAGTTTAGCAGACAGGATCACACATGATATGATTAGGTACACAGCTCAGCAGACAGTATCACACATGATATGATTAGATACACAGCTCAGCAGACAGTATCACACATGATAGGATTAGATATAGATCTTAGCAGACAGTATCACACATGATAGGATTAGATACACAGTTTAGCAGACAGGATCACACAGGGCAGGATTAGATACACAGCTCAGCAGGCAGTATAACACCTGATAGGATTAGATACACAGCTCAGCAGACTGTATCACACATTATAGGATTAGATACACAGCTTAGCAGACAGTATCACACATTATAGGATTAGATACACAGCTCAGCAGACAGTATCACACATTATAGGATTAGATACACAGCTCAGCAGACAGTAACATGAACTAGGCTTATTCTCCAGTTACATCCAGAGCTGCATTCAGAATTCTTCTTTCTTGGCAGTGTGTTGTGGAGCTGTAGTGACACTTAGGCCTCTTTCACACGAGCGAGTTTTCCGCGCGGGTGCAATGCGTGATGTGAACGCATTGCACCCGCACTGAATCCTGACCCATTCATTTCAATAGGTCTTTTCAGATGAGCGTTTTTTTTCACGCATCACTTCTGCGTTGCGTGAAAATCGCAGCATGTTCTATATTCTGCATTTTTCACGCAGCCCTGGCCCCATAGAAGTGAATGGGGCTGCGTTAAAAACGCATTGCATCCGCAAGCAAGTGCGGGTGCAATGCGTTTTTCACTGATGGTTGCTTAGAAATGTTGTTTGTAAACATTCAGTTTTTTTTCACGCGCGTGAAAAACGCATCAAAACGCATTGCACCCGCGAGTTTTCCTGAACGCATCCGGACCGAATCCGCGACGCTCGTGTGAAAGAGGCCTTAAGGATAAGCTTTTAGATTTCTTGCCAAGTATCAGTGAGCAGAATTGTGTGTGCAGCTCTGGAGGTGACTGGAGGTTTAGTGGCGCGGTATAAGGATTTTCCGGGGGATCTAGTAGATCTCTGCTCATCCCGTGTAGGGGGATCTCTGCTCGTTGTTGTATTCCAGAGCTTTATTTATATTGTTCTCAGTTTCAAAAGGATGTTGTGGCCCCTGAAGCCCTGAGTGGGGGCCGCACTGCTTCAGAAGACGACGGTCACCCCTTTGGCTTTTATACAAAGCCGCAGAATTTATAATATGAAGAATTGGGAGGGTCGGAGCTTCAGCAGTGTGCAGAGACAGCGGCCCCGGGGGTCCTCCTTACATAAACCTGCGCTCTCCCCTCGGGGTGTCTGAGGCCGCAGTACGGAGGACGACACCTCAAAGACGTTTCACATAACGGCAGCGCGATGGGAATTCTAATCAGACTCCTCTGTTCACACCGCAACCCCACAGGCCTCAGACTACGCTCTGAACATCGATTTTTCTTTCCAGACTATAAATCTTCATAAGAGGTTTAATAATTTTCCAAATCTTTTCCTCTTGCATTAAACCGCGTTTTATTCTCCAGTCACATCCAGAGCTGCGTTCACCATTCTACTGGGAATCTGCACCTAAAGGTGCGGTTCAGGGATGGTGCCCTGTGGATATTGTAGATAGGCATTGACCGGCAGAGGGCCGCGCAGCTTAAGGACCCATGCACATGACCGCATGTATTTTGCGTAACAGAACAGCTGGTCCCTAATAGAACAGTCCTGTCCTTGTCCGTAATGCGGATAATAATAGGACATGCGGACATACGAAAACGAATGCACACGGAGTAACTTCTATTTTTTTTTTTTTGCGGACCCATTAGTTCTGCATATCGTCCGCAAAAAAAACTGAACTGACACGGAAAGAATATAAGTTCGTGTGCATGAGCCCTAACAGGAGAAGTTGAATTTTAAATGCGACTTTGGATGTGATTGGAGTATAAAACATAATGTGACTCTGGATCTGTGAAGGTTGGTCCTTATCAGGAGATTCATCCTGTACCTTAAAGGCGCAGTACATGTCAGCCGCTCATCCTTGGCCCCCGCTGACCCCTGGCCCTTCCAGGATGCTGATAAATCAGAATCGGCAGCGGATGATTATGCGCTATGCTAATGGCGGGCAGGATGAGCGCCGTTATCTGTGACTCCGGACAGTGATACATTGTGTCCTCCGTCTCTGCAACTCGGCACAAACCGCTACAAATAATGCAAAAGGATTCCGCGGGATTTAAAGGGGCAGAACTGATACACTGTGTTACACCTAATGTGGAGTTTCAGGGGGCGGGGCGTGACTACCTATTAGACACTTGTATGCAAATAAAGCTTGATGATTGTAGAATGAAAAGTTCTGCTAATTTCTAATAGACTTTGTCAACGCTTTAAGATCTCTGCTTGCTGTCAGTGAATGGAAAAATTGTTGTTGACCTCCAGAGGCTGAAAACCTGTCTCGCCCAATTACTATACAGGTGGGTGGCCCCTAATGGCGCTGCCGCCAGTACTGACCGGAGGGTCCGCCAATGATGGTGGGTTAAGGATCTGAAATCTGGTTGAGTCTATGGGGGGGTCGGGATACCCCGTGGGTGATGTGACCCCCTCAGCCTCTGCTTTCACCTTCAGACGTTCAGCGAGTAAACCGCAGGGCGAGCGCCACTCCCTCGTCATGGTAACCTCCAGCGGACGCCATGATTCATTTCACCTGCTGCCCCGCAAGGTTGCGGCATCGGTTTCAGCTTTCAATTAATTCCGTATGAAATGTGATCTGTTCTCGTTGGGTCTGGGCTTAAATTATGGTTCACGACTCCTCACCATAAAACCGTAGTAATGTCGCCACAGATGCAGCGGCATGGTGAATCAGCTCAGGTCAGCCCGGGGGTGTATGGACTAAACCATCATAGTTCAGGAGAAACAATAGTTGGAGACTCAAATATTCGAAGACCTTTGGCTCGTAGGAAGGGGGCGTGGCCCTGACAACCTTCAGAAGTTGACATTAAACTGAAGAACTTCGTCTCCTGTATTAGGCGCAGGGACTTTACATCTATACGGTAGCACCACGGATAAGCTGAGATGCGAACAGAGTAAATATCAGCACTGGGTGGAGTTACCCTTTAAATGAGATTTCCTTTCTGCTATTTGCACCTGCTGCTTTCTCTTCCTGCTCCGCCATAATGTAAGCGCAAATCTGCGAGCGGCTTATCAATAAATCCCTGCGGAGACGCTCTGCTTCACCCGCCTCCAAGCTGTTAACCTTCTCCACCTACATCCGGAGACACGAGGGTCCGGGCAATGAAAGCGAGGAGAATCTGTCATTGACCGTGTCATGAGAAGATGCAGATTTCAATATTTGTGTAAAATTATAAAATAAATGAAAAAAATGCTATAAATTAAAATAATGCAGTGCAGATAATACAGAGAAAAGAATGAATGCAGGAAAAATACAAAAAAATTAATATGTTATTACAGAAAATATACTAATTAATAAATTCTGCAAAAAAAAAACAAAAAGAAACACAAACAATCCAGTAAAAACAAATAACTGTAAAATAATCAAAATAACGGAATATAAATTTAAAAATCTGGTAAATAAAATTTAAAAAAAAAAAGGCAATGAGCAGGCAACTTTCTAAGGAAATGCTAAAAAATTAGTTCAATAATAAAAAATAAATAAATAAAAAATAAAAACATAAATTACACAAATGCAGTAGACAATACAATAAAGTAATGTGTAAAATAAAAATGTGCTCAATGTTAAGAAATATAAAGGTATGGTAAAATATTCCAGCAATGAAAATAATACACTAAAGTAAAGTAAAAAAATGTTAAAAAAAAACCTTGTAAAATATGGTAAAAATAAAATTAAAAATTAATAAACATAATAAATTACATAATTGCGTAAACATAATGTGAAATATGAAAAAATCTAGCAAAACTAGAAAATAGTTTTGAGCTTTGCTGTGTGTTGTGTTGTTGAAAAAAAAGGGGCGATTCTACAGAAACCTAATAAAAAATTCAAAAGCTATACTAAAATCATCTAAATGTATAAATATAGCATCTACAAAAATCTAGTAACTATGAAAAAAACTTTATAAAATAATAGTACAAAAAAGTACAAGACTAATATACAAAATGTAAAAAAACAAACTTAAGAATCCAGTAAAATAAAAAAAGTCATAAATAACATAATAAAAAATCTTAAAGCTAACTTTTTTAACAAAAACTAATCGCCGCACACTTGCAGGTGTATAAATGGGGAGTGAATATTATCACTGGGGCCTTTTTTTTTTTTTTTTTGCAGGATTGTAGGAGAATAAACAGGTAAGCGCATTTTCCTGGCTCTTTGGTAATGGATCTGTTTAATGCATTAGATTGCAGAAGAAGGATTCCCAGGGAGCTGGCGCAGCAGCGGGGATTGAGCGCTTGGCCTGGAGCGCGCCGGGTTCACTTCATTAGGGTATTGATTTTAGATATAAGAACAGAGTAACGATATTCTCAGGAAGATACAGGCCGAGCCGCAATATTAGATTTACATTATCATATTAATTAGTGCGGGGGTGGGGGAGCAGCTGCAGTACAGCCCCTCACACCTGCACGTGCTTAACCTCTATAGACATGGCTGCCTGTAGCCCCCAGAGACAAAACTCATTAAAATCATGACATTCTCTCAGAATTTGGTAAAGTAATACTAAGCGGTCACTAATCAGTACAATGACAGGTAAAAAAACGACCCAATATCTAGAAGGGGTGAATTATCATTACTCTATATGTATAGATAAATGGTAGAATTGCTACTGCCAGCAGCCACCACTAGGAGCTCACTATATACACATTATACAACCATCGATGGGGGCTCAGGAGATTACTACATACAGATATATACAGCCACCACTAGAGGGAGCTCAGGAGATTACTACATACAGATATATACAGCCACCACTAGAGGGAGCTCAGGAGATTACTACATACAGATATATACAGTCACCACTAGAGGGAGCTCAGGAGATTACTACATACATAATATACAGCCACCACTAAGAGGGAGCCTCAGGAAGATAACTACATACAGATATTATCAGCCACCATCTAGAGGGCAGTTCAGGGAGATTACTACAGTACAGATATATACAGCCACCACTAGAGGGAGCTCAGGAGATTACTCACATACAGATATATACACGCCACCGCACTAGAGGGAGCTCAGGAGACTACTACATACAGATATATGGACAGCCATTACTAGAGGAGCTTCAGGAGACTACCAACATACAGATTATACTACAGCCACCACTAGAGGGAGCTCAGCGAGATTACTACATTACAGATATATACAGCCACCATCTAGAGGGAGCTCAGGAGATTACTGGATACAGATATATATATGCCCCACCACTAGGGGGAGCTCAGGAGATTACTACATACACCTACAGAAGCCAGAGAGACTACATACAGATACTCAGGAGATACTACATACAGATATATAACCACCACTAGAGGAGCTCAGTACATACAGATTATACAGCCACCGCTAGTATAGTAGCTCCTCTAGTGGTGACTGTATAATCTGTATGTAGTGAGCTCCCTCTAGTGGTGGCTGTATAATCTGTATGTAGTGAGCTCCCCTAGTGGTGGCTGTATAATCTGTATGTAGTGAGCTCCTCTAGTAGTGGCTGTATATCTGTATGTAGTGAGCTCCACCTAGTGTGGCTGTATAATCGGTATGTAGTGAGCTCCCTCTAGTGGTGGCTATATAATCTGTATGGAGTGAGCTCCCTCTAGTGGTGGCTGTATAATCTGTATGTAGTAAACTCCCTCTAGTGGTGGCTGTATAATTGGTATGTAGTGAGCTCCCTGTAGTGGTGGCTGTATAATCTGTATGTAGTGAGCTCCACCTAGTGGTGGCTGTATAATCTGTATGTAGTGAGCTCCCTCTAGTGGTGGCTGTATAATCTGTATGTAGTGAGATCCCCCTAGTGGTGGCTGTATAATCTGTATGTAGTGAGCTTCCTCTAGTGGTGGCTGTATAATCTGTATGTAGTGAGTTCCCTCTAGTGGTGGCTGTATAATCTGTATGTAGTAAACTCCCTCTAGTGGTGACTGTATAATCTGTATGTAGTGAGCTCCCTCTAGTGGTGGCTGTATAATCTGTATGTAGTGAGCTCCCTCTAGTGGTGGCTGTATAATCTGTATGTAGTGAGCTCCCCCTAGCGGTGGCTGTATAATCTGTATGTAGTGAGTTCCCTCTAGCGGTGGCTGTATAATCTGTATGTAGTGAGTTCCCTCTAGTGGTGGCTGTATAATCTGTATGCAGTGAGCTCCCCCTAGTGGTGCCTGTATAATCTGTATGCAGTGAGCTCCCCCTAGTGGTGCCTGTATAATCTGTATGTAGTGAGCTCCCTCTAGTGGTGGCTGTATAATCTGTATGTAGTGAGCTCCCTCTAGTGGTGGCTGTATAATCTGTATGTAGTGAGCTCCAGGTGGTGGCTGTATAATCTGTATGTAGTGAGCTCCACCTAGTGGTGGCTGTATAATCTGTATGTAGTGAGCTCCTCTAGTGGTGGCTGTGTAATCTGTATGTAGTGAGCTCCCTCTAGTGGTGGCTGTATAATCTGTATGGAGTGAGCTCCCTCTAGTGGTGGCTGTGTAATCTGTATGTAGTGAGCTTCCTCTAGTGGTGGATGTATAATCTGTATGTAGTGAGCTCCCTCTAGTGGTGGCTGTATAATCTGTATGTAGTGAGCTCCCTCTAGTGGTGGCTGTATAATCTGTATGTAGTGAGCTCCCTCTAGTGGTGGATGTATAATCTGTATGTAGTGAGCTCCCTCTAGTGGTGGCTGTATAATCTGTATGTAGTGAGCTCCCTCTAGTGGTGGCTGTATAATCTGTATGTAGTGAGCTCCCTCTAGCGGTGGCTGTATAATCTGTATGTAGTGAGTTCCCTCTAGCGGTGGCTGTATAATCTGTATGTAGTGAGTTCCCTCTAGCGGTGGCTGTATAATCTGTATGTAGTGAGTTCCCTCTAGTAGTGGCTGTATAATCTGTATGCAGTGAGCTCTCCCTAGTGGTGCCTGTATAATCTGTATGTAGTGAGCTCCCTCTAGAGGTGGCTGTATAATCTGTATGTAGTGAGCTCCCTCTAGTGGTGGCTGTATAATCTGTATGTAGTGAGCTCCCTCTAGTGGTGGATGTATAATCTGTATGTAGTGAGCTCCCTCTAGTGGTGACTGTATAATCTGTATGTAGTGAGCTCCCTCTAGTGGTGACTGTATAATCTGTATGTAGTGAGCTCCCTCTAGTGGTGGCTGTATAATCTGTATGTAGTGAGCTCCCTCTAGTGATGGATGTATAATCTGTATGTAGTGAGCTCCCTCTAGTGGTGGCTGTATAATCTGTATGTAGTGAGCTCCCTCTAGTGGTGGCTGTATATCTGTATATGTAGTGAGCTCCCTCTAGTGGTGGCTGTATAATCTGTATGTAGTGAGCTCCCTGTAGTGGTGGCTGTATAATCTGTATGTAGTGAGCTCCCTCTAGTGTGGCTGTATAATCTGTATGTAGTGAGCTCCCTCTAGTGGTGGCTGTATAATCTGTAATGTAGTGAGCTCCCTCTAGTGGTGGCTGTATAATCTGTATGTAGTGAGCTCCCTCTAGTGGTGGCTGTATAATCTGTATGTAGTGAGCTCCCTCTAGTGGTGGCTGTATAATCTGTATGTAGTGAGCTCCCTCTAGTGGTGGCTGTATAATCTGTATGTAGTGAGCTCCCTCTAGTGGTGGCTGTATAATCTGTATGTAGTGAGCTCCCTCTAGTGGTGGCTGTATAATCTGTATGTAGTGAGCTCCCTCTAGTGGTGGCTGTATAATCTGTATGTAGTGAGCTCCCTCTAGTGGTGGCTGTATAATCTGTATGTAGTGAGCTCCCTCTAGTGGTGGCTGTATAATCTGTATGTAGTGAGCTCCCTCTAGTGGTGGCTGTATAAATCTGTATGTAGTGAGCTCCCCTCTAGTGGTGGCTATATAATCTGTATGTAGTGAGCTCCTCTAGTGGTGGCTGTATAATCTGTATGTAGTGAGCTCCCTCTAGGGGTGGCTGTATAATCTGTATGTAGTGAGCTCCCTCTAGTGGTGGCTGTATAATCTGTATGTAGTGAGCTCCCTCTAGTGGTGGCTGTATAATCTGTATGTAGTGAGCTCCCTCTAGTGGTGGCTGTATAATCTGTATGTAGTGAGCTCCCTCTAGTGTGTGTATAATCTGTATGTAGTGAGCTCCCTCTAGTGGTGGCTGTAATAATCTGTATGTAGTGAGCTCCCTCTAGTGGTGGCTGTATAATCTGTATGTAGTGAGCTCCCTCTAGTGGTGGCTGTATAATCTGTATGTAGTGAGCTCCCTCTAGTGGTGGCTGTATAATCTGTATGTAGTGAGATCCCCCTAGTGGTGGCTGTATATTGTATATGTAGTGAGCTCCCTCTAGTGGTGGCTGTATAATCTGTATGTAGTGAGCTCCTTCTAATTGTGGCTGTATAATCTGTATGTAGTGAGCTCATCCTAGGGGTGGCTGTATAATCTGTATGTAGTGAGTTCCCTCTAGTGGTGGCTGTATAATCTGTATGTAGTGAGCTCCCTCTAGTTGTGGCTGTATAATCTGTATGTAGTGAGCTCCCTCTAGTGGTGGCTGTATAATCTGTATGTAGTGAGCTCCCCCTAGCGGTGGCTGTATAATCTGTATGTAGTGAGTTCCCTCTAGCGGTGGCTGTATAATCTGTATGCAGTGAGCTCCCCTAGTGGTGCCTGTATAATCTGTATGTAGTGAGCTCCCTCTAGAGGTGGCTGTATAATCTGTATGTAGTGAGCTCCCTCTAGTGGTGGCTGTATAATCTGTATGTAGTGAGCTCCCTCTAGTGGTGGCTGTATAATCTGTATGTAGTGAGCTCCCTCTAGTGGTGGCTGTATAATCTGTATGTAGTGAGCTCCTTCTAGTGGTGGCTGTATAATCTGTATGTAGTGAGCTCCACCTAGGGGTGGCTGTATAATCTGTATGTAGTGAGTTCCCTCTAGTGGTGGCTGTATAATCTGTATGTAGTGAGCTCCTTCTAGTGGTGGCTGTATAACCTGTATGTAGTGAGCTCCCTCTAGTGGTGGCTGTATAATCTGTATGTAGTGAGCTCCCTCTAGTGGTGGCTGTATAATCTGTATGTAGTGAGCTCCCTCTAGTGGTGGCTGTATAATCTGTATGTAGTGAGCTCCCCCTAGCGGTGGCTGTATAATCTGTATGTAGTGAGTTCCCTCTAGTGGTGGCTGTATAATCTGTATGCAGTGAGCTCCCCCTAGTGGTGCCTGTATAATCTGTATGTAGTGAGCTCCCTCTAGTGGTGGCTGTATAATCTGTATGTAGTGAGTTCCCTCTAGAGGTGGCTGTATAATCTGTATGTAGTGAGCTCCCTCTAGTGGTGGCTGTATAATCTTTATGTAGTGAGCTCCCTCTAGTGGTGGCTGTATAATCTGTATGTAGTGAGCTCCCTCTAGTGGTGGCTGTATAATCTGTATGTAGTGAGCTCCCTCTAGTGGTGGCTATATAATCTGTATGTAGTGAGCTCCACCTAGGGGTGGCTGTATAATCTGTATGTAGTGAGCTCCCTCTAGTGGTGACTGTATAATCTGTATGTAGTGAGCTCCCTCTAGTGGTGGCTGTATAATCTGTATGTAGTGAGCTCCCTCTAGTGGTGGCTGTATAATCTGTATGTAGTGAGCTCCCTCTAGTGATGGATGTATAATCTGTATGTAGTGAGCTCCCTCTAGTGGTGGCTGTATAATCTGTATGTAGTGAGATCCCCCTAGTGGTGGCTGTATATTGTATATGTAGTGAGCTCCCTCTAGTGGTGGCTGTATAATCTGTATGTAGTGAGCTCCCTCTAGTGGTGGCTGTATAATCTGTATGTAGTGAGCTCCCTCTAGTGGTGGCTGTATAATCTGTATGTAGTGAGCTCCTCTAGTGGTGGCTGTATAATTTTGTACATAGTGAGCTCCCTCTAGTGGTGGCTATATCATCTGTATGTAGTGAGCTCCACCTAGGGTGGCTGTATAATCTGTATGTAGTGAGCTCCCTCTAGTGGTGACTGTATAATCTGTATGTAGTGAGCTCCCTAGTGGTGGCTGTATAATCTGTATGTAGTGAGCTCCCTCTAGTGGTTATTGTATAATCTGTACGTAGTGAGCTTCCTCTAGTGGTGGCTGTATAATCTGTATGCAGTGAGCTCCCTCTAGTGGTGGCTGTATAATCTGTATGTAGTGAGCTCCCTCTAGTGGTGGCTGTATAATCTGTATGCAGTGAGCTCCCTCTAGTGGTGGCTGTATAATCTGTATGTAGTGAGCTCCCTCTAGTGGTGGCTGTATAATCTGTATGTAGTGAGCTCCCCCTAGTGGTGGCTGTATAATCTGTATGTAGTGAGCTCCCTCTTTCATCAGCTGGAAGAATATGGGTATGGCTATGTATAAAATAATAAGTATGTGCCCCCCTTGTAATGTGTGTGTTGCACTCGGCCACCATTCCTATGTGTAGCCCCGTGTCCGCCTGCAGAAGTCTGTAACTAATGGATCTGATCGGCTGATTGGTTGCAGCTCTTCTTTCTGGAATATCCAGGGTCAGACCAAGAATCTTGTAAAATCTTTTCTGTGATCTCAGAATCCGTCCCGTGTCTCATTGATAAGACACAATTAGAGCCCCACTACCCTGTGGCCCCTAATTTTAACCCTTTGAGCCAGAGGACCTGCAGGGGTTAAGAAGAGGTGGGGACCCCTTGCTAAGTGAAGGTGACCCCTGGTGTCTATTGCTCAGGTCTAGGCTGGCTCCCCCACGAGATACATGGCAGTGAGGAACCTAAGGGCCCCCCTTCCCCCCTGTCCATTAAATTTCCTAGTTGTGTATGTGCCTGTACTGGGGAGTCTAGATTGTAAGCTCTTCTGGCGACAGGGTTTGGCGCTGCAGATATATCGCCAACCTAGCTCCACGACGACCATGAATTTTATTATTTTTGGAAACAGTTTTTCATTTCCTTTGAAATTTAGTGTAAGCAATGTGACGAGTGAAGATGGAGCCTGCAACAATGTAACAAGTCAGGGAGCGGGCACTTACCTTGTACTTGTCAGGAGGCCTCGTGACCGCTGTGCAGGGTTCGGCCGCCGCGTCTGACCGCTCCTCTCATTCCACCTCATATATAAGGGTTCCGAGACGTCACGTGGCGGAGCCTTAATGGGGGCTTGAGAGGCGCACATTCCTCAGGCTAGGATCCCATTGCCGGTCAGGATGGTTACAGTCGCCACCATGCACACTGCGCTGCTGATTTGTTACAATGTGTGGATTAATAGTTGTAGATAATAGAACGGTTTATTAGCTCCATCATCATCGTCACTGCCGGACGGGGTCATAATCTGCACAACAGCCTTAACCCTTAGGTGACCGCCCACCTGTTATACCTGAAACACTGCTTGGCCGTATGTAGTGATCGCAATGCAGCATGGGAAATGGCGCATGCGTACGTAAGGGGGTCAACTGCTGTATCCCTCGTCCAAATCTCTGCATTTTAGCATCAGCAGACTCATCTCCTGAAATACTCTGTGCTGCTGAGTATATATGATTGTCGCTCAGAAGTTGCCCAGCATGACGTCTCCTCTCACACAGACTCCCTGAGCTGTCCCTTTAACGATCAGGCACAGCGCTCCTGAGTCGCTCTGCCTGACTCTAGCGGTAACTGTGCGGCCTTACGATTCCAGCTGCTCCGTTCTCTAATCCCTCCCCCCCACACGTCTCAATAATTGGCGCAGGAAGGAATTGGGGGGGGGGGGAATGGCACAAGGCTGGAGAGGTGAATGATCATCTAAGTTTATAGTTTTAACTCTTCACTGCCCTCTACCAGGAATATCAACATTTTGATTTGCATGGCCTAGACCACCATATATACTCACATTTACCCCTTCACTGCCCTACACCACTATAGGTGCTGACATTACTCACTTCACTGCAGTGGACCAACAGGGATTCTTACATTAACTGCTTTACTGCCCTAGACCACCAGAGATATAATTAACCCCTTCACTGCTACAGACCACCAGTTTTACGTCACTTAAAGTCTTCACTGCCCTAGACCACCATATATACATATTCACACACCCCCTCTGCCCTAAATCAACAAGGATTCTTACTTTAAAATGTAATTAGTCCCTTCACTGCCACAGATGATCGGTTATAGTTGGTGGCTGACCCATGGTGGGGCTCAACACTGGTGTAAATCACCGAGGGGTCAGGCACCATTCGTAATCAGGAGACAGGCCAAGGTCAGGACAGGCTGAGGCATCCTCCCAGTGGGCAAAGTCCCTAAAATGCACAGGGATGACCAGCCATTGGTTGGGCAAGGATTCGGATGGGTGCGCACACCTAGGAGGCCTTTCTACTAGACCTGCAGCCTTCAGAGGACGCCGGTGGCCAGAACTACCATAGCTGGAGGGAGGGCAGTGGGACCAGACGGCAGGAAGGCAGGCAGCATAGGTAGCTTGGCGCCTGTGCCCGCAGGAAGGAGCGAGGCAGCTACATGCATGTAACACCAGCGCAACATTGCCCTGGACCAACAGAGATTCTTACATTAACCACCTTACTGCCCTACACCACCAGAGATACTGTAATTAACCCCTTACCTGTAGAAACCAGTGTCAGACAGCTGCTGCTAAGGTCAATAAGATAATGGGTTGCATCAAAAGGGGCATAGATGGTGGTGATGAGAACATAGTCCTGCCACTTTACACATCACTAGTCAGACCACACATGGAGGACTGTGTACAGTTCTGGGCTCCTGTGAACAAGGCAGACATAGCAGAACTGGAGAGGGTTCAGAGGAGGGCAACTAAAGTAATAACTGGAATGGGTGGACTACAGGACCCAGAAAGATTATCAAGATTAGGCTTATTCACTTTAGAAAAAAGACGACTGAGGGGAGATCTAATAACTATGTATAAATATATCAGAGGTCAGTACAGAGATCTCTCCCATCATCTATTTATCCCCAGGACTGTGACTGTGACGAGGGGACATCCTCTGTGTCTGGAGGAAAGAAGGTTTGTACACAAACATAGAAGAGGATTCTTTACTGTAAGAGCAGTGAGACTATGGACTCTTTACAGTAAGAACAGTGAGACTATGGACTCTTTACAGTAAGAGCAGTGAGACTATGGACTCTTTACTGTAAGAGCAGTGAGACTATGGACTCTTTACTGTAAGAGCAGAGAGACTATGGACCTCTTTACTGTAAGAGCAGTGAGACTATGCTTTACTGTAAAGGACTTGACTCTTTACTGTAGAGCGGAAACTTTACAGTGAGACTATGGACTCTTTACTGTAAGAGCAGTGGACTATGGCCTCTTTACAGTAAGAGCAGTGAGACTATGGACTCTTTACTGTAAGAGCAGTGAGACTATGGACTCTTTACTGTAAGAGCAGTGAGACTATGGACTCTTTACTGTAAGAGCAGTGAGACTATGGACTCTTTACTGTAAGAGCAGTGAGACTATGGACTCTACTGTAAGAGCAGAGAGACTATGGACTCTTTACTGTAAGAGCAGAGAGACTATGGACTCTTTTACTGTAAGAGCAGAGAGACTATGGACTCTTTACAGTAAGAACAGTGAGACTATGGACTCTTTACAGTAAGAGCAGTGAGACTATGGACTCTTTACTGTAAGGAGCAGTGAGACTATGGACTCTTTACTGTAAGAGCAGAGAGACTATGGACTCTTTACTGTAAGAGCAGTGAGACTAATGGACTCTTTACTGTAAGAGCAGTGAGAATATGGACTCTTTACTGTAAGAGCAGTGAGACTATGGACTCTACTGTAAGAGCAGAGAGACTATGGACTCTTTACTGTAAGAGCAGAGAGACTATGGATCTTTACTGTAAGAGCAGTGAGACTATGGACTCTTTACAGTAAGAACAGTGAGACTATGGACCTCTTTACAGTAAGAGCAGTGAGACTATGGACTCTTTACTGTAAGAGCAGTGAGACTATGGACTCTTTACTGTAAGAGCAGAGAACTATGGACTCTTTACTGAAGAGCAGTAGACTATGACTCTTACGTAAGAACAGTGAGACTATGGACTCTTTACTGTAAGAGCAGTGAGACTATGGACTCTTTACTGTAAGAGCAGTGAGACTATGGACTCTTTACAGTAAGAGCAGTGAGACTATGGACTCTTTACTGTAAGAACAGTGAGACTATGGACTCTTTACTGTAAGAGCAGTGATGACTATGGACTCTTTACTGTAAGAGCAGTGAGACTATGGACTCTTTACTGTAAGAGCAGGTGAGACTATGGACTCTTTACTGTAAGAGCAGTGAGAATATGGACTCTTTACTGTAAGAAGCAGTGAGACTATGGACTCTACTGTAAGAGCAGAGAGACGTATGGACTCTTTTACTGTAAGAGCAGAGAGACTATGGACTCTTTACTGTAAGAGCAGAGAGACTATGGGGACTCTTTACTGTAAGAGCAGAGAGACTATGGCACTCTTTACTGTAAGAGCAGTGAGACTATGGACTCTTTACTGTAAGAGCAGAGACTATGGACTCTTTACTGTAAGAGCAGTTGAGACTATGGACTCTTTACTGTAAGAGCAGTGAGACTAATGGACTCTTTACTGTAAGAGCAGTGAGACTATGGACTCTTTACTGTAAGAGCAGTGAGACTAATGGACTCTTTACTGTAAGAGCAGTGAGACTATGGACTCTTTACTGTAAGAGCAGTGAGGCTATGGACTCTATACTGTAAGAGCAGTGAGGCTATGGACTCTTTACGGTAACAGCAGTGAGGCTATGTACTCTTTACGGTAACAGCAGTGAGACTATGGACTCTTTACAGTAAGAGCAGTGAGACTATGGACTCTTTACTGTAAGAGCAGAGAGACTATGGACTCTTTACTGTAAGAGCAGTGAGCTATGGACTCTATACTGTAAGAGCAGTGAGGCTATGGACTCTATACTGTAAGAGCAGTGAGACTATGGACTCTTTACGGTAACAGCAGTGAGGCTATGTACTCTTTACGGTAACAGCAGTGAGACTATGGACTCTTTACAGTAAGAGCAGTGAGACTATGGACTCTTTACTGTAAGAGCAGAGAGACTATGGACTCTTTACTGTAAGAGCAGTGAGACTATGGACTCTTTACTGTAAGAGCAGTGAGACTATAGACTCTTTAGGGTAAAAGCAGTGAGACTATGGACTCTATACTGTAAGAGCAGTGAGGCTATGGACTCTTTACTGTAAGAGCAGTGAGACTATGGACTCTTTACTGTAAGAGCAGAGAGACTATGGACTCTTTACTGTAAGAGCAGTGAGACTATGGACTTTTTACTGTAACAGCAGTGAGACTATGGACTCTTTAGGGTAAGAGCAGTGAGACTATGGACTCTTTACGGTAAGAGCAGTGAGACTATGGACTCTTTACGGTAAGGGCAGTGAGACTATGGACTCTTTACGGTAATAGCAGTGAGACTATGGAACTCTCTCCCTGAGGAGGTGGTGATGGTAAGTTCAATATAAGAGATCAAGAGAGGCCTGGATGAATTTCTGGAGGTAATAATATTACAGGTTATAGTTACTAGAGAGGGGTCGTTGATCCAGGGAGTTATTCTGATTGGAGTTGGGAAGGAATTTTTTCCCCTAAAGTGAGGAAAATTGGCTTCTACTTCACAGGAGTTTTTTGCCTTCCTCTGGATCAACTTGTAGGATAACAGGAAGAACTGGATGGACGGAGGGCTTTTTTCGGCCTTATAAACTATATTACTATGTTACCCTCCCGTGTCCTCCTGGACGGATGTCAGCTGCCTTTTATATATCGGCTTTATCACGTTAGGTGTCTTTTATATTGTTATCTTTTGTTAGGTGTATTTTTGGGGGTTCAACAACTTCTTTTTTACCTTAAAGAAGAACTTTAAGAACATTCTTTGTCCTGTTAGAAACGCACCTGATGTAATCTGTATTGCAGGTAATCTTCTTACCAGTGACTGTATTTCTCAGTTATAACCTCCCTTCTGATTCTCAGCTGTGTCATGTGACCAGCACTCAGAAGTCAGTTACTTCTCTATTCGTTCCTATGAGACTGACATTGAGGCTCCCATAGGAATACATAGAGAAACTGGCTTCCTGTCCACACATAAGATGCCGTGTTATTTGGAGAGTCACATGACACAGCTGAGGATCAGAAGGGAGGTCATAACTGAGAAGATTACTACCTTTCTAGCAGGTCAGAGAATACATTTTTCTGCGGGAGTGCTTCTTTATGTAACAGTGGGCACAATTTGGTTGGAGTTGCTAATTACCCCCGATCACTGACCTCGGCGGTCTCGACAGATAACGCTCACGGCATTGGCTGAAGGGGTCACAAGAACAAAGGACATGATGTCATCGCTGCAGGGATCGGAGAGGCGGGACATTGAAAAGGTATGTTTTTTTTTCATTTATTTTATACCTCCCCCTGCCTGATGCCAATTTTGGAAAAAAAATCTCTGAAAACCCTTTTAACCCCTCACTGTCCTAGACCACCACTATACAGAGCAGAGGCCGGACAGTCTATGGTGGACCATTAAGAAGAGCGATGACCTTGGTGATTGACCTCACCTGACCTGCATCATCATCATCCACAAGGTTGACATCCGGCCTGGGATACGTGTGAGCGCTGATGAAGATGGTGAACGGATCCGCTCAGAGTGTATGACAGGAAACAGCTCGCAATTATCTGCGATTGTTATACATGCAATTCTCTGTTATGATAACGTGCAGAGCAGCAGAGAAGACCCCATATGACGCCACATCTGCATAATCCCCTCCAGTATAATGCTTTACCCTTTCAGTCGTCCCAGCAGCTTCTATATTAACTCAGAGGCCGCGGTATTGATTAGATTTCCAGCGCGATGCTGCGTCCGATATTAGTAATTCAAGACAGTTCTAGCTCTGTCACATTGATCCGCCAACAGTCAAACCTTCCACTGATTCATCTCTGCTGCATCACCGACCACAGTACAGAGAGTCGGCCAGAATCTAGAAGAAGGAAACTGTGGCAATTCCAGGTATGACAGCTCTCCCACATTACATCTATAGGGGGCGGTATTATAGTAGTTATATTCATGTACATAGGATGCAGTAATATAGTAGTTATATTCTTGTACATAGGAGCAGTATTATAGTAGTTATATTCATGTACATAGGATGCAGTAATATAGTAGTTATATTCTTATATATAGGAGCAGTATTATAGTAGTTATATTCTTGTACATAGGAGCAGTATTATAGTAGTTATATTCTTGTACATAGGAGCAGTATTATAGTAGTTATATTCTTGTACATAGGAGCAGTATTATAGTAGTTATATTCTTGTACATAGGAGCAGTATTATAGTAGTTATATTCTTGTACATAGGATGCAGTATTATAGTAGTTATATTTCTTGTACATAGGAGCAGTATTATAGTAGTTATATTCATGTACATAGGAGCAGTATTATAGTAGTTATATTCTTGTACATAGGATGCAGTATTATAGTAGTTATATTCTGTACATAGGAGCAGTATTATAGTAGTTATATTCTTAGGAGCATAGGAGGCAGTATTATAGTAGTTATAATTCTTGTACATAGGAGCAGTATTATAGTAGTTATATTCTTGTACATAGGAGCAGTATTATAGTAGTTATATTCTTGTACATAGGAGCAGTATTATAGTAGTTATATTCTTGTACATAGGAGCAGTATTATAGTAGTTATATTCTTGTACATAGGAGCAGTATTATAGTAGTTATATTCTTGTACATAGGAGCAGTATTATAGTAGTTATATTCTTGTACATAGGAGCAGTATTATAGTAGTTATATTCTTGTACATAGGAGCAGTATTATAGTAGTTATATTCTTGTACATAGGAGCAGTATTATAGTAGTTATATTCTTGTACATAGGAGCAGTATTATAGTAGTTATATTCTTGTACATAGGAGCAGTATTATAGTAGTTATATTCCTGTACATAGGAGCTGTATTATAATAGTTATATTCTTGCACATAGGAGCAGTATTATAGTAGTTATATTCTTGTACATAGGAACAGTATTATAGTAGTTATATTCTTGTACATAGGAGCAGTATTATAGTAGTTATATTCTTGTACATAGGAGCAGTATTATAGTAGTTATATTCTTGTACATAGGAGCAGTATTATAGTAGTTATATTCTTGTAATATAGGAGCAGTATTATAGTAGTTATATTCTTGTACATAGGAGCAGTATTATAGTAGTTATATTCTTGTACATAGGAGCAGTATTATAGTAGTTATATTCTTGTACATAGGAGCAGTATTATAGTAGTTATATTCTTGTACATAGGAGCAGTATTATAGTAGTTATATTCTTGTACATAGGAGCAGTATTATAGTAGTTATATTCTTGTACATAGGAGCAGTATTATAGTAGTTATATTCTTGTACATAGGAGCAGTATTATAGTAGTTATATTCTTGTACATAGGAGCAGTATTATAGTAGTTATATTCTTGTACATAGGAGCAGTATTATAGTAGTTATATTCTTGTACATAGGAGCAGTATTATAGTAGTTATATTCTTGTACATAGGAGGCAGTATTATAGTAGTTATATTCTTGTACATAGGAGCAGTATTATAGTAGTTATATATTCTTGTACATAGGAGGCAGTATTATAGTAGTTATATTCTTGTACATAGGAGCAGTATTATAGTAGTTATATTCTTGTACATAGGAGCAGTATTATAGTAGTTATATTCTTGTACATAGGAGCAGTATTATAGTAGTTATATTCTTGTACATAGGAGGCAGTATTATAGTAGTTATATTCTTGTACATAGGAGCAGTATTATAGTAGTTATATTCTTGTACATAGGAGCAGTATTATAGTAGTTATATTCTTGTACATAGGAGCAGTATTATAGTAGTTATATTCTTGTACATAGGAGCAGTATTATAGTAGTTATATTCTTGTACATAGGAGGCAGTATTATAGTAGTTATATTCTTGTACATAGGAGCAGTATTATAGTAGTTATATTCTTGTACATAGGAGCAGTATTATAGTAGTTATATTCTTGTACATAGGAGCAGTATTATAGTAGTTATATTCTTGTACATAGGAGCAGTATTATAGTAGTTATATTCTTGTACATAGGAGCAGTATTATAGTAGTTATATTCTTGTACATAGGAGGCAGTATTATAGTAGTTATATTTCTTGTACATAGGAGCAGTATTATAGTAGTTTATATTCTTGTACATAGGAGCAGTATTTATAGTAGTTATATTCTTGTACATAGGAGCAGTATTATAGTAGTTATATTCTTGTACATAGGAGCAGTATTATAGTAGTTATATTCTTGTACATAGGAGGCAGTATTATATAGTAGTTATATTCTTGTACATAGGAGCAGTATTATAGTAGTTATATTCTTGTACATAGGAGCAGTATTATAGTAGTTATATTCTTGTACATAGGAGCAGTATTATAGTAGTTTATATTCTTGTACATAGGAGGCAGTATTATAGTAGTTATATTCTTGTACATAGGAGCAGTATTATAGTAGTTATATATTCTTGTACATAGGAGGCAGTATTATAGTAGTTATATTCTTGTACATAGGAGCAGTATTATAGTAGTTTATATTCTTGTACATAGGAGCAGTATTATAGTAGTTATATTCTTGTACATAGGAGGCAGTATTATAGTAGTTATATTCTTGTACATAGGAGCAGTATTATAGTAGTTATATATTCTTGTACATAGGAGCAGTATTATAGTAGTTATATTTCTTGTACATAGGAGCAGTATTATAGTAGTTATATTCTTGTACATAGGAGCAGTATTATAGTAGTTATATTCTTGTACATAGGAGCAGTATTATAGTAGTTATATTCTTGTACATAGGAGGCAGTATTATAGTAGTTATATTCTTGTACATAGGAGCAGTATTATAGTAGTTATATTCTTGTACATAGGAGCAGTATTATAGTAGTTATATTCTTGTACATAGGAGCAGTATTATAGTAGTTATATTCTTGTACATAGGAGCAGTATTATAGTAGTTTATATTCTTGTACATAGGAGGCAGTATTATAGTAGTTATATTCTTGTACATAGGAGCAGTAATTATAGTAGTTATATTCTTGTACATAGGAGCAGTATTATAGTAGTTATATTCTTGTACATAGGAGCAGTATTATAGTAGTTATATTCTTGTACATAGGAGCAGTATTATAGTAGTTATATTCTTGTAACATAGGAGCAGTATTATAGTAGTTATATTCTTGTACATAGGAGGCAGTATTATAGTAGTTATATTCTTGTACATAGGAGCAGTATTAATAGTAGTTATATTCTTATATATAGGAGCAGTATTATAGTAGTATATTCTTGTACATAGGAAGCAGTATTATAGTAGTTATATTCTTGTACATAGGAGGCAGTATTATAGTAGTTATATTCTTGTACATAGGAGCAGTATTATAGTAGTTATATTTGCTTGTACATAGGAGGCAGTATTATAGTTATAATTCTTGTACATAGGAGCAGTATTATAGTAGTTATATTCTTGTACATAGGAGCAGTATTATAGTATTATATTCTTGTACATAGGAGCAGTATTATAGTAGTTATATTCTTGTACATAGGAGCAGTATTATAGTAGTTATATTCTTGTACATAGGAGCAGTATTATAGTAGTTATATTCTTGTACATATGAGCAGTATTATAGTAAGTTATATTCTTTACATAGGAGCAGTATTATAGTTAGTTATATTCTTGAACATAGGAGCCAGTATTATAGTAGTTATATTCTTGTACATAGGAGGCAGTATTATAGTAGTTATATTCTTGTACATAGGAGGCAGTATTATAGTAGTTATATTCTTGAACATAGGAGCAGTATTATAGTAGTTATAATCTTGTACATAGGAGCAGTTTATAGTAGTTATATTCTTGTACATAGGAGCAGTATTATAGTAGTTATATTCTTGTACATAGAGCAGTATTATAGTAGTTATATTCTTGTACATAGGAGGCAGTATTATAGTAGTTATATTCTTGTACATAGGAGCAGTATTATAGTAGTTATATTCTTGTACATAGGAGCAGTATTATAGTAGTTATATATTCTTGTACATAGGAGGCAGTATTATAGTAGTTATATTCTTCTTGTACATAGGAGGCAGTATTATAGTAGTTATATTCTTGTACATAGGAGCAGTATTATAGTAGTTATATTCTTGTACATAGGAGCAGTATTATAGTAGTTATATTTCTTGTACATAGGAGCAGTATTATAGTAGTTTATATTCTTGTACATAGGAGCAGTATTATAGTAGTTATATTCTTGTACATAGGAGGCAGTATTATAGTAGTTATATTCTTGTACATAGGAGCAGTATTATAGTAGTTTATATTCTTGTACATAGGAGCAGTATTATAGTAGTTATATTCTTGTACATAGGAGCAGTATTATAGTAGTTATATTCTTGTACATAGGAGCAGTATTATAGTAGTTATATTCTTGTACATAGGAGCAGTATTATAGTAGTTATATTCTTGTACATAGGAGGCAGTATTATAGTAGTTTATATTCTTGTACATAGGAGCAGTATATAGTAGTTATATTCTTGTACATAGGAGGCAGTATTATAGTAGTTATATTCTTGTACATAGGAGCAGTATTATAGTAGTTATATTCTTGTACATAGGAGCAGTATTATAGTAGTTATATTCTTGTACATAGGAGCAGTATTATAGTAGTTATATTCTTGTACATAGGAGCAGTATTTATAGTAGTTTATATTCTTGTACATAGGAGCAGTATTATAGTAGTTATATTCTTGTACATAGGAGCAGTATTATAGTAGTTATATTCTTGTACATAGGAGGCAGTATTATAGTAGTTATATTCTTGTACATAGGAGCAGTATTATAGTAGTTATATTCTTGTACATAGGAGCAGTATTATAGTAGTTATATTCTTGTACATAGGAGCAGTATTATAGTAGTTATATTCTTGTACATAGGAGCAGTATTATAGTAGTTATATTCTTGTACATAGGAGCAGTATTATAGTAGTTATATTCTTGTACATAGGAGCAGTATTATAGTAGTTATATTTCTTGTACATAGGAGCAGTATTATAGTAGTTATATTTCTTGTACATAGGAGGCAGTATTATAGTAGTTATATTCTTGTACATAGGAGCAGTATTATAGTAGTTATATTCTTGTACATAGGAGCAGTATTTATAGTAGTTATATTCTTGTACATAGGAGGCAGTATTATAGTAGTTATATTCTTGTACATAGGAGGCAGTATTATAGTAGTTATATATTCTTGTACATAGGAGGCAGTATTATAGTAGTTATATTCTTGTACATAGGAGCAGTATTATAGTAGTTTATATTCTTGTACATAGGAGCAGTATTTATAGTAGTTATATTCTTGTACATAGGAGCAGTATTATAGTAGTTTATATTCTTGTACATAGGAGCAGTATTATAGTAGTTATATTTCTTGTACATAGGAGCAGTATTATAGTAGTTATATTCTTGTACATAGGAGCAGTATTATAGTAGTTATATTCTTGTACATAGGAGCAGTATTATAGTAGTTATATTCTTGTACATAGGAGCAGTATTATAGTAGTTATATTCTTGTACATAGGAGGCAGTATTATAGTAGTTATATTCTTGTACATAGGAGCAGTATTATAGTAGTTATATTCTTGTACATAGGAGCAGTATTATAGTAGTTATATTCTTGTACATAGGAGCAGTATTATAGTAGTTTATATTCTTGTACATAGGAGGCAGTATTATAGTAGTTATATTCTTGTACATAGGAGCAGTATTATAGTAGTTTATATTCTTGTACATAGGAGCAGTATTATAGTAGTATATATTCTTGTACATAGGAGCAGTATTATAGTAGTTATATTCTTGTACATAGGAGCAGTATTATAGTAGTTATATATTCTTGTACATAGGAGCAGTATTATAGTAGTTATATTCTTGTACATAGGAGCAGTATTATAGTAGTTATATTCTTGTACATAGGAGCAGTATTTATAGTAGTTATATTCTTGTACATAGGAGCAGTATTATAGTAGTTATATTCTTGTACATAGGAGCAGTATTATAGTAGTTATATTCTTGTGTACATAGGAGCAGTATTATAGTAGTTATATTCTTGTACATAGGAGGCAGTATTATAGTAGTTATATTCTTGTACATAGGAGCAGTATTATAGTAGTTTATATTCTTGTACATAGGAGGCAGTATTATAGTAGTTATATTCTTGTACATAGGAGCAGTATTATAGTAGTTATATTCTTGTACATAGGAGGCAGTATTATAGTAGTTATATTCTTGTACATAGGAGCAGTATTATATAGTAGTTATATTCTTGTACATAGGAGCAGTATTATAGTAGTTATATTCTTGTACATAGGAGCAGTATTATAGTAGTTATATTCTTGTACATAGGAGGCAGTATTATAGTAGTTATATTCTTGTACATAGGAGCAGTATTATAGTAGTTATATTCTTGTACATGAGGGGCAGTATTATAGTAGTTATATTCTTATACATGGGGGGCAGTATTATAGTAGTTATATTCTTGTACATGGGGGGCAGTATTATAGTGACCTCATTCCCTCTTTTATTCCTGTGTTGGTTCTTTTCTTGGCGCTGTCGGTATTTCTTTGGAGGCTGGATTCTTGTATAAGTGGCTCCTTGAACGCCTCTCTTCCACAATGAGACTTTCGGAGCCTTTTGTTTGCCTCATAAGTTTCTCTGAAGAGGATTCTTGGAGTTGGCAGCTAAACCACTCCAGATGGAGCTGGGTGATGTCCCACGGTTTTACCACGGTGCTTCTCCCACGCTGACGCCCTCATTAGCTGATGAGAACGACTGTTACTGTAAATTGGGAAAGCCTCGGCTCTGCTCACTTACCTGTCTCTCATGCCCCCGGATGCCTTTAACAGACTCTATCCAGCCACCTTGTAAACGTTTGTCACTCCTTAATCTCCATTCACCACCAGAGCTGCCATCACCATTCCGCCGACTGACATGAGTAGTGGTATGTCACAATGCTGTGAGCTGTGGTACAATATGCGGAGGGTCTGTGACTAATGTGTGGTAAATACATGGCTGTGTGCAGAGGCCCCAGCAGAGGACGCGGTCACTGCAGCCCCGCCCCCACTCCGAGCTGCTCAGCACTGTGAACACTGGGCACAGGGACACGGAGGGATTTTCTGTCAACATACCTTTAATTTGCACAAAATCATTTTCTTTTCATCTAATTTCAGAAATTTTTTAAACATTGAAATGGCGTCGATAAAAAAAACATAAACATAAACAGAAATATCTCATTACCACTGATTTCCCAACCTCTCCAGCCTCATAGCAATTTCCAGCACTGCAGGCCCACAGTTTTTAGAAACTAAGTTCTACTCCATCTGTGCCTTCACCACTAGGCCAGGCCGCCGGCTTTCCCAGGACACAGTAGTGCTGACTGGGAAACACGTTTTATTTTAGAAACCAAATTCCACCCCACCTGCGCTCCCATCTCTAGGCCTTGGCCCCATCTTCGCTGGCATTACTTGCACCATCGTTTACTCGCTGCTCCACCTGCGGCATCCTGAAGGATGAGTGAAGACGGTGGCGGTCGGTGTGTCCTCCTCGGTCTCTGTCTCTCCATCTCTGTTCATTAGCGCTCTCGCCCTCCTCCATCTGCGTCTCTTCCCCCGTACGTTTCGTCTTGGTCTCTCTGCTCCATCTGTCTTCCTCCTTCCATCTGCATCTTAATTCTCTCTCAACCCCCTGTACCATAAACCCACCCTCTCCAGAATTATGTATCCCCCTACTCTGATTTGTAGCCCCCTATTCTCATCTGTGGCCCCTTTGACCTCATTCATATCTCCTCTGTAGCCGTACAATCATCATTAGCCCCCCCCCCCAATCTGATTTGCAGCCCCCTGACCTCATTCATAGCCCTTCACTTTCATTTGTGGCCCCTCATTGTCATCTTTGACCCCTAAACCTCGTATGTAGCACCATGCTCTCATCCGCGGCCCCTGACTCTCATCCGTAGCCCCTCACATCTGCGGCCCCTGACTCTCATCCGCGGCTCCTCACTCTCATCCGCGGCCCCTCACATCCGCAGCCCCTCACTCTCATCCGTAGCCCCTCACATCCGCGGCCCCTCACTCTCATCTGTAGCCCCCCCACTGTTATGCACAGCAGTGGACTCTCATTTAGGCGCTCCCGCTGAGTTTTGGCGCCTCATACATCTTCACGCTCATTTAACCAAGACACTGAAAGCTAATTACTTCCCTTGTCAGGATTTAGGGGGGGGGGGGGGAGGATTTCTCCGACACCAGGGTGGGGGGGGGGGTCTTAATGAGAAATGGTTAATGCGATTTTTTGGGCTTAACCAACCGGAGGAGGCCGCGCTCCATTAAGCCCCAGGTGAAATCCGCCCGGGTTCCTCTAATTTACACAACACTTGTTTACAACATCGGCCGCCACCGAGCAGAAGACGTGAAGGACGGCGGAGCGGATCCTGCTCGTTACCTACGGTGCAATCGTGAGGACAGTGAGACATCCAAGTCCCAAAAATATAACTGCTTTTTCCCAAAGGAGCAGCTATCTGACGCTGAGACACCAGGGTTGCTTTATGTGATGTTTTTTTGTCTACGCGTCCAACTCATCATCCGGCGGAGGGGAAGGTGGCAAAGGCTGAGCAATGTAAACTGTGTCTTGTCTTTGGTAACTGAGCCTGTGCTGGTCCAGCTGTAGGCATCGACCTCCTAATGTCCTCCTAGGAGATGTCTGGAGAAGCAAAAACATCTCAAAGCCCTGATGATGATGATGGGAAGTGACTGGTCTCTGTCAGTGCTGCTGACAGGCCAAAGCCGAGGGGACGAGGATTCTCGGGCTCGGGAAGGTCTACCGTCCATTTCAATTAAGGGCTGGTCTCCAAGTCTTGAGTAGAACTCGACAAAGATTCTCAATTGTCCTTGTGGCCTTGATGGGTACCACGTCAAGCTGCCCAGTTCCTCCCCAACAGGGACAGTATTGAAAAGTGCCAGTCAACTTTGTAAACTTGACAAATGTTTAACTCTATGTTTCGGCCCCAATGGCTTCCTGATCTCTACCCAACCAATCCCAATTTTCAGTTCTTTGGATGTCCTAGATGGACCTGTTCCAACTTCTCAACTTCAGATTCAAAAAGTTAACTTCTGCAAGTGTTGGAGGCAAAGACAACATAAGGAAATATCGACAGTGCAACAGTGATGAATCGGGGGTTATCACCAAGGTCAACGCTAGAGGAGATGTCCATCGAAGGAGCCACAAAGTCAGAGGAGATGTTCATCAAAGGAGCCACAAAGTCAGAGGAGATGTTCATCAAAGGAGCCACAAAGTCAGAGGAGATGTCCATCGAAGGATCCACAAAGTCAGAGGAGATCCCAGAACAAGGAGTCATCCAGACTACTAACAATATCAAAAAACATTGCACCTAGGACGTTTAAGGGAGTGGTTTGTGCACATAGGAGTCAAGTTGGGTCAACAGTATTTAACATGGAAGAAGCCTTGAAGGTCTCTCATGGCAGAAAGTCCATCCTAAGCAGATGGCCAAGGAGATCCTCCAACCACAACTCTTTGGAAAGGAAATGGAGGCCAGTGTTGGAAAGTTCTGGCTGCCAAAAAAAGTGCCCCCCCCCAAAAAAAAAAAAACATTGGATAAGTCCATAACCCCCGGTAAAAAATGGAACAAAAGTCCTAGTAGACCAAGTCCAAAGAAGAGGCCATCACTTGTCTTCTCTGTGAGGACGGATCTTCATCTCTGTGAACTTCAGGGAATACTGCCAGCCAGTCCAAGACGACCACTCGATACCATCGGCGTAGGAAGCGTGATGCCCACGGAGGTACTGCCCATTCAGGTTGGAGGTGTGGCAATTGCGGTACCACCAGGCCCCATGGTAGAAGCTTGCGCAGTTGTTCTCAGAGTGGTCGTTGTCCAAGTCCTTGGTGGTGAATTTCATCCCCGTGTGTTTACCCAAGGAATCTCCTGAGGAGACAATGAGCATGGAGTCAATGGAGGAATGTCCCTTGGTGGGTGGTCTGACCACTTATGGAGGACTCACCTGCCGTTCCAGAGTAGTCTGACACCGTGAGCGGGTAGCCGTCGTCTTCTGGGTTCACTGAGTACAGGCCAATGCCAAACATGTTGTACTGGGCATAGGCCGTGGAGTTCTCGAAGTCCGCCAAGTCAATGCGGAGCTGGTAATGTGTCTGCATGGTCAACAGGTGGAGCCGCTGGAGACCTAGGGTGGAAGGAGCAAACGTTAGTCAGTGGTAAAACCATTATACCACCCATGGAGGGCCCACAGACCAAAAAATGAGGTTCGCTTTATATCCCCCTATTCTCCATTGAACATCATTGCCAGTGTGTCAGTCTACACTGAAGTTCTGGCATTCTATTCATGAGTCACAGAGTGAATTAGAGCTATAAATCCATCCCAGTTAGGGATAATACTACTTAAAGGAGTATTCCAGTATATTTACTCCCTCATCTATTGCCCTGCACGTGTGTCGGTCTACACTGAACTTTTGGCATTCTGTTCTCAAGCCAGAGAGTAAACCAGGGCTATAAGTCCACCTGAGATAGGGTTAATACTACTGAAAGGCAGATTTCAGAACATTTACATTTACCTGCTCTCACATCAGTCTAGACTGAAGCTCTGGCATTCTATTCCTGACTCAAGAACCAGTGCAATTGCTTTTCTCTCTTCTGGAAGCTTCCTCTCTGTGTAAGTTCTGCAGGTTCCTGGAAGATGTTCTCATTCTGCGGCCGTCGCTGTCTGCACAAAAGTCCCAGCGCGAGGGTCGGACTCCATTTTCCCCATCTTAATGAGGACATCAGGTGAACGCAGAATGTAAATGGAGGTGCCCTCCCGCCCACGGCCCCCATCCCCCTGTTACTGATTTCAATTAAGATTCTTTGACAGGGTCCAGAGAGGTTAGACGAGAAATCCCAGAGCCGACAGATCAGCGGCCAACAATGGTGCCGCCAATAAACAGCCGCTCGTCTCCTGTCACTATGGATGGTGGAGGGCGAGAGAGATTGATGGGCGTACAGGGGGCATGGTAATGGGCAGGGAGAGGATGACTGTAGGACAGGAGAATACAAACTATTGCTCCCTGTTATCAGCCATTTCAGAGGAGAGGATGACTGTAGGACAGGAGAATACAGTCTATTGCTCCCTGTTATCAGCCATTTCAGAGGAGAGGATGACTGTAGGACAGGAGAATACAATCTATTGCTCCCTGTTATCAGACATTTCAGGGGAGAGGATGACTGTAGGACAGGAGAATACAATCTATTGCTCCCTGTTATCAGACATTTCAGGGGAGAGGATGACTGTAGGACAGGAGAATACAATCTATTACTCCCTGTTATCAGCCATTTCAGGGCAGAGGATGACTGTAGGACAGGAGAATACAATCTATTGCCCCCTGTTATCAGCCATTTCAGGGGAGAGGATGACTGTAGGACAGGAGAATACAATCTATTGCCCCCTGTTATCAGACATTTCAGGGGAGAGGATGACTGTAGGACAGGAGAATACAATCTATTGCTCCCTGTTATCAGCCATTTCAGGGGAGAGGATGAATGTAGGACAGGAGAATACAATCTATTGCTCCCTGTTATCAGACATTTCAGAGGAGAGGATGACTGTAGGACAGGAGAATACAATCTATTGCTCCCTGTTATCAGACATTTCAGGGGAGAGGATGACTGTAGGACAGGAGAATACAGTATATTGCTCCCTGTTATCAGCCATTTCAGGGGAGAGGATGACTGTAGGACAGGAGAATACAATCTATTGCTCCCTGTTATCAGTCATTTCAGGGGAGAGGATGACTGTAGGACAGGAGAATACAATCTATTGCTCCCTGTTATCAGCCATTTCAGAGAAGAGGATGACTGTAGGACAGGAGAATACAATCTATTGCTCCCTGTTATCAGACATTTCAGGGGAGAGGATGACTGTAGGACAGGAGAATACAATCTATCGCTCTCTGTTATCAGCCATGTCCCTATGACAACCTCTTCATCCATATATGTGACTGATATCGGCCGCTCCATGTATTGCGGATGGTTAGAGGCGAGAGTTGGATGTCATGCATCGCCGATCCTTACCGAGCCAATGTTCTCCTGTCAGCTTTCCAAATCCGTCCCTGTACTGCTCCCACCCACGGAAGAAATTCACGGATCCGTCCTCTCGTCGCTGGAACACCTGGAAGGAGAGAGACAGTCGCATGAAACAAGAAGCACACTCCACCTCTGTGAGGGGACTACTGCGCTGATTAGTCATTAGTTTATTAAACACGTCAAGATAAAGGCACCGGATGGGGGTTGTACTCCCCTGGGTGCTGGAGAATAGTTGATAACATAGAACAGTAGCTGCCACCTGGTATCTGTGTGCAGCTGCGGCCCTGGGCGACTTTAATAAGACCTCGGAAGGATGGACGGTGACGGCGAAGATAAAGCGAATAATAGATCACATGACGGGCTAAGCGCCGCGCGGCGGACTGTTACGAGCGGTCTGTATTTGTCATGCATCGTCCCCGCTCCCCCGGGCGCCGCGCTCTGTTGTATCAATCTATAAAAAGTACGCAGGGAATTATGTATCAAAGATTTCTCAAAGCAAAGAGACTCTTCCATCCGTCAGAGAAAGCAATCTGGCGGCGGTGGTGGCGAACACGGTCGTTCTTTTGATTTATCAGATGCTGCACCGCGCTATGTGTTTAGCACCGGGGACAATGGAGATTACGTGTCGGGGGCTGAAAGGGTTAAAGGTTTATGGACCTTTAATGTGTCTGACATCGGCACTCGCCGCGTCCCTGAAGACTGTCGCGGCTTTGTGCAGGTGGGAGGAAGGCGATCAATCGCACAGGTGTCCGAGGATGGAGGCGGCGGGAGGAAAGCCCTGCTTAATCTGATCCGACCTTGATCGGCTGAAGTAGGGCACGCTCAGTGTGCGTAACAGGGAAGACAAAGGTGACAACGGCAGATAAGCGGGGGCGGGGCACTTAAAGGGCAGCCACTAATTAGACACATTGTAGGCTCCGCCCTGATTTGTATCTGCAGATCTGTGCACCTATATGAGTAGAAGAGTCTGATGACATCATCGGGCCTGTTCATAGGCGACCTGGGAACTACTCCTGCAGAAGTGAGAGAGGCTGAGATGAAGGCAACGCGTGGGCCGGCGGGGATTTGACTCAGGTTGGCGTTTGATGTGATCGGTCGCGGCGGGCGAGGGGACGGCGCAGGGTCACGCTTGACTGTGTGCTGTTCATTAAATATGAATCGTCCCCTACAGCAAAATAAGCCGGTCCAAGGGCCGTGGCGCTAAAATATTCATACGCTCCTGAGCCGCCAGCGGACATGAACCCGGCCTCCATGTCCCAGGGCGTTAACCCCTCCTGAACCAAAGAGCAGCACAATCCATATTTCCCCTCACAAGGGAAAAGTCACAGGGTACAAAAAAACTTTCAGGGGTTTGTAAGAAGGCCTTTCGGGCCCCGTGTTATACCTGCCGTAGGGCCCATCCCCGCTCCCGACTCCCCTCAGGCTTTGTTCTACATCCTGCAGTCTACTCTAGTCACTTCCAAAGCTGCATTTACAGTTCTGCTGGCCCGGCTCTTGGAATCTGTCAACATTTTGAAAACAGTCCGAACTGATCTCACATCAGGGGCGATCTAGGACCCGTTTTTCATCATTAGGATAATATATTTCAATCATACGGTTTGGGATGGCGGCGCGTTCAGTGGGGGCGTAATGGCGAGCGGTTAAGATGGAACGAGCTGTAATCCTCCTGTAAACTCTAAGATGGCGCAGGATTAGGCCCCACGTTGTGTAAACGATTGGGTTTCAGCCATAGACGAACAGGAGACTTGTCCAGAAACCACTAAGAGATATGCTGGGGTGGGGCAGATTTACTCAGGGGCGGAGCTTATAAATGAGTGCTAATTATAAGCAATCATTATCACTACATGATCCAAAAACCTACCATCAATATTGCCAGCTGTATATTAAGGGGGTCTACCGGTTACCCTAGTAAAGATGGCAGCCAATTAGCAGGCTGGAAAATAACGTGTTACATTTGCCCCTCCCATGAGGATCCTTTCAGCTGATCTATACAGCTAAAAGAGGTCATAGGACACTTGTAGCAGCCCTTTTGCTTTAGAGACTGGAAGAATATTGAGCCTTGGTCGAAGCCACTGAGCTGACGACTACTTACCTCCTGTTTGGCCCATAACGACGCCCCCTAGTTCAGCCTTGAGGAAGCGCACTATACTATATTATATACTGTGTTTAACATATACAAGTCATATTGTATGACTTTTGTGTATTCTTTACTTACTGATCATAGCTTCCATCATATGCCTTGTACTCCAGTCACACCCAGAGCTGCAATGAAATTGTTCTGGTTACCCCTGGCATTCTGTGCACATTTGTTCTAGCAGTCTAGTTGTGACTGTAAATGGAGTACAGCGGAACTGTGACTGCAGCTTTGGGTGTGACTGGAGAAAAAAGAAATTACGTAACTCGTCCCATAAAATAAAGATTTGAGACTCACCGTCCAGCCCCCTCCGTCCGTCGTCATGTCGCAGTAGACCTGGAATCCGGTGGGATAGTGAATGGGGAAGACGGAATAGACGCCGTCCTCCTGCTGCCCGCCCATGAAGATGTCATAGCAGTCGCGCGGCTTAGAACCTGCGGGTAAAATGGCGTCGTTAGACCGTACCAGGCAGACAGCGATTTCGTCATCTCAGAGGCTGGTGCCGGATAATTCTCTGCCCGGTCAAATGCGCAGATTAACTCATAAAAAAAAAATCGCTGGGAAAAGCTACATCGCCGCGCAGGACTCCTCGCCGGGATTAATGGTGCTGTCAGGACGGCAGAACTACCCGGAGTCGCAGTTTCTGGCTTTACACTTGGGGCGGGGGAGCTGCGCTCTCATCTACAACATGAGCTGCGGATGGATCCGACAGAGCGCAGAACCACAGCGTACAGCATACGTGATAAGGGACCCGCTGCATCCTATCGTGTATCCCTGTGTTCATGCACCAGGACGCTCAGGATGAACGGAGCTATAGGATGTAGACCCTTGGGTATGGAGGCATAAAGGAAGTCTCACCATTGGTGCAGCCACGGGATCTGGAGCTCTTCGCTGGCGACCGGACGAGATCCCCCTTCCCACGGGATTTTCCATGGACCGAGTCTAGGACTTCACTCACGGAACTGACCAGCTGCGCCACGTGACTGTGACCTTCAGATAGAAGCTTGAGGAGGAGGGGAACAGAAAAGACATGAGGGCGTGGGGAATTTTGCAATTTCCCCTTCTCATCTATTGCCTGCCCTGTGTGTCAGTCTTCACTGCAATCCTGGCGTTCCATTCATGACATCTATTCCCAATTCTCAGCATGCTCTATTCACACCACAAGACGTTAGTGGGCTGCAGGCTCCGCCCTCTAACTCTAAGACAATTACTGGTAGGCTCCACCCCTGCACACTGCTGTGCTCCACCCTCATGACAATATCAGTTGATAGCTCCACCCCTGCACACTGCCATGCTCCACCCTCATGACAATGTCAGCAATTAGCTCCACCCCTGAACACTGCCATGCTCCATCATAACAAATGTCAGCAATTAGCTCCACCCCTGAACACTGCCATGCTCCACCCTCATAACAAATGTCAGTAATTAGCTCCACCCCTGAACAATGCCATGCTCCACCCTCATAACAAATGTCAGTAATTAGCTCCACCCCTGCACACTGCTATGCTCCACCCTCATGACAATATCAGTTGATAGCTCCACCCCTGCACACTGCCATGCTCCACCCTCATAACAAATGTCAGCAATTAGCTCCACCCCTTCACACTTCCATTCTTCACCCTTATAAAAAGTCTCAGTTAATAGCTCCACCCCTGCACACTGCCATGCTCCACCCTCATGGGATGTTTCCACCCACATACTCTACCAGCACCAGACTCCGCCTTCATGACTGATGCCAGTGAATAGTCCCGCCCATACATAATTTGGGTGCCAAACTCCTCCCCCTGAGTAGCTCCATCCACGCAATGAACGTCTGGGTACAGATTGGTGTCTGACAACTTTTTTTCCCACGTTCCTGCTGCAGCTGATGTGAGCATCACGCCTGTAAAGACTTCATCACCCTGTATGGGGGCCCCGGGCCCCTCTGGGAGCCATCCTTGTCCTTGGCTGCCCACGGTCTAATTGAAAATCCCTAATGATAAGCCCTTACTTGGCATTGATCCTGAAGACTGCACTAAGAGCTTGTGCCAGACACTGGTTGGCATGACTGTGTGCAGTGTGGGCAGCGTGCCAGCGTAGCCATGTGTTCTGCATGAAGCGGCGCCAGCGAGCAGATCCTTCTCATCACTTAAAGGGACGTTGACAACCGGGACACAATTTGGCTTATATGATTTTGCTGCTCAAATTATTCACAAATTTGCAAATAAAAACTTTTTGGGTTCATCGGGACGACATTAGCGATAAAGCTTGACTGTGGGGGGATCACTTAACAGCTGTGGGCAGCCATGGGCGGAGGGGGGTGTTACCTGTATGAGTCTCCCCTGCTCGCTCTGCAGCGCCCCCAGTTCAGACACCAGTCCATTCTGCCCTTTCCGCAGGCTCTCCCAGTCCGCCCGCTGCCGGGACACCTGTGATACCATCTGTGACACCTGGTCGGCCAGGCCTGCCAGCAGTGCCCGCTCTTTGCCCACCGCGGCTTTCATCTCTGAGTCATGGTCGGCCAGCGCGGACATCAGGAAGGACTGTAACCCGTCCAGGCGCGGCAGCGGGTCGGGGCAATTGGGGTCGATGAATATATTGATGTGGGAGCTGTCCGCCCTCTCGATGGTGACCAGCGCGTTGGGGTCGTCCATGTTGGTGGTGATGACCGGCGGCGGTTCGGTGGATGGAGCGTGGTAGTGATTCATGAACAGGACGGCTCCGGTGACTGTGACCGCCAGCAGAACGGCCACGGACAACAGCACGGTGCACAGGATGTAACCACAGCTCGTCCTCTGCAAGACAAAGGGGACAGCAACACCTACCATCAAACTCCAGTCACATCCAAAGCTGCACTCACAATCCTGCTGGCTGCTACTGGGAATCCAGACCTCCTATAATTCATCACTACATTTTCCACAGTTCATCACAACAGACATTGAACCAGCAGGGGGTGTGAAACCATGTGCATGACCTGCAGGAAGACATACGGCCTTGGGTTTTGGGTGAAGGGCCCGGGGCCAAACCATGCCCTTCCTATTGCAACTGCAATGTATCTGCCCCAACCCCCATGGAGAGGGATGGACGGTGACTACTAGGGGTGGAGCCAATGGTTTGGCATGTTCCTCTGGGGCAGTCCCTGTTTGGTTAATGCCCCTGCCTAGACAATGAGCCAATCAGTAGCTTGTCTTACTTGTTACATTGTTTCCAAGAAATTGGTGATATCATTGGAAGGGTCAAAGAGGGCGGCAAAATACAGCAAAAAGATGGCGTCCTGATGGGCCCTATCGCCAGGCAGTGGCAGTACCTAAGCTGTCAGTGGGGGCGTTCTCCTCTGTCTCTCTTTGCGTGTGCATGGTACAGCACTGGGGGTTGTTCTCTGTAATGTGATCTGTGGGGACTCACTGCTGGGACTGATCAGCCCCCCAGTCACAACAGAATATGAGCCCCCGGGGAGGCCACAGCAGACGACATCCTGGAACGTCCTAATAGCGATCTCCGCGTTCTATCCTGAGCCACCAGCGACTCTATATTGGGGGAGGGGAGGGGGGGTTCTCAGCACAGCAATCCCAATAATATTGGTTTTATATAACAGGATGGTCGGTAAATCGCGTTTCCAATACTTCTGCGCCATTTTTTAAAAATGTAACCGTCTAATCTCTATTCTTGGGAAGAATAACTCCTCGGCACAGAATTGGGGGAGGGGAGAGCAGTCCTGGGGGGAGTCTCGGAGAAGTTGGAGTTGTCAGACAGGACGGTGGGGGGTTCGGTTCCTAAGAATGAGGATGGCATACGGGCTGCGCGGCCGCCATGTGTCTCTGTGACATGTTTCATTAGTCGAGGAGTTGTCAGCGCGGAGCTGTCATGTCTGCCGCCTCTTCCTTATCTCCACATCAACAACTCTACACGTAACCGCCGATGTCTCTGCCTGACCCCCCCCCACATGCAGCCGCCGATGTCTCTGCCTGACCCCCCCCCACATGCAGCCGCCGATGTCTCTGCCTGCCCCCCACACGCAGCCGCTGATGTCTCTGCCTGCCCCCCCACACGCAGCCGCTGATGTCTCAGCCTGCCCCCCCCACACGCAGCCGCCGATGTCTCTGCCTGACTCCCCCCCCCCACATGCAGCCGCCGATGTCTCTGCCTGACTCCCCCCCACACACATGCAGCCGTCAATGTCTCTGCCTGACCCCCCCACATGCAGCCGCCAATGTCTCTGCCTGACCCCCCCCCACATGCAGCCGCCGATGTCTCTGCCTGACCCCCCCCACATGCAGCCGCCGATGTCTCTGCCTGACCCCCCCCCACATGCAGCCGCCGATGTCTCTGCCTGACCCCCCCACATGCAGCCGCCGATGTCTCTGCCTGACTCCCCCCCCCCCCCCACATGCAGCCGCCGATGTCTCTGCCTGACCCCCCCCCCCACATGCAGCCGCCGATGTCTCTGCCTGACTCCCCCCCACACACATGCAGCCGTCAATGTCTCTGCCTGACCCCCCCACATGCAGCCGCCAATGTCTCTGCCTGACCCCCCCCACATGCAGCCGCCGATGTCTCTGCCTGACCCCCCCCACACGCAGCCGCCGATGTCTCTGCCTGACCCCCCCCCCCCCCCCACATGCAGCCGCCGATGTCTCTGCCTGACCCCCTCCCCCATGAATGATGAAAGATACAATATATCCGACCGGACATAATCGATGGCGCAGGAGTTTTTGCAGTGAGTACACCCCGGGGGTCACTGTCCTGTCCGCCATCATACATGAAGGGTCTTCCTGCTTTCTGCACATGCCGCCATCTCCTTCCTCTGGCGGTGCAGCGATGTTGGGGTGCAGCGATGGCGCCCCGCTTCCTCCTCCCTCAGCAGCAGAGATGTAATTACTGTAATGAAGGACGGGATTTACTGCTCCGTGTGGTTTGTTTTTCACCGCTCGCCACTAATCCGCCAGGAAACACGAGAGCGTCACTATGATGGGTATATGGCGGCGAGTTGTTCAGCAGAAAAGTATCCTGCTGCTGAGAATAGGTGTCAGGACAGTACGGCATACTGTATATGGCGGTATACCTGCTGAGCGGTCAGAGCGCACGTGTCCACCGCCGAAAGTGACCACAATGGGCATGAGCATAAGAGCTGGAGCAATGGAAGGTGGCCTGGTCTGAGGAATCAGGTTACATCATGTGGACAGACGGGTGTGAATTACTTACCTGAGGAAGAGACGGCACCAGGTGCACTATGGGAAAAAAATGGCCTGGTCTGAGGAATCAGGTTACATCATGTCGACGGCCGGGTGTGTGCGTCACTTACCTGGGAAAGAGATGGCACCAGGTGCACTATGGGAAAAAAATGGCCTGGTCTGAGGAATCAGGTTACATCATGTCGACGGCCGGGTGTGTGCGTCACTTACCTGGGAAAGAGATGGCACCAGATGCACTATGGGAAGAAGACGGCCTGGTCTGAGGAATCACATTACATCATGTGGACGGCCGGGTGTGTGTCACTTATCTGGAGAAGAGATGGCACCAGGTGCACTATAGGAAGAAGGCGGCCTGGTCTGAGGAATCGTGTTACATCATGTGGACGACGCGGTGTGTGTGTCACTTACCTGGGAAAGAGATGGCACCAGGTGCACTGATGGGAAGAAGACGGGCCAGGTCTGAGGAATCACGTTACATCATGTCGACGCCGGGTGTGTGTCACTTACCTGGGAAAGAGATGGCACCAGGTGCACTATGGGAAGAAGAAGGCCTGGTCTGAGGAATCAGGTTACATCATGTCGACGGCCGGGTGTGTGCACTTACCTGGGAAAGAGATGGCACCAGGTGCACTATGGGAAGAAGACGGCCTAGTCTGAGGAATCAGGTTACATCATGTCGACGGCCGGGTGTGTGTCACTTACCTGGGAAAGAGATGGCACCAGGTGCACTATGGGAAGAAGGCGGCCTGGTCTGAGGAATCGTGTTACATCAAATTACCAGATCTCAATCCATTTATGATCTGCGGGATGTTCTGGATAAACATGGTGACTGACACCAGAGGACACTTGTGGTCAGAGGCTCTTTAAAGGGCCGGCAGCCATTGTGCGGCTCTCATCGTCCGGCGGGAATATTAATGTTGCCCGGTGCTGATGTTGTTGTGTTGTTGACTGACAGCGCGCGGTATAATACAGCAGATTATTATGGACGGATACACAAGGAAATGACCGCGCCGCACGGGGGAGAGGAGAACACCTACCGGGGGGATAAGTGACCTTGTGCAAATCACTGCGTCCTAACAACCTGCATCCATTTACTTACATTACACTTAAAGGGACAGGCGCCTATTTATTCCATTGGAAGGATACAATGTATCAGTGCAGAGCGGATATTGCTACGTATTGACTCCTGGCCGCCATGCTGAGGCAGCACTGCGCACTTATACATATACATGGGCGCAATCAATATGTCCGACATATCGTCCGCCAACATGATGCCCTCATCATCCTCCTGACATCTTCCGCGGCTCCATATTAAGTGTCTGCTCAGCCGAGCGCCACGTCCAGGGAGGGAGATCAGTGGCTGTCCGCATCTCTAACGTCGCTTATCTCCATGACCACTGAAGATCGTGGGTGGATCCTGCCTGCATCTGCACTTGGGAAAGCTGGGTGACCACCGATACCACCACCGCACCCGACTTTCCAGTACTACAATCCCCACTTTCCCCCACTGTGTACTGTGACCTTCAGGGGCTTTGGAAGGCTGGGTGACAACGCCTATGGGAGCTGTAGTGGCAATGCTGCACCCAGCTTTCCCAGAAACAGAGATAACTACGAGCAGAAGAGAACAACATGCTCAGTGGATGCTGAGGGTTGTAGTCACTCGGTGCCATTTAGTACTGCAGCAGGAATAGCAGAGCGGTGTAGAGTGCGTAGAGTTATCACTACATGTTACAGGTGCACTGTGTGGCGGTATTTATGCAGGTGACCACATGACGTGGCACTATTATATATGTATGGTGCTAATTACTTCCCGCAGTGGAACGCTTACGGACTAATATGAGGGGTCTGATGTGCACACCGCCGAAAGTTGTCAGGTGGTCCAAGGGTCCTTTTGCCCGAAACACAGATATGTCGCCCGCAGTCCCATGTAACATCACACATACTGTACTGTGGTGTTCGCCGAGCTCTGCTACATCTGCGGATCATTTCATATTCCGTTACATTGTATCTCACACACTCTGACTTTTTAATTGTTTTGCAGTTGGTGCCATATGGAGTGCGGCGCGGGCGATATGTGGCGCACTGGAGCGTGGAGAGGAGGGGATGGCGCATTGTCAGTGAGTGCATCTGTCTGCTGGAAGGATCCGTGACTGCTCTGTATATTGACCCATCCTCGTGTCAGTCGTGGTACCCTGGCACACTAAGGGTTAAATATTCCTTGAGGGTGGCACCTGGTTCCTTGTAATACATCTTGCCAGCCTGAGGCGCATTGAGGCCGAGGTCTCCATACTGGCACACGTGGCCCCAGGACGGTATGCTGTATCCTATGAACCTCCCTGATGTGGGGCCCTGAGGGCGAAGGACCAAGAGTTCCAAATTGTGGTGACATATTACGCCAGTAATAGTACCATCGTGTTCATGTAATACACACATAATACAGCCATATAATACCTATATAATGCTGCCATACAGTGTTCACATAATACTGCCATATAATACATATAGAATACAGCCATACAGTGTACACATTATACTGCAATAAAATACATGTAATATACTGCCATACAATACATATACAGTATAATACTGCCATATAATACATATAAAATGCTGCCATACAGTGTACACAACACTTCCATGCAATACATACAGTATAATACTGCCATACAGTGTACACATTATACTGCCATACACTACATATATAATACTGCCATACAGTACACATATAATACCGCCATACACTACATATATAATACACCCATACACGACATATATAATACTGCCATACACTACATATATAATACTGCCGTACAGTACATATATAATACTGCCATACAGTACACATATAATACCTCCATACACTACATATATAACACTGCCATACAGTGTACACATTATACTGCCATACACTACATATATAATACCGCCATACAGTACACATATAATACCGCCATACACTACATATATAATACACCCATACACTACATATATAATACTGCCATACACTACATATATAATACTGCCGTACAGTACATATATATAATACTGCCATAACAGTACACATATAATAAAACTCCATACACTACATATATAACACTGCCATACAGTGTACACATTATACTGCCATACACTACATATATAATACCGCCATACAGTACACATATAATACCGCCATACACTACATATATAATACTGCCATACACTACATATATAATACTACATGCCATACACTACATATATATACTGCCATATACCGCCATACAGTACACATATAATACATACATATATATACTAGCCATACAGTAACATACATATATAATACTAACATAACATATATATACAGTGCCATACACTAATAATACGCCATACACTAATATATAATACTACACATAATATACATACCATATACACATTATACCGCCATACAGTACATATATAATACTGCCATACACTACATATATAATACTGCCATACACTACATATATAATACTGCCATACAGTACCAACTTAACAGTGTCATTCAGAGTTCACATATGCTCTTTACTGCATCGGGGGCAGTTCTTTGGTTGTCACCGGCAGTGGCTGCGCGGTCAGCGGCGTTACAGTGGCGTTTGTCTGTTGGTTGTGATTAATATTAATTTTCCATCATAAAGTATGTAAATAATGTAAATCAGTCATATCGTGCGTCCGCCGTCGCCTCCCCACCTCCCCCGGTACCTTGCTGGACGCAGCATGGTGAAGATTGTTGTCGTCCGTAAATGGTAGTCTTGTGACAGAGGCTTTTAACGCTGCAGGAGTGGCAGTGAGAGGGTTAAGGCGGGCCCCCCGCTGCGCCCTGACACCGCCATCTCGCCACTCCCTGAGACTATTAGGCGGCACATGCTGGGCAAAGCTGTTATTACAGGAGCCGGACGATCAGCCAAGCAACAGGAAAGTCATCAAGCGCCCAAGTGACGGAATAATACACGGAGAAGCTGACAAGGCGGCTGTCAGCGGCGGGGGAGGACGCCAGACAGCGCTTGTGTGCGCTGCACCGTTAAGAAGAAGCTCACCTTCATCTCCACACTCACACCGCACTTCTAGGACGTCCACCAGAATAAACCGACTGGAAAAAAAATTCTTACAGCGGAGGCATCTCGTGCCTCAAGCCTCAGTCATACCTGTCTTTAATGTTTATAAGGAAGAACTCCAACCAAAAACTGACGATTCCTGCACAGCAACAGCATCATGTATTATCACTGGTGGGCAGAGTCATATCACAAAATTCAGGCACTTCATGCCTCACGCCTCATTACTATCTACAGTCAGTAGTGACACATCTTTGAACCTACCCTTGACATCAAATAGACGTAAGAAGATACAGGAGAGTAATTGTGTGCATGGAGGAGGCTGGGCCTCGTGTGCGTGCCGTCACTTTAAGATGGACTTACTTTGATGGTGGTTTTTCTAAATCAAGGATTTTGGAGCCTCGTGAGAAATGAATCTATGAAATAGATATCAGTACTGTCCAAATAACTGTGTCGTAGGAGGCATAGGAAGACACCCCCCCCACACAGAGTCTGAAATGTCTGATAACAGGGAGCAATAGATTGTATTCTCCTGTCCTACAGTCATCCTCTCCCCTGAAATGTCTGATAACAGGGAGCAATAGATTGTATTCTCCTGTCCTACAGTCATCCTCTCCCCTGATATGGCTGATAACAGGGAGCAATAGATTGTATTCTCCTGTCCTACAGTCATCCTCTCTCCTGAAATGTCTGATAACAGGGAGCAATAGATGTATTCTCCTGTCCTAAGTCATCCTCTCCCCTGAAATCTGATAACAGGGAGCATAGACTGTATTCTCCTGTCCTACAGTCATCCTCTCCCTGAATGGCTGATAACAGGGAGCAATAGATTGTCTTCCTGTCCTACAGTCATCCTCTCCCCTGAAATGTCTGATAACAGGAGCAAATAGATTGTATTCTCCTGTCCTACATCATCCTCTCCCCTGAAATGTCTGATAACAGGGAGCAATAGACTGTATTCTCCTGTCCTACAGTCATCCTCTCCCCTGAAATGTCTGATAACAGGGAGCAATAGACTGTATTCTCCTGTCCTACAGTCATCCTCTCCCCTGAAATGCTGATAACAGGGAGAATAGATTGTATTCTCCTGTCCTACAGTCATCCTCTCCCTGAAATGTCGATAACAGGGAGCCAATAGATTATTCTCCTGTCCTACAGTCATCCTCTCCCCTGAAATGTCTGATAACAGGAGCAATAGACTGTATTCTCCTGTCCTAGTCATCCTCTCCCCTGAAATGGCTGATAACAGGAGCAATAGATGTATTCTCCTGTCCTACAGTCATCCTCTCCCCTGAAATGGCTGATAACAGGAGCAATAGATTGTATTCTCCTGTCCTACAGTCATCCTCTCCCCTGAAATGTCTGATAACAGGGAGCAATAGACTGTATTCTCCTGTCCTACAGTCATCCTCTCCCCTGAAATGTCTGATAACAGGGAGCAATAGACTGTATTCTCCTGTCCTACAGTCATTCTCCCCTGAAATGTCTGATAACAGGAGCAATAGATACATCCCTGTCTAACAGTGTATCAGTTCCTCTCCCCTGAAATGCTGATAACATGGAGCAATAGATTGTATTCTCCTGTCCTACAGTCACCCTCTCCCCTGAAATGGCTGATAATCTGTTACAATGTATTCAGTGTAAATAATGCTCTCTAGATTCTTGCACTGATACATTGTAACAATGTATCAGGACATGAGAGAAAGTGGTGCTGCGGACGTGTTCAGCTCACAGAGGATTGTCTGGACTGGATACATTGTAACAAACCCTCAGCTGTGAGAAGTGTTAGGTCAGGAGAGGTTTTCAGCCTCTTGGTCTCTAATACTTGACCCTTTCAATGACTTTTAGGACCCCTACAGATTGTATCCTGTGCCTCAGTCTGTTACCCCATAATGCTGACACCTCTACCTGTTCCTTGTCTACACTCGGACTACTCTCCTGGCTGCTGCATTGGTGAGTCACCGAGTATTCTGGTATTTGTAGTCCCCCTGCCAGCTGGGGAGACTGGGCATGATCAGGGCTGTGCATGGACACCCTGACTGATGGCGCCTGATCTCCAGCACAGCTTCTTCATGCATCTTTGCAGTCAACATTAGATGGAGTTCCCCTTTAAATGTTCCACATAGACCCCTGTGGGATGCACTGACACTCATCCCCTGGATTGTTCCCGGCTGTAATGAGCGGCTGACGATGTAAACAGCGGGGACACCAGGCCCTCCAACACATCTAAATAAGCGGGAATTGCAGCTGCTCCTGACCCCGAGACCCTCCAGACAACGAGCAGCGGACGGCGGATCCGCACCTTAAGACGCGCACATTGTTCCTGCGACAAGAGAAGACGAGAAACCGGAATCAAATCTATACAAAGGAAACATCACAGAAAAGTAACAAAACAAAGAAGAGAAACAAAGTTACAATAAATCAACTTATCTCCTGCCTACATCTATCATATCCATCCTTTATTAATCTTGTGGATCAGCAGATCGCTCTGTGTGAAGATCTCAGAGAAGGATCCACTATTAAGTGGACATCCATGAAATCCCATTCTGTCCCCTCCCCTGGACCCTCTATAAATCCCCCTGTAATTAACAGTCAAGACCTCAAATCCAGTCTTGATTATCTATAAAAGCTCCACAAGTAAAGAAAAGTGCAACAAATACCAGGGAGACCCCTGAGCAGAGGATTCTGGGTGACAGGCCAAATAAGGGGTGCACCCCACAGACCCCCACATCCTGATCCTGACCCCGAGTGTCAGCGTCATTATCCTGTACCCCGAGTGTTCAGCGTCATTATCCTGTAACCCGAGTGTCAGTCGTTCATACCGGACCCCGAGTGTCAGCGTCATGATCCTGTACCACCGAGTGGTCGCGTCATTATTCCTGTTACCCCGAGTGTTCAGTGCATTATCCTGTACCCAAGTGTCGTGTCATTATCCTGTACCCCAGTGACAGTGTCATTTATCCTGTACCCGCGTGTCCAGCTACATTTATCCTGTACCCGAGTGTCCAAGGTTCCCCATTATCCTGTACCCGAGTGTACCAGTGTCATTATCCTGTACCCGCAGTGTCAGTGTCATTTCCTGTAACCCGAGTGTCAGTGTCATTGCCGCTGTTACCCGAGTGTCAGCGTCATTATCCTGTACCCCGAGTGTCAGTTGTCATTATCCTGTACCCGCGAGTGTCAGCGTCATTATCCTGCTACCCCGAGTGTCAGTGTCAATTTATCCTGTAACCCCCAAGTGTCAGTGTCTATTATCCTGTACCCCAAGTGTCAGTGTCATTATCCTGTACCCCCAGTGACAGTTTGTCATTATCCTTGTACCGAGTGTCAGCGTCATTATCCTGTACCCGAGTGTCAGTGTCATTATCCTGTCCCCATTAGTGTCATGTGTGTCATTATCCTGTACCCCGTGTCAGTGTCAGTCATTATCCTGTACCCCGAGTGTCATTTATCCTGTACCCCGAGTGTCAGTGTGTCAGTGTTTATCCTGTACCCCGAGTGTCATCATTATCCTGTACCCCGAGTGTCATCATATCCTGTACCCCGTGTCAGTCATCCTGTACCCCCGTGTCAGTGTCATTATCCTGTACCCACAGTGTCATTATCCTGTACCGAGTGTCAGTGTCATTATCCTGTACCCCGAGTGTCAGATTATCCTGTACCCCGAGTGTCAGTGTCATTATCCGTACCCCAGTGTCAGCATTATCCTGTACCCCCAGTGTCAGTGTCATATCCTGTACCCCGAGTTGTCAGTGTCATGTATCCTGTACCCCGAGTGTCAGCGTCATTATCCTGTACCCCGAGTGTCATTATCCTGTACCCCTAGCCATTATCGTAGAGTGTGTCATTATCCTGTACCCCGAGTGTCAGTGTCATTATCCTGTTACCCGTGTCAGTGTCATTATCCTGTACCCCGAGTGTCAGTGTCATTATCCTGTACCCCGCAGTGTCATTATCCTGTACCCCGAGTGTCATTATCCTGTACCCCGAGTGTCAGCATTATCCTGTACCGTGTCATTATCCTGTACCCCGAGTGTCATTATCCTGTACCCCCGAGTGTCAGCGTTTATCCTGTACCCCGAGTGTCATATCGTATCCTGTACCCCGAGTGTCAGCCATCCTGTACCCCGAGTGTCAGTGTCATTATCCTGTACCCCAGTGACAGTGTCATATAATCCTGTACCCGAGTGTCAGTGTCATTATCCTGTACCCCGAGTGTCAGTGTCATTATCCTGTACCCCGAGTGTCATTATCCTGTACCCTGTCAGTGTCATTATCCTGTACCCGAGTGTCAGCGTGTCATTATCCTGACCCCGAGTGTCATTCATTATCTGTACCCCGAGTGTCAGCATATCCTGTACCCCGAGTGTCAGTGTCATTATCCTGTACCCGAGTGTCGATATCCTGTACCCCGAGTGTCAGCGTCATTATCTGTACCCGAGTGTTCATTATCCTGTACCCCGAGTGTCAAGTGTCATTATCCTGTACCCCGACTGTCAGTGTCATTATCCTGTACCCCGAGTGTCAGTGTCATTATCCTGTACCCCGAGTGTCAGTGTCATTATCCTGTACCCGAGTGTCAGCGTCATTATCCGTTACCCCCGTGTCAGTGTCATTATCCTGTACCCCCAGTGTCAGTGTCATTATCCTGTACCCCGAGTGTCAGTGTCATTATCCTGTACCCCAGTGTCAGTGTCATTATCCTGTACCCCCAGTGTCAGTGTCATTATCCTGTACCCCCAGTGTCAGTGTCATTATCCTGTACCCCCAGTGTCAGTGTCATTATCCTGTACCCGAGTGTCAGTGTCATTATCCTGCTACCCCGAGTGTCATTATCCTGTACCCCGAGTGTCATTATCCTGTACCCCGAGTGTCAGCGTTCATTATCCTGTACCCGAGTGTCAGCGTCATTATCCTGTACCCCAGTGTCAGCGTCATTATCCTGTACCCCAGTGTCAGCGTCATTATCCTGTACCCGAGTGTCAGTGTCATTATCCTGTACCCCGAGTGTCCGTGTCATTATCCTGTACCCCGAGTGTCAGCATCATTATCCTGTACCCCCAGTGTCAGCGTCATTATCCTGACCCCAGTGTCAGTGTCATTATCCTGTACCCCGAGTGTCAGTGTCATTATCCTGTACCCCGATGTGTCAGTGTCATTATCCTGTACCCGAGTGTCAGTGTTCATTATCCTGTACCCCGAGTGTCAGCATCATTATCCTGTACCCCGAGTGTCATTATCCTGTACCCCGAGTGTCATTATCCTGTACCCCGAATGTCATTATCCTGTACCCCGAGTGTCATTATCCTGTACCCGAGTGTCAGCATCATTATCCTGTACCCCGAGTGTCATTATCCTGTACCCCCGAGTGTCAGTGTCATTATCCTGTACCCGGTGTCAGTGTCATTATCCTTACCCCGAGTGTCAGTGTCATTATCCTGTACCCCGAGTGTCAGCGTCATTATCCTGTACCCGAGTGTCAGCGTCATTATCCTGTACCCCGAGTGTCAGCGTCATTATCCTGTACCCCGAGTGTCAGCGTCATTATCCTGTACCCCGAGTGTCAGCGTCATTATCCTGTACCCCGAGTGTCAGCGTCATTATCCTGTACCCCGAGTGTCAGCGTCATTATCCTGTACCCCGAGTGTCAGCGTCATTATCCTGTACCCCGAGTGTCAGTGTCATTATCCTGTACCCCGAGTTCCCAAGTTCTTGTTTCTTGCTCAGATTTCCGCCGTGTCCCCTCCGATTTTGAGGAGCTTTGTGGCAGGATTCGAGCACCGGTATAAGTCCTCCTGGGGGGGTCACATAGAACATTTCCATTTTGCTTCGACCCATGTGGATTTCCTGCCTCATCACCAGATCCTAAAATGCGTTGGTTGCCGCAGAGGAGAACAATCAGTCTTTGCCTATAAGCCGAAGCAAATCCCCCCAGAAAGTTACTCCTGGCAGAGGGAGACAGGATGGCGGTGGAGGCGGTGGAGGGGACGTGGCGGCAGAGGTTGTTATGGATACAGCGAGGGGTTAATTTTCATGGACTCACTGCACAGAGCCCCCTGGTGGTAGTACCCGGACTCACCGCACAGAGCCCCCTGGTGGTAGTACCCGGACTCACTGCACAGAACCCCCTGGTGGTAGTACTCGGACTCACCGCACAGAGCCCCCTGGTGGTAGTACCCGGACTCCCCGCACAGAGCGTACCCGGACTCCCGCCAGAGCCCCCTGGTGGTACCTTGGACTCACCGCACAGAACCCCTGGTGTAGTACCTGGACTCACCGCAGAACCCCTCCCGGACTCACCGCACCAGAGCCCCCTGGTGGTAGTACCCGGACTCACCGCACAGAGCCCCCTGGTGGTAGTACCCGGACTCACCGCACAGAGCCCCCTGGTGGTAGTACCCGGACTCACCGCACAGAGCCCCCTGGTGGTAGTACCTGGACTCACCGCACAGAACCCGCTGGTGGTAGTACTCGGACTCCCCGCACAGAACCCCTGGTGGTAGTACCCGGACTCCCCGCACAGAGCCCCCTGGGGGGTAGTACCCGGACTCCCCGCACAGAGCCCCCTGGTGGTAGTACCCGGACTCAACGCGCACAGAGCCCTGGTGGTAGTACCGGACTCCCCGCACAGAGCCCCCTGGTGGTAGTACCTGGACTCACCGCACAGAGCCCCCTGGTGGTAGTACCCGGACTCCCCGCACAGAGCCCCCTGGTGGTAGTACCCGGACTCAACGCACAGAGCCCCCTGGTGGTAGTACCCGGACTCACCGCACAGAGCCCCCTGGTGGTAGTACCGGACTCACCGCACAGAACCCCCTGGTGGTAGTACCCGGACTCCCCGCACAGAGCCCCCTGGTGGTAGTACCCGGACTCCCCGCACAGAGCCCCCTGGTGGTAGTACCCGACTCAACGCACAGAACCCCCTGGTGGTAGTACCCGGAACTCACCGCACAGAGCCCCCTGGTGGTAGTACCCGGACTCAACGCACAGAGCCCCTGGTGGTAGTACCGGACTCCCGCACAGAGCCCCCTGGTGGTAGTACCCGGACTCCCGCACAGAGCCCCCTGGTGGTAGTACCCGGACTCAACGCACAGAACCCCCTGGTGGTAGTACCCGGACTCACCGCACAGAGCCCCCTGGTGGTAGTACCCGGACTCAACGCACAGAGCCCCCTGGTGGTAGTACCCGGACTCCATGCACCCCGCCGGACTCAACGCACAGAGCCCCCTGGTGTAGTACCCGGACTCACGCACAGAACCCCCTGGTGGTAGTACCCCCCGCACAGAGCCCCCTGGTTGTAGTACCTGGACTCCCGCACAGAGCCCCTGGTGGTAGTACCCGGACTCCCCGCACAGAGCCCCCTGGTGTGGTAGTACCGGACTCCCCGCACCAGAGCCCCTGGTGGTAGTACCCGGATCACCGCACAGACAGCCCCCTGGTGGTAGTACCTGGACTCACCGCACAGAGCCCCTGGAGTACCGGACTCACCGCACAGCCCCCTGGTGGTAGTACCTGGACTCACCGCACAGAGCCCCTGGTGGTAGTACCTGGAGCTCCCCCCGCAGAGCCCCTGGTGGTAGTACCCAATCAGCCATAGTCTACAAATCATATCTGAAACACGGCAGATCCACTTCATGCTAGATGTGGTTGGAGTTTTATGCGGTTACACAGTCCCAATAAAGAACTGGTAATAAAGTGCATCTTGGGTTCAGGTGGAGACCCCATGTACATGTATGTATGGGAACTGTTACATGTTAAATGCCACCAGACGAGTGTCCCCTTTAAGAGACAGAGATAATAAATAGGGGGTACAGGCCCCGCACTGCTCATATATATGGGAAGGGGCGAGTCTAAATGTGTAGATGAATACGGGGGGAGTCTGAGGTCATACATGGGGGGGCTCTATTCCAATACACAGACATCATGTAGGAGAGCCCCCCAACAGTCAGGGCAGAGAGTGATTTAATGTTACATTACCTCTGTGCTGAAAATCGGGGTTCAGCAGCTTCACCCCCTTACACCGTCAACCAGGGTGTAACCAAAGCAGAAGACCCCTTTATGGATCCAATGTACGAGAATGCTGGAGGGGACAATACATGGGCAGATGGCGGGGTGCATGTATGGCGGTAGTAGAGAGGTAATAGGTGAGTCGGTGTATTTCCTGTGAGGGTCTCCGGGAGGAGTTGTCTCTTCTTATGGGAACAGAATGATTTCTTCCCTGTTCTTTAATGGATGAAAGACGCGCGTATTAATAGTTCTGAGCGATGTACAAACATGGAGGCTGTCAGTCATCTACAGCGAGCGCGCACTTAACCCTTCCCAGCAGCAACATATCCTGTACGGATGTAGCAGAGCTGAAGCTGTCTTTTATACATATGTATAGGTAACATGGTGAATGTCACCTGCAGTCCTATGTAACACCGCAGATAACACAGTGATATCTCTCTGAGTACAGATAATGTAGTAGATGTCACCTGCAGTCCTATGTAACACCACAGATAACACAGTGATAACTCTCTTGAGTACAGATAATGTAGTAGATGTCACCTGCAGTCCTATGTAACACCACAGATAACACAGTGATAACTCTCTGAGTACAGATAATGTAGTAGATGTCACCTGCAGTCCTATGTAACACCACAGATAACACAGTGATAACTCTCTGAGTACAGATAATGTAGTAGATGTCACCTGCAGTCCTATGTAACACCATAGATAACAGTGATAGCTCTCTGAGTACAGATAATGTAGTAGATGTCACCTGCAGTCCTATGTAACACCACATATAACACAGTGATAACTCTCTGAGTACAGATAATGTAGTAGATGTCACCTGCAGTCCTATGTAACACCACAGATAACACAGTGATAGATCTCTGAGTACAGATAATGTAGTAGATGTCACCTGCAGTCCTATGTAACACACAGATAACACAGTTGATAACTCTCTGAGTACAGATAATGTAGTAGATGTCACCTGCAGTCCTATGTAACACCACAGATAACAGTGATAACTCTCTGTGTACAGATAATGTAGTAGATGTCACCTGCAGTCCTATGTAACACCACAGATAACACAGTGATAACTCTCTGAGTACAGATAATGTAGTAGATGTTACCTGCAGTCCTATGTAACACTACAGATAACACAGTGATACCTCTCTGAGTACAGATAATGTAGTAGATGTCACCTGCAGTCCTATGTAACACTACAGATAACACAGTGATACCTCTCTGAGTACAAGATAAATGTAGTAGATGTCACCTGCAGTCCTATGTAACACCACAGATAACACAGTGATAACTCTCTGAGTACAGATAATGTAGTAGATGTCACCTGCAGTCCTATGTAACACCACAGATAACACAGTGATAACTCTCTGAGTACAGATAATGTAGTAGATGTCACCAGCAGTCCTATGTAACACCACAGATAACACAGTGATAACTCTATGAGTACAGATAATGTAGTAGATGCAGTCCTATGTAACACCACAGATAACACAGTGATAACTCTCTGAGTACAGATAATGTAGTAGATGTCACCTGCAGTCCTATGTAACACCACAGATAACACAGTGATAACTCTCTGAGTACAGATAATGTAGTAGATGTCACCTGCAGTCCTATGTAACACCACAGATAACACAGTGATAACTCCTCTGAGTACAGATAATGTAGTAGATGTCACCTGCAGTCCTATGTAACACCATTGATAACGCAGTGATAACTCTCTGAGTACAGATAATGTAGTAGATGTCACCTGCAGTCCTATGTAACACCACAGATAGCACAGTGATAACTCTCTGAGTACAGATAATGTAGTAGATGTCACCTGCAGTCCTATGTAACCACCACAGATAACAAGTGATAACTCTCTGAGTTTACAGATAATGTAGTAATGTCACCTGCAGTCCCTATGTAAACACCAACAGATAACAGTGATATCTCTCTGAGTACAGATAATGTAGTAGATATCACCTGCAGTCCTATGTAACACCACAGATAACACAGTGATAACTCTGAGTACAGATAATGTAGTAATGGTCACCTGCAGTCCTATGTAACACCACAGATAACAGTGATATCTCTCTGAGTACAGATAATGTAGTAGATATCACCTGCAGTCCCTATGTAACACCACAGATAACACAGTGATAACTCTGAGTACAGATAATGTAGTAGATGTCCACCTGCAGTCCTAATGTAACACCACAGATAACACAGTGATAACGTCTCTGAGTACAGATAATGTAGTAGATGTCACCTGCAGTCCTATGTAACAACCCACAGATAACACAGTGATAACTCTCTGAGTTACAGATAATGTAGTAGATGTCACCTGCAGTCCTATGTAACACCACAGATAACAGTGATAACTCTCTGAGTACAGATAATGTAGTAGATGTCACCTGCAGTCCTATGTAACACTACAGATAACACAGTGATACCTCTCTGAGTACAGATAATGTAGTAGATATCACCTGCAGTCCTATGTAACACCACAGATAACACAGTGATAACTCTGAGTACAGATAATGTAGTAGATGTCACCT